>CM042896.1:24214852-24544852 GCA_023653625.1 Triadica sebifera
ATTTTTAGAATTCTTAGCAAATAAGGGAAGTTGAAATATAAGGAGGAAGTATGACCCAATTATTCCCCATAAGTTCTCCTACATTCCTTGCAAATGACTTAATGTGAATCACAATTTTTTTTTGAACTAGGCTTCTTATGCGTATCACCTATCATATGTTCGATAATGCATTGTAACATTATACAAGCATGTATATATATTGCTCAAACAATATTTTACCTCAAAGTAAAGTGGTTTACAAATATTTGTTTAAAGATGGCCTTCATAACTATTTAACTTTCTCATTCATTTTTGTCATATTATTTTTAAGCATATACGAAGTAGTACTTGATTGACGACTTTTGGACTCACCTCTTGAGAGTAATATCCTTAAAAGATCAATCTTAGAAAATGAGCAACTTTCACTTTCTATCCTACTAGACATGCCAAAGGTCGTTTTACCTGTATTACCATTTGATTTCCCTTTTATGCCAAAGTTGTCAAATTTGCCAAATATTCAAGATTATTTGCCTAAAGTCATTTTGGCACCACTTGGTGGCATCCTTGGCATGCCTAAAGTTCCAAATTTTGATTTGCCTAAGAACTTGTCTGACATTCCTAATTTAAACTTGTCTTCACTTCCTAGCATGTCTGGTATGCCCATTGTTTCAAAAAATCAACTTTGAAAAATGATCAACCTTCTCTTCCTACATTACCAGGTATGCCAAAGATCACTTTACCTCTGCTACCAACCAATTTTCCTTTTCTGTCTAAACTCCCAATTTTGTAAGACATTCAAAATTCTTTGCCTAAAGTCACTTTGGCACCAGTTGGTAGCATCCCTGGCATGCCTAAAATTCCAAAGATCGTTTTGCCTAAAAACTTGCTTGACATGCCTGATTTAAACTTGCTTCCACTTTCTAGCTTACTCGGTATGCCCACTGTTCCAAAAAGAATAACTTTGAAAAATAATCAACTTTATCTTTCTACCTTACCAGGTATGACAAAGATCACTTTGCCTTTGCTACTAATTGATCTTCCTTTTATGTCCAAATCCCAAACTTGCAAAACATTCAAGATTCTTTGCCTAAAGTCACTTTAACACCACTTGGTGGCACTAGCATACCTAAAGTTCCAAAGTTTGATTTATCTAAACACTTGCCTCCAATTCCTAGCCTACCCGGTATGCCCACTGTTCCAAAAAGATCGACTTTGGAAAATGATTAACCTTCTCTTCCTACCTTACCAGGTATGCCCAAGATCATTTTATCTTTGTTACCAACTGATTTTCCTTTTATGCCTAAACTCCTAAACTTGCAAGACATTCAAGATTCTTTGTCTAAAGTCATTTTGGCACCTTTTGGTGGCATCCCTGGCATGCCTAAAATTTTAAAGTTCGATTTTCCTAAAAACTTGTTTGACATGCCTGATTTAAACTTGCCTCCACTTCCTAGCTTACCCGGTATGTCCATTGTTCCAAAAAGATTAACTTTGGAAAATAATCAACCTTCTCTTCCTACCTTACCAGGTATGCCAAATATCACTTTACCTCCACTGTCAACCGATCTTCCTTTTATGTCTAAACTCTTAAACTTGCAAAACATTCAAGATTATTTGCCTAAAATTACTTTGACACCATCCCTGGCATGCCTAAAGTTCCAAAGTTTGAGTTGCCTAAAAACTTGGCTGACATGCGTGATTTAAAATTGCTTCCACTTCCTAGCCTTCCTGACATGTCCACTTTTCCAAAAAAATCAACTTTAGAAAATGATCAACCTTCTCTTCCTACCCTGCCAGATATGTCAAAGATCATTTTACCACCATTGTCAATTGGTCTTCCTTTTATGCCTAAACTATTAGACTTACTAGACATTCAAGATTCTTTACCTAAAGTCTCTTTAGCACCGGCTGATGGCATTCCTGGCTTGCCTAAAGTTCCAAAGGTAGATTTGCCTAAACTTTCTAACTAGTTTGGTTTGCCCAATGTCAAAAAGAAAAATTGACCCATATTGCTTTATCATCATTCTCAACATAAATACATTCTTCCTAGCTTGTCATGCACCTTCGAAAATCAAAATGTCAATTTATATCTATTATCAATCATTCCTTCTATTTTTGCTTTGCAAACTAAAATCTCTTTTTACCATCCATTTTTTGACCAACAAAAAAATGCTTGTCAAAGTTTTTTAATAACATTAAGGTTTATTTTTGTCATAATTTTTTTTAGTATAATTTGTATGAGTATTAATATTTCTTATTTCCCGACATTTTCTTTGTGTATGTGGAGAATGAATTTTAATGCTAGTCAATTTTGAATTTGAGGTCTATTTTTAGACAATTTTATCTTTTGCCTTTTTGTTAAATTGTTAATTGTATTTTGCTTTCATTTTCTTTTAAAGTAATATATAAAAAAGTAATTCTACATTTTATTGGAATATACATTTTTTTACCGTATCTTCACGTTTTTTTTGATATATGCAATCTTAAGTTTATTAAAAATATAAGGAAAAAAATTAACCACCTTAATCAAAGATTGATGAAAAAATTCCTCCTTAAAACTAAGCAACAAGCTAGAGTAAGACAAAGCTCTTACTTCAAGCAAAAGGAAAAACAACAAAGCAAGAAAAAAATAACTGATAAATTATCAGTGAGTCTTGAACTACTTGCAATTGCTCTAAGAATGAATAGCTATAGGGAACATAATAAGGGAGTACATATCGTAAGAGAAATGGGGATAAAAAGAATAGAACTAAAGCCACACCTGAAAAAATCAGATGAATAATGATTACATCTTTTTATTAGACTACTCTTATGATTAAGCATCATTATTAGGTCATCATTAATAACATATATACTAGTAAAAATGACATTTTAATTCAAAATTCTAGGGCATGATTATTGAGTCATTAATAATAACATTTACTCCACTGAACATCTTGCTTAGAGATGAATAACAATCTTCGCTCGTACAAAAAAAGGTGGAAGTTCCTTGCTTGTCATCCTGAACAAATTTTTGCACGTTTTAGCTAATAATAATGCTTATTGCAAACAACAATTCTCTCATGTTTTCTCAATTATCCTTGCCACCTCTTTCTTTGCCTGCTCTTCAGTTATGACTCTCTTACTTTAAGCGATATACTATTCAATTTTCTTTTAGCAATATCACGTTGTCAAAAAATTCACGAATAAAAAATTTGTATCATATAAATAGAAATTATATAAATTATATAAATGATAGTAATTAATATAAGTAAAATTATAGGACACTTTTTTAAAAAAATATATATTTGTTTTATTAGTTATCTGTCATGTTGTTATTTAATTTGATATGTTTTTTTTTTTTATCAATGTATATGAATTGTTATTATTTTTTAGTTTTAAGATATGTCCCTAATTAATTTATATGTTTCAACTAGATATGACAATTTGTTCACCTGACAC
Source organism: Triadica sebifera (assembly GCA_023653625.1). Lineage (NCBI taxonomy): Eukaryota > Viridiplantae > Streptophyta > Magnoliopsida > Malpighiales > Euphorbiaceae > Triadica > Triadica sebifera. The sequence continues at coordinate 24,218,273 of CM042896.1, forward strand.
GAACTCGCCCAATAAAATCTAATCCAAATCCGATCCAAAATATGATGAAAACCAAATGAGTCCACTCGAAATCAACTCAAACCCAAAAATCATATGTATTTTCAGAGAAATCTTGGAGTGGGTTTTTGTTTCAAGTCATATCAAATGAAAAAGTTTTATATTAGTATATATATATATATATTTATTTATCTTTGCTTCCACAAAAATTCTTTCTTTCTTTCTTTTCGGGGTTTGGTAATTTAATCAAATACAATATATTTGTGTGCACAAAAAGAAGTATAGAGTGAGTAAACAAATATTCTTATTCTCCTAATTTTTTTTTATTTTTATAAAATAAGGTAAATAATTTTTTTTAAATTAATAAAGAAATTGTAATATCATTTTTATTTTATAATGAAAATTTTTTATATTTGTTCGAGATCTTTACTCTGATTTGTTTGAGTATTTTCTAAGTAAAATATATATATTTTATTTTATTATTATTTTTTTTAAATTATTAGCTATGAGATTTATCTAATATTATTGTCTTATTTTTATATGAAATACTCTCTTTTTGAACTATTTTTTTATTAGTGGAAAAGTTGAGATGATCCATTTATGAAAAATTTATTAGCAAAATGGAAGAGAGAAAATTAATATCAAGTTACAAGATATATGATGCATTACAAATAAGTATTGAACGTATACAAACATGTAATTATGAAAAAAATGAATAAATAGTTATTTATATATATTGGCTCTAACGCATAAAATAATAGTCGTAGAAGGTAAAATGCCCCATCATATTATATTTATTTGGAAAGGACACATATCTATAAATATATAGCAAATGAAAGTAGGAGAAGAAAAAAAATTAAAGAAGTATTTGAATTTCACTATTTTTTTTTTTTGTTAAACTTCATTAATATTTATATGTTATGTAATATTATTATGTAGATTTCTTTACGGTATACTAATACCTATTATATTTATCCTTAATCAATTTATATTACAACCATTAGTTTAAGATTTAATTTCTATTTTGTTACTTGAGCTTACTTAGGTCATATTTCCTTTCCCATCTGCAAATATTCAGAGGGAATTATGAAATTATTCTACACAAGTATTTTATCTAATAATTTTCCTTCCTTCCAATACAGTGAAAATTAGGTTTTCCAAAAAAATAAATGAAGCAATTATTTAGTACCTCTCTGATGAATGAATATGCAAGTTCTATCGGAAGTATGAATCGACACTTGTTAAAACCTGGGGACGAAAGTGCCAAGAGATTTTTCTCATCAACATTCAGAAACCATACAAGGGTTAATTTACTGTTAATTAAAAATAGAAATATTCCATTTGTTTTTATAAATCAATGTTAATTAACTCACCTATAAGACACTTTAAGGAGCGAGAGATTTTCTTGTATTGTAATTTTGAGTATATTTTCAAGTCCTTTCTCTTGGCAAAATGGACTTTTAGTCTCAATGTTTTACATTATTAATTATTACAACAGTCTGAATTAGAAATTAAAATTGTTATTAATATATTGTCACATAGTTTATATAATAACATATTTATACTCGTATTTAATAATCTGTTGCATAAATCTATTTATGTATAGTGATAATACAGTTTTATATCCATAGTAATAATATATTGCATAAACTGTATTTATATAATGATAAAATGTGGCGACTTAACAATTAAGAATAGTCAAATTACCATGCATCTTTAAGCAACGAAAATTATCATATAAAACTTCCTTCTATAAAAATGAAACAAGCATCAGTCTTCTTATTCGTTTCTTTTACACTGATTTCTAGATATTCTGGCGATACAAAGGTGTAGAAGAAGGATTGATCATGACTTGTGTTGTTTGCTTAGGAGGCAGAGAAATAAGAGCAGTAATCATGGGCTTAACCTTCTCCTTAATCTTGATTATAACCAAGAAAAGAAGCCTATATATAGCAACCATGCCAAACAAAATACCAAGATCAACCCACTTAGAATAACCTAACTCCACTTGCCATATATCTCTCAGAATTGTTTCACCATTAATGGGTAGTCCTTGAGCTTGGCTATTAGGAAATGTAAGTCCTAGAAACTCATTCTTGAACATACCTTGATATGCATACCTATGGAAAGCAATATAGTACATTGGGTATTTCCAAAATGGTGAGGGTAGATCATTTGGCAACCTAAAGAATCCTCCACCCAAAATCATGAGGCCTTGAATCCCAGCTCCAGCTATTATGCCCATCAGGAAATTAGGCACTATGCTTGCAACTGCCATCATTAAGCTTTCAACCAGCATCATGCAGGCGAATAAGGCCAATATGAAGTATAAGAAGTGTTCAGTTCCCTTCTGAAGCCCCGGAAGGTAGTACGTTATAGCTCCAGGAATTAGTGATATTACTATCAAGTATGGTATAGCAGAAAATGTGTTGCCTAGCACAAAAGCTGCGGCTCCATAGTGACCATTTAATCTTTCAAGTTCAAATACCTGCATTTACAAACACACGTTAAGGAAATTAAACATTAAAAAAAAAAATCATTCATAGATAATAAAGTATTAAATACAATACCTTCATGTCCTCCACAAAAGAAGGGAATCCACCAATGGTCATGAATGTTAAGAGAGAAGCTATGAACATTAGTAATGAGCCTCTATCCTGCAATAATTGAATCCACAACAATAAAATTGAATCAGGATTTTATTATGTCAATCTAAATTTACTGCAATAAATACAAATTCTCATTCTGATATATAATCTTACCTTAATGGAACCATAACTAGATCCAAGATTGGCAAACAACGTACCAAGGCCTATAGCTAAGGCAACATAAATAACAACACGCAGCCAATAATAACCTAGATCTCGACACATGTTGACAGATGATCTTCTTGTAAGGATCAAACACTGATTGAGGAAGCCAGCACGGTTTCTTTCGTTCTCCACTCCTCCAAAATCCTGTACCTATTTATTTGATTTATTAATCTTAATTTGCTAGTCAAACAAACTATAATTATAAATGTATAAAACTGAATATAACGTAAGTAATGTCTAATTGCACACTTGTTTACTTATTTCAGCAACTTGTCTCAGAACTTGTTGATAATTGTTAGATAATTTGTATGACCTGATAAGTGTAGAAATTGCTTCCTCTGTGGTGATTGTTTCACCTAAACCTTGTTCAAGGTCCTGTTAATAATATGAGGAACATGCATATATAATCAGAATTTTTAATTAGGAATATAATATTATGGTTTTCTTTTAATTAATTATATTATAACTTAATTAAATATTTGAACTGAACATCTTACTTACCTTTTCAAAATCTTTATTTATAGTCTTGAGGAAGTGATTGGAGGGGTTCTGAAGAGTTGGGCAAGGGAAGCCATTCGAAGCAAAGAACTGCATAGATTCAATACCAAAAATTAAACAAGGATTAGTTAAAATTTTCCCACAATTTCACAAATATGATCATTTTTCTAAAATTTATAGATGCAAACATACCTCATTTGCAGCAGAAGCAGGGCCAAAATAGACAATTTTACCAGACGAAAGAAGGCAGAGACTCGTAAAAAGCTGAAAAACTTCAGTGCTAGGTTGATGAATGGAAGCAATTATAGTTCTTTTGATCCCATCTTTCTGATTCAAAGTTGAAATTCTGCTCATAACATAATATGAAGCTGCACTATCAAGGCCACTTGTGGGTTCATCAAGAAAAAGGAGATTAGGCCTTGTTAGGATTTCTATGCAAATGCTAAGTCTCCTCTTTTGGCCGCCACTTAGGCCTTTGGCTCCCCATCCTCCGCCAACTCTTGTGTTGATTGCATCTTGTAAACCCATTTCTCTTATTGTCGTTTCTGCTCTCTCTTTCTTTTCTGATTTTGACATCGAGTCTGGCAATTGAAGCTCAGCTGAGTAGTATATAGCTTCTCTTACAGTTAGGGTTGTGATCAATGTGTCATCTTGAGTCACATAGGCCTATAATTATGTTCATAATATCATTAGCCAAATTACGTTTTTTTTTACTATGATAAATTCTTAAACAATTTTTCGGTCCAATCAAGTATTTCTCTATTTTTACTATGATCAATTATTTTTTTCTTAACAATCCAATATCCTACGATTAAGAGGATACAGATTTTTAGTCGAGGTCCGACTTTTACTTATTTTATTTAAAAAATTTTCATATTAAAAATTATATATAGGCTGCAATTAATTTTATATTATGAGATGACACTATGTGAGAGTTCTATTCGCTTTTTATATATCAAACCGAATACGTTTTTCAATTTCAGAAGAAAAAGTACAGAATTTATGTTGGCTGTTTTTCTTTTCCTGCTTTTTAAAATTTTCTGAACAGAAAATTCTATTACCGATGTGCCATAGGATAGCCGTTGTTTGTGACCATTAATGAGAATATTTCCTGTTTGTCTTGTATTTGATCTCAGTCTCCCTGCAGAGAAACAAAAGGGTATATTCTAATTAAATTACTCTCATATGCTCTTCATTAATAAACACAGAAATAATAGAAAAGGTTACATATGCTAGCAGAGCTCTTTTTAGTTTCTTTTGTCAGGTTACATAGGGTCAATAATGCCAACGGCAGTCGAGAAGTGACTATTCAATATTCATTATAGCAGAAAGACGGTCTAGACACTCACTCTCTCGTTTAATTAAAGGGCCTATTCCTAACTTTCATTTCAAAAACTCTGCTAACAATGATAAGATTCTGAATTTAAATTAAAAAATTATCTGGAAGCTATCAATAAATGAGAAATTGGATTGTTTACCTGCTAATGCATCAAGAAGAGTAGACTTGCCACAACCAGAAGGACCCATTATGGCCAGCATCTCTCCAGGCTGTGATGGAGAGATCTATAGCGGAAATCTGGCAGATCTCTCCTCCAGGATCCCATACATGCTGCTTAGAAAACAAAACTCATGAGTTTAATTGAGTAAGAGGAAGATGTGTACCTGATTTGGCCGAATCCATCGTCTTAGAAACAATCCGAGAAGTTTTGCACCAAGATCTTCTCTCGTTTTCTAACCCCAGAATGATGGAATTCTTATCTTATCTTTTCCTTATCCTCTATCCACCTTTATATAGAGGAGCTTAATCATTAGGGTCAGCAACAAGAGAGACTTAGCTCACCGGTATATAATAATCATGGGCTATCCATCATACCCATATTATTATCTGAGCCCACATTAATTCCCCCACACTTAATTAATAAATGAAGTCATGCCTAAATAAAGAATTGATCAAATTCTTAAGGCCCTTTATTTGTAATTTGTCCTGATATCTCAATTAAAAGCCCATAAATATAAGATATTAAAATAAAATATCTTACATTCTCCCACTTGGGCGTATTAATTGAGAACGTATTACAAAAAAAACTTCATATTCCCGCTCGATTCAATAAGATTATCAACATAGGATCATGGCGGAAACCACATAATCAAGAACATGGCACCTTCCATAGTCACACATGCCAATAACCCTATCAATCATAATGAGCATCAGTGTGGTAATGTGGTAAGAATTATTCAACACTAACTTTATGATCAAAACTTTATGTGTTGATTTTCTTATCATCCAGATTTCTTATCTTTATGTAACACAGTTACTTCATAAGAAATCCTTTATTACTTCAAATTGAAGTCTGTATGTCTTAAACTTTATATCTCGAGATACTTTATGTGTCACAAGACATACACCAAGGCTATAAACAGCAATGCCCCAAGCCTTCGCTTAAGATGACACTAATCTTAAGACTTTCAAATATTTAATCTGATATATCACATAATATTTTCCAATGAAAATATAACAATGTATTGATAACCATCAGAATTACAATAATGTACATTTATACCAATGTATAAAGTACGAACAAACATTACATAAAGTAATATAAAATCCTCCCACTAATCCAAGGGATCAAAACCAGACTTTAGACCCATACTGATGACATGTCTCACATAAATAATGGGTCGAAGTCCCTTGGTAAGAGGATCTGCTATCATATCTACTGTATTGATATGATCCACCTCAACGTCACCTTTCTTTATCAGCTCTTTCAATGTCAAATATTTGACTTCCATATGCTTAGACCCTGTGATATTCTTGTTGTTTTTAGCAAACAACACAGCTGGAAGATTATCACAATACAACTTTATGGGCCTGTTAATGGAATCAACAATTGACATTCCTGCAATGAGATTTCGTAGCCATACAGCCTGTGTGGCTGCACCATAACATGCTACAAACTCAGCCTGCATCGTGGAAGAAGAGATTAAGGACTGTTTAACACTTTTCCAAGATACAGCCCCACCAGCCAGCATAAAAACATAACCTGATGTGGATTTTCTATCATCTGAGCAACCAGCAAAATCTGAATCTGTATAGCCAGTTAACTCCAGATGCTCAACCTTTCTGTATGTTAAGATATAATCACTAGTCCCCTTAAGGTATCTCAAAACTCTTTTAGCCGCAGTCCAATGGTCCATTCCAGGATTAGATTGATATCTACCCAGAATACCAACTGCAAATGCAATGTCCGGCCTAGTGCAGACTTGAGCATACATCAAGCTTCCTACTACACTAGCATATGGCACTGCTTTCATTGATTCTCTCTCAACCTCATTCTTAGGACACTGTGCCAAGCTTAATTTATCACCTTTAGCAATTGACACATCCCAAGATTTACATTCATGCATATTGAATTTCTTCAATATCCTCTCTATGTATGCCTTCTGAGAGAGACCTAAAAGGTTTTGAGATCTATCCCTTAAGATTTCAATTCCCAGGACAAAAGATGCTTCTCCAAGATCTTTCATATCAAAATATTTAGATAACAACTGCTTAACCTCATGCAGTGTACCTAAATCATTACATGCAAGCAAAATATCATCTACATATAATATCAGAAAGATATATTTGCTCCCACTGATCTTGAGATATATGCATCTATCAACTTTGCTTTCAACAAAGCCTAAAGAAGTGATTACATCATCAAACTTTAAGTACCACTGTCGTGAGGCTTGTGTCAAACCATAAATAGACTTTTTAAGTCTACAGACAAGATGGTCTTTACCATCTTCATGAAAACCCTTAGGTTGTTCCATATAGACCTGCTCGTTTAATTCTCCATTCAGGAATGCGGTTTTAACATCCATCTGATGTAGCTCTAAATCAAAATGAGCTACTAGTACCATGATTACTCTAAATGTATCCTTAGAGGATACAGGAGAAAATGTTTCACTGTAATCAATTCCTCCTCTCTGAGTAAAACCTTTGGCAACTAATCTGGCTTTAAACCTCTCAATATTCCCTTTGGAGTCTTTCTTGGTCTTATAGACCCATTTACAGCCAATAGGTCTACAACCTTCAGGTAATTCAACAAGCTCCCACACGTCATTACAATCCATAGATTGCATTTCATCTCTCATTGCTTTCCACCACAGATCTGATTGGGTACTAGAAACAGCTTCCTCAAATGATATAGGATCAGAAACATGACCAATGTCATAATCACTCTCTCCTAAATAGACCACATAATCAGATGAAATAGCAGATTTCCTTTCCCTAGTAGACCTCCTGAGAGGAATCTGTGCAACTGCACCCTGTGATGATGAAGCCTCATTAAACTGTATAGGCTCATCCCTTAATACTGGATTAATCACAGGTGTAGGATCCAACATTGCAGGTTGCTTGGGAACAGGTATATGTATAACCTTAGTCTGCTGTTCCTTACTAGTGATCTCAGAGTGTTCATACTGATCAACTATATCAAATTCTAAAAATTTAGCTGTCTGTGATTCTACAATTCTAGAACCCCCTTCTCTACAATAAAATTTTTAGCCTTTAGAATGATCTGGGTATCCTATAAAATAGCAACGAGTAGATCTAGATTGCAATTTACCTTCAGTAGGATTATAAAGGCGTACTTCTGAAGGACAACCCCAAACACGGAGGTGACTCAAGCTAGGTTTCCTATTAGTCCACAGTTCAAACGGCGTTTTAGCCACAGACTTACTGGGTACTCTATTGAGGATATATAATGCCGTTTTAATAGCCTCACCCCATAAAAAGTCTGGGAGATTAGATCTTGACATCATGCTTCTAACCATTTCATTTAAGGTGCGATTCCGCCTTTCAGCCACACCATTCTGTTCAGGACTTCCTGGCATAGTAAACTGAGCTACTATTCCACAGTCCTCCAAGTATTTGGCAAAAGGACCTTTTAATTGTCCTGCTATACCGTATTTGCCATAATACTCACCACCCCGATCAGACCTAACAATCTTGATAACTTTTCCCTACTGTTTCTCGACTTCAGTCTTAAAAATCTTGAATTTCTCAAGAGATTCAGACTTTTCCTTAATCAAGTACAGGTAGCCATATCGGGAAAAATCATCAATAAATGTTATAAAATATTTTATTATTGCATATTGTGGGTGAATAAGGTCCGCATATATCTGTATGGATTATCTCTAAGAGATCTGAACTCCTGATAGATCCCTTTTTCTTAATTTTGGTTAGCTTACCCCTACAACAGTCAACACATGTTTCTGGGTCACTGAAATCAAGGGCAGGCAAAATATTGTCTTTAATTAGCCTATCTACCCTTTCCCTAGAAATGTGGCCAAGTCTTTTATGCCACAACATGGATGACTTTTCCTTTATTAAGGGTCTTTTGGCAACAATATGTTCAACATTACATGATGTAGAATATATTTCATTTGAACTTAAAGAAACTTGATACAAACCATATGACAAAATACACCGGCCAACTGCCTTTGAATTAAGAGTTATATTAACAACTCCATCTTTAAATACAAAAGCATAGCCAATTTTGTCTAATTCAGATACAGATACCAAGTTCCGTCTAAAAGTTGGTATGAACAATACATTAGATAAAAATAGTTCATAACCACTATCTAAGTTCAAACAAACATTTCCAACTAGTTGAACATCAACTGTAGTATTATTGCTAACTGTGAGCATTAACTCTTCTTTATTTGGCTTCCTCATGTTTGTGAATCCCTGTAATGTGAAGGCAACATGTTTAGTCGCTCCACTATCAAGCCACCAAGAACTGGATGTGGCATCAGCCAAATTAGATTCACAAATAACAAAACCAAAAGAGTTACCTGTAGGCTCACGCTTTTCTAACCAAGCTTTATATTTAAGACAATCCGCCTTTTTATGACCTTTCTTTTTGCAAAAGAAACATTTAAATTTCTTTTTCTCTATGCCTTTAAGATCACCCACAGCACTAGATCGGGAAGACTCATATCCCTGAACAGAAGAAGAAGCATTAGTCTTAGCTTTCTTACCTTTCAGTTTACCTTTATGCTGAGGTTCGGATACAAGAAGCGCGACACTGGATTGTCTCGCCTTTAGCTTCTCTTCCTCAGCTACGCAAACAGCAATGAAAGCATTGACAGTCAAAGGATCCTCCCTTGAGTTGTAAGCCGTAATAAGCATCTCAAACTCAGGAGGCAGAGTATTGAGAACTTGATGCACAATACAAGCATCAGGGAGAATAATGTCAAAACCCTTTAACTCATTCTGTATGTGGACCATCTTTAAAATGTACTCCCTAACACCTCCAAGTCCTATATACTTCATGGAGTATAACTGTTTCAGAAGGGTACCAATCTCAGCATTGATTGACACTTTATAACGCTGAGACAAAGCTGTAAGAAACTCTTTTGCTATATGAGTTTCAGGAAGACCGCTCAACAGATGCTCTGGAATTGACCTTTTAAGGGTCAAATAGCACATGCGGTTCATCTTATACCAGGTTGAGTATAACTCTTTTTCCACATCAGTACTCTCAGGAGTCAAGTCAGCTGGTTTAGGAGTAGTCATGGCAAGATCAATATCTGCCAACTCCATAGCCATTTCAACATCTCTTTTCCACTCCTTGAAATTAGAAGCTGTTAATATCTGAACTGTAACAGTGCAGTTATTGATTGAGAAGGTGACTGAAAAATCAACAATGTAATACTTTAGTTCAAGACAATAATAATACTCAAAGCCATAAAAGAGTATTAATCCAAAGAATCTCAGCACATCATTATATAATCACCTTTGGGCAGAAAATATAACATGCAATAGATAATTCTTCAATATAAGAACGATCTAGAAATTTACACAGTCTTTGTAAATTTAAACACCTTTGGGCAGAATAAATCACTCAGACCAGTTCATTCCCAATCAAATGTCTTATATTAACATCTCAAAATTTGAATTTATAATAAACACCTTTGGGCTGAATAATTATAAACCAAATCTGAGACATCCCTAAACCATATAAGTCTGTATATTTCTTAAAATCTCAGCTAAAAAGGTCACTTTGGCAACTACATTTTAGCCAATTTTAAAAGAAATACTTATATCGGGATACACCTTATTTATTGTCTTGCAAAATATAATTTTTCATTCCTTATGGACATGGGGCTTAAATGTCTCGAAAAATTATGATCACAAAATAAAATTACATCGTCAATTTTACCCGAGAAAAATTAATTCCATATGTGACATTTTATGCCAATGCATAAATAAAACAAATAATGAGATAACCATTTATCTCCAAAAATGTCACAATTTTTCTCAATTATGGCTTTTAAAAATTAATTTAGAAAATCTAAATTAATTCCAGAAGAAATTGGGTCAAAAATAGCCTTATGGAGTAAAAAATCATGAATTAGGGACTTAATTGAAAAAATCAGAAAGTTCAGGGGTCAAATGCGGAAAACTGGAAAGAAGGAGAAGCGGCGCGCGTGCAGTACACGCGCCTGACGCGCCAGCGCGTGTCCTACACGCGCTTGCAGCTGTCGTCTGGCGCGTGTACAACACGCGCCCCCCGACAGCCCCCCAATTATCTCCCCTTACGCGCCAACGCGCGCCTCTGGCGCGTGTAACACACGCGCCAGACTGAATCCTTCCCAGTCTCCACCGCGCGACACGCGCGCCTCTGGCGCGTGTAGCACACGCGCCACGTCTTCCTCCTCCTGATTCTGCAATTTTTCTTCGAAAATTTTCCCAAAAAATTCAATTTACTCCAAAACCCGAAATTTCTTCAAATTTTTGCTTTAAATCAACATGCAACAACATATTATTCTGATTTTATTAAGCAAAATTTACCGAAAAGCAATAAAATCAGAGAATCAAGCATGTGATTAACCAAATCAAAAATTCCTCAAAAACTTAATTAAACTCAGTTTTTCTCTAGATCCTGATGAGAAAAACTCAAATATGGTTCTAAAAACATGTATTTAGGCTCTGATACCACTTGATGGAGAGATCTATAGCGGAAATCTGGCAGATCTCTCCTCCAGGATCCCATACATGCTGCTTAGAACACAAAACTCATGAGTTTAATTGAGTAAGAGGAAGATGTGTACCTGATTTGGCCGAATCCATCGTCTTAGAAACAATCCGAGAAGTTTTGCACCAAGATCTTCTCTCGTTTTCTAACCCCAGAATGATGGAATTCTTATCTTATCTTTTCCTTATCCTCTATCCACCTTTATATAGAGGAGCTTAATCATTAGGGTCAGCAACAAGAGAGACTTAGCTCACCGGTATATAATAATCATGGGCTATCCATCATACCCATATTATTATCTGAGCCCACATTAATTCCCCCACACTTAATTAATAAATGAAGTCATGCCTAAATAAAGAATTGATCAAATTCTTAAGGCCCTTTATTTGTAATTTGTCCTGATATCTCAATTAAAAGCCCATAAATATAAGATATTAAAATAAAATATCTTACAGGCTGGGCATAACCAGTTATGCCTTCAAGGATAAATTTGCTGCCTTTTCTTCCATTGGAGACCGTCACCCACAAATCCTCCCAAGTCAAGAAAAATCCATCAATCACACAATATCCACCGCCACCTCCTCCTCCGCTACTCGGCGTTGGTGGTCGAATATTGGTTTCCACTTCTAAGGCTCTCGAGTTTTCATGGTCATCATGCATAGATGCCATGGTTTGTTGAGGAGCGAGGGAATCGAGAGAGAAAGATTTATGATGTTAGTGATGCCCTACAAGAGTGAATTCTATATTTATAATAAAATTTTTATATAAACCGAATTTATATGGATTAAACGAATAATATAATATAAGTAATTTTATTTACATAATATTTCTTGAATTTCTTTTATTTATAATGGTTGAAGATTAAGCAAATTAGTGGTTTGGTTTGGGAGTTAACAATTTGGGATGAGGAAAAAAAATACACAATTGCAAACCACATTTCTTTTTTACCTCAAAATTTAAACAGTCCCACAAAAATCTTTTCCGCCAATTTTTTTCCCATACTATACTACCTGAAACACTCTAATGGTCCTCCCCAAATTCTCATTTTCTTTTTTTCTTTAATATGAATACCAACATATTAGAAAATAAAAAAAAAACTGTTGTTACGATAAAAACCAAAAATAAAATTTGTCTTGCCCTTGGTCTCCCGTCCCCCTTTTCCTTCGAACTGAATTGACATTTAACAGATCAACAATTGTGTTGATGGGTTCACAGTAGACTTGTTAATTTTCGTAAAAACTGCACCACCACCGCAGCCGTCGTAAAAACGGCTACTATTATAATATTAATATTAATATATTAATACTCTTTTATGTATCTTAGATTATAAGACAAATTTTGATATATTTTTAATTAATATAAAGTGGATTTTGCGTTTAAAGTCTACTCTTTGCATAAATTTAGTTATTAATATTATGTTTAAAGGAAAAAAATAATCAAATATATATGTATATATATATATATATAATTATTATTTTTTATATATGACATGTGTGCTAAGTGTAATCCAGATAGTAAACAGGTTTATACTTTTTCCAATCTTATAGCTAATGGAACCAGACACCAACTTGACCATTTGATTTAATCTTACTGCTACTATAATAAAAATCAGGGATGAATTCATAAACTAATTTCAGTGGAAATTTTATTGTGTAAAATTTTAATTAAAATTTCAAATACATTTTCAATTTGTGAAATCCAATTTATATTTTAATATATTATATCTATTATTAACAATTATTATATGATAATAAATAAGAAATAATATATAACTGTTAAGATCACGTTACTATTATTTCTTTTTCTACTTTTGTGTTAAGTTTATTTATTTTTTTTAATAAATGATTTGCTACAAAAGGTTTTTTTAAGTGATCGTGCCACATTTAATTTTCTTTTTTTTTTAAAAAAAAAAACAAATTCTATTTTTTCTTCTATTTACTACGGTGACAAAGAATCAAATTATCACTATATTTATTCATTTTTTTACTTTTCCTTCTAAGTGCAGGATAATCCTAAAGGGTTGCGGGTTTTTTTTCTACCAATTGGGGCCTTCCTTCACCACTTCCATGGGGATGGTGTACAAGGTTTATAACTACTCTTCTTATTATAGGATGCTTACCTAGATAAAATTTAGACCCGGCTCTACCCAAACTTTACTGGGTATATGAGGAATATAATAAAAATTGTATAATTACTAATAATTATATGATTATATATTAAATATGTCATTTAGCTTCTAACACTTATACAAATGAATATATCAAAAATTGTACAATTATTAGCAATTATATGAAAAAATATAAAAATAAATATATCTGCTAGCAATTATATGAAAAATATGGTAAAAATTAGATAATTGTTAGTCATTATATGATTAATGTATGAAAAATGACATATATCTACTAACAATTATATAAAAGAAAATAATAAAAATTATATAATTACCAACAATTATATAAACAAATATATAAATAATATATAATTGTGAAATTTAATTAATTAGAATAGTATTTGTAGAAAACCGACTTGTAGTCTCATGTATTGATGATCAGACTATATACAAATACAAGAGACAATGATAAAACTGTTACAATAGATTTGATAAGGGAAAAGAAAGCAATCAGATACAAGTGATAAGAAGATAGAAATAGGAGAGTTATGCTTATCCTTGTCACCCTCCCGCAAGTTAAACATGGTTGACAGCGATGCTTAACTTGTTGCGCAGGAGAAGAAAGCGGGTCTTGTGCAATGGTTTTGTCAATAAATCGGCAATTTGATCTGTTGAGGCAATGTACTGAACGTCAAGGGCCTTTTGCGAGGCTCTATTCCGGACAAAATAGTAGTCAATCTCCGAGTGCTTAGACCGGAAGTTGAACACTGGCATTGTGGTAAGGTATGTCCCACTGCGATTATCACACCATATGGTTTGAGGAGTATGTGAGTGACGACCTATTTCATGCATTAAGAACTGTAACCAATGTATTTATCATAATTCTGAAATTTATATTTTTTATTCCAAATTTTAATTAATTATTTCAATAAAAAATTATCAAAATTGTCATTTATTAAAATAATAATTATGTTACATAAGTAAAATAATTCGGATGAAGTTTTTTGTTAATTTGATCAATCATAAACTGAATCTTGGGCAGGAAAAATCTTGATATATATCGAAGAATAGACATTTATTTTTTGCACGAAATTTGATATTAGAATTAATTTTTAAATGATAAAAATTCTAATTGAAAAATTCAGTCAGTGTGTGCGTGTGTTAGTGTACGGACAAAGAGGCTGCATGCATTTCATCGTCAGCAGTGGTTTTCTGGTCTCAATAATCTAGTTTTTTTTTCAAATTGATGATTAAAATGCTATTGTAATTAAACCTCCATTTAGGAAATCAATTGAATTAAAGCAAAATTTTAAAAAAAAAAACTACTTCTAATTATCAATTCCACCACTGTCAATTATAAGTAATTATATAATAAATATACTCCTAATTGATTACTGATTAACATAAGTTCCAAAATTTTAAATTCAAGGAATGGGATTGGGAGACACCCAATCTACTTTTGACTTTTTGATTTAAAATTCAAGCAAATCACTCGAAGGTCACTTTCTTTGAACTGTCAACTCGGGAATATTGTATTATTTTTTTAATCTATAGAGGCATTAACACGTGTATTACGGATGGTCCAACTGATTCCTTCACATGTGGAAACAATTCTATTAAAAAAATGGATATGGGTTGTCTTTTTTTTTTTTTTTTATAACAATTTTTTTGCTTGACGGGTGTTAATATGGAGATATATATTTTACCTAAATTTCCACATGTTAATAAGGCCCACTCAGATCTGTAATAAATCCGACTTCATGAGTGTAGCTCAACCACAAGTTTAAAGGGCTTGAACATATATCAGAAAAATTTACAAGCCTATAACCAAGCTATAAGACATCGACATTATTACACATATTGAAGTATAAATTTACTTGAATGGAGTATGAGCATATGAAAATATATTTAGTGAATTTCAACATATGAAAAAGATTAAGAAGAAAAAAAAAACAATGTAATTGTTGTGATCCCCTTTATCAAAAATAATATTAAAAGAAATTATATAGTATATATAATAATGACCCTTACGTTGATATATATAGATAAATAAGAAAAAGTAATAATTAAGACTCAAATTGAATAAAAATAATAATAACCCGATTCGATCTAGGTGAACTCTCTCATGCAGATTCAAATAAATTTTCTTAATAATTATTGTATGATGACATTAGGACACACTCAATCATCAGTGTAAAATGCAAAAAATATATTGGCATATACAAAATCCTTCACTAATGTAGATGAGAAAAAGGAAGAAAGAGTTAAAAGATATCATAGTTAATATGAGCATGTAAAATGTAAAAATATAAAAAATAAAAACCGTGGACAGTTGCGTAAGAGTTTTAGAATTAACACAGTTTGTGGCGATCAATACTTCTTTTTGTTATCTCATGATTTAAAAAAATTAAATATAATTAAACAATCTAGAAAGTTAAATATAAAACAAATTGAGGTAAAAAATAAATAAATAAAATAAAGATAATTTCAAATTTAATATTAATAAACAGATAAAAAAAAGTTAGATTTAAATTTTTTTATATATATGTAAGATTTAAAAATCCTGCAAAGTCAAAATCCAAAAAAAGAAATTGAAAAAAGTTTAGGCAAAGTTGTTGTTCTGTATATTATAATTAATGCGTAATTCCCCATTTCATTAAATAGATCTTATTTATAATCCCTCAAATTTATATGTGGTGATATAAAATTTTAAAGCTTAAAGTATTTTCCAATTTCAACCAATAAAAAAATATAACATAAAAAAACTAATTAAAGTTAAAAATAAAAAAAGTAAAATTATGACTAATTGTAATTTTTTTCAGTAAAATAAATTTTAAAGTGAACTGAATAAACTGAAAGGTTTAATAAAATTTTAGAAAATGAGAGTAGTTGCTTGTGACATTAATAGATAAGATAAATATCTATAAGTTGAGTGAAATATTATGTATAATTTTTATTTTTTTAGGCTTAAATAATTTATTGGTTTAAACTTAATATGTATTTTAATTTTAAAAAACAAAATCTACTGTTATTGGAACAATGAATTCACGAAAATCTTGAAACAATAAGATAACTGCGTACCATTTGCTAAATATATTTAAGTAGTATCTAAGCATTTTGGGTCTGGCCTGCATATATAATTTAATAATATTCTGTTTGGAATATTAATTGGGGCATAAAATAGTTACGAAACCAAATAATCAATAGAAAAATATAAGTACAAATCCAATTTGAAAAGGTTACAAAATTTGATTGCAACAATAGAAGAGATTTAAAATTTGTTAGTGAAGACAAAATTACTTTCCATTGAAAAAAAACAAACAAAAGTTGTTGTTACTATAACAGTAGCCCACGAGCAGCTTTAGTATATAAATATAATAATAAAAATAATTATATAAGACGTTATTGTCTATTTTTAAATAGTCTTGTTTTAATAAAAACAAAACTAGAAAATGTTTTTCTCGTCTTTGAAAGCTCATCTTTAGGGTAATTAGGCAAGGTCCAATAATAAATGACTGATTAATCAGAACAAAAAATTAAAATAGTAACAGAAACATGAATTTTCTTGTGTTTTCTGCATGTGTTGCACAGGAAAAGCAAGCAAAATCATTTTTCATGTGGGTGATGGCTCAATTTTGCTTTGACTAAATAAAAAATGTCGGAATTTCCAACCGATGATTAATACTTTTATTTTTGAAAAAAAGGAAGCCATTGAACAACCGAAAAGACTTTTCATGTAAACTACTTTGAGATATTTATTCTCAGCTTTACTTACCCCTAAAATGTGAGGTTGTGATTGATTTTGCAGCGTTGGAGCAAGTCGTTAAGGCACAGATACTCTTTGTTCAAAAAAGAAAAAAAAAAAAAAGAAAGAGATAGCATGGCTGTGTCTCGTAGTATATGTAATTGACTTTTGTGGCCATTCGGGTAGCGGTATGTATCACTATTATTTCACATGTATATTTCTTTTTCCAAAAAAATTAAATTTCCAACTATACATTGCCGGAGACTTATTGATGTTATATAATTTTATTGATCTAATATCACGAAATGCATGAAGAATTGTGGCTTATAGAAACCGAGCTTACCGGCCAGTAATTTTGGGGACTCTCTCTATGTCCCCACGTCTGTTCAAATTATTATTATTAGAGAAATTCCAAGACTCTTTTTCTTCCATAACAATCAACTTCTAATTAGTTAGTGAGAAAAAAAAATTTAGAAATAATTTTTTTCTCTATTTACCAACTAATCAAGTGATAAATTTTGGATAGTGTCAGAAAAAAGTGTTATTATTATTATTATTATTATTATTATTATTATTATTATTATTATTACCTCGATGAATCTATTCATGTTAGTGATTTCAGGAATACTATTTTGCATTTATTCTTATCAACTACCATACCGCATACATAAAAATTTTGTTATATTCTCTTCACCAGGGAAAAAAAAATGCTGATTGTGTTAAAAATAACAGTAATACTGTATAACTAACTTATTTTGTATTACTTTATCTCACATATATTAAAATACTAATATTTTAATGTAGATTGAGCAATAAGAATAAATAGATTAGTAAAATATAAATATTTTAATGTATATTCGACAAAAAATAGTACAAAAATAATTGAAATAGATAGCATTTTTCTAAAAATAATTTATTTATTGTACGCGAAATTTCTCAACAATCTCTGCTAACAAGGACCTAATTAATGTCATGCATTACATATCAAAATCAAGAAAATTCGAGTTTGAGTTTCTTCAGTAATGATAGTTGTCAAAATTAATCAAAAATAAAATTCATACTCTTAAAAATAATATTTGTAAATAATGAGAGCATAGTCAAATCCACATGAATTATGTAATTAGCAAATCTGAATTTTTAAATCAAAGAAATAAAAATTTGGGGGATTTTAGATTTAGTAAAAACTAAAACACAAAATTAACAAAATCAAATCGATAAAGAAAAATCCAGCCAATGTGTATTTCAAAATTGATTTAAATATATTAACTATTGAATAAAATGATATTTTTTAAAATTAAATAAATTGGTTATGAATATTAAAAAGTTCTAATATTTTATCTTTCCTTAATTATAATTTAAATAAAAATGCTCTACACTTAAACATTACTTATCAATCAATTTTAAACAAGCTCTTAAAATTTAAATTGTTGATAGTATTAAGAATTAAATAAGTCCGTCTATTTCAAATAAATTGAATATTCACATAAATGTTCATTAACGATTTAATTTCACTAATAGTATTACTTTGATACTTTATTGAATCAATTAAATATATACAAATTTAAAGATCCAAATAATAAAATTTATTCATCAATGTAAATAAATAAATTAAAAACAGAAAATACTCAATTAAAATGAAAAATAGATGAACAACAAAATTCTCACAATTTATTTAAAACTAATATTTGACACCTTAATTAGAAAAATAAAATTCAGCCACACATAGCTGATAATATAACACTGAACTAAAATGGAATGCAAAAAACTAAAGATGAAAAACTTAGTGTATTTAGTTTTAGAAAAAAATATCAGTTTTCTAGAAATTTGCTCTAAAAAATTGGAAAATAAAATTTATTATTTTGTTGTGTTATTTTCTAATTTGAAAAATTAAAAATACATTTCTAAAATTTTTTAAATTATAAACAGTAAGTGAAAAACTTAAAAAATATGTTTTTTTTTTCTGTTTATAAAAGTAAGCGTATTTTACAATTTGGAAAACACAAAGCTTTCTATAACCATTTATTGGTTTTTTATTTGGAAAATAGAAAATTAGAAAACTAATGAAAATTAGAAAATGAAAACAATGGCTGTTTTCTTAAACTAAACAAACCCTTAGATTCTCATTCATACGGGAAAAAAATCATAAACTAACTGAACTTGTAAAAAGAGTAAATAAATATCAATTATTTTTAATATAATAGGTAAAAATGAGATTACACTAATATGGAATAATATGTCAAAGAATCTCTAAAAAAACAATCAGAATTAATCTAAATAAAATATTGTCTCTCTTTATTTATCATTCAGGCGTGGGTACGCTGAAATTCTTTTTCTTTTGAAAAACTACAAATAGTCAGATTAATTTATAAATTATAACTGATAAATCTATTGTATTTTATTAGTTCACCAAAATCTAATTCCTAAAAAGTGCCCACTTTGTTTTTATTTCTCATGTGTGAAGGGGAAAAAAAACCATAGTGCAAAATATAACAATCCTCTTTTGATTGCCAATTAGGCCTTTTTGGCTCCCCACCGTCCAATTCTTGTGTTGATTGCTTCTTGTAATTTGTAAACCCATTAATCCTATTGTCGTTTTTTTCTGCCCATTCTTTCTTCTCTAGTTTCGAAATTGAGTCTGGTAACCGAAGCTGAGCTGAGTAGCATACTGCTTCTCTGACCGTTAGGGCTGTGATCAATGTGTCATCTTGAGTCACAAAAGGATTATTAGTTAATTAGTCAGCAGAGTAGCCACTTTCGGTGTTATCAAACTCGAGGCCTCATACAGTATATTAGTCACCAAATTAGTAATGTTAAAGTTAACAATTATTGGCAGCCATAATTCTTAATATTAGTTTTCACTAGGAGAAGTTGTTTCTGCCTATGTGATTTTACAACTTTATAAGTGGACATTAATATGTTCCGTAAGCCAGTTCTTTTTTACGACCATTGATATGGATATCTCCACCCTGTCTTCTCTTTGAATTCAATCTCCCTGCCATATAATAATTAATTGGTTATTAATTTCTAAATATATATTTATATTGTTCAGTAAATTTTTTATAATTAAATAATATGTTTTAATTAAAATATAGCTAATTAACAATGGTTGATTGATTCCCTGCTAATGCATCAAGGAGGATCAACCAGAAGGACCCATTATAGCCAGAAGTTCACAAGGTTGAGCACAACCAGTTAAACTTTCAAGGATTGGCCTGCTTCCATATTTATTACGATTAGCCTGCTTCCATATTTATTACGATTAGCCTGCTTCCATATATACATAACACGTTATTTTAAATATTTTTTAACACTTGTTCTATAATTACATTCTTTAAGCAAGGATCATGCCAACGCCACCAGCCTCAGCAAGTGTCCAGCTTCTCTCCAGATCAGTGACTGCACCTCCAACACAGTGCACAATTTGCCCTTTTACTTTTGTTGGTACAAGAGATCCATGGGAACAGAATTTGCGGCCAATTAAGTTAATGAAACACCATTAACAACATAATTAATATTCTGTAATTAAGCTAGTTTTTTTATATTTAAATTTATGCTCAAAAGTATAACATACAATTATAGATCAATTTTACAAGCAATGCAAGATGTGAAAGATATTCACTTAAGTCTTGTGAAGGACAAATGACATATATTGAAGTAAAAAAAAATATATTTTATTGGAGGACAAGGTCTTATCTAGTCTTTAAAATTTTTCTTGCTTGTTAAAAAATCACATGCATCTCCAATGAAAGAGACAAAGTAATATTGGAAAGTAAGAAAAATAAGATGTTAAGCAAACTAAAAACATTAGTGGCGCCAATCTTATTGTTGTTTTTGATTAACTTAACTAAAAATAAGATGTTAAGCAAACTAATACCACATGTATCTCCAATGAAAGAGACAAAGTATACTATGACACTAAGCTTGTCGCTATTTATTCTTCTCCATATACTATATATCAGTAAATTTTGAAGGCTCAAAATTTTGAGGGTTTGCTAGGAGGCATAAGGTCTTAACTGGTGGCAAGGAGATTTGTTTTAGAAGTTGTTGTAGCATCCAAATTGATTTGTTTAGAAAGGTTAATGCCGTGGTTAAGTTGCATCTTTTTATAATTATACGTTTATATGAATTAAAGAATGATGTGGTTTGCTTTACCAATAGCTATAGAGAAATTCTATATTTTCTCTAAGGTTGATGTTGAACAATTAATTATGAAACTATGGTTTTTCATTATGCCATAAAGTATGATTTTGTGTTAATATTTTAAGAAATTATACTTTGTGTTGAAGTTAGATACTATTTTTTTCCAGAAACTTCCCGATTGTTGGAAGTTAATTAAGAAATTAATAAGAAGAAGTTAACATTCTTCCAACAACACAATTCAATTCATTACAATACTTTAGTCTAGCAATTGCCCTCTATTTGCAAATTATCAATTTTAAGCTATTCTAATATTTGAATTAATGCCTTTCTCCACTCTAGCTTCTATTGCTCGGACCACTAGTTTAGTCTTGTCGGAAATGCACTAACATTGCTTGAAGTTAAGACCCAATAAAGGTGAAAAAATGGTGTCCGGACAATTAATTTTTCATAAATAATATTAGAGTTACATGAATTTAGATAGTTGAGAATTGCACCATAATTATAAACTCTTTTATATCTCTTAAACTTGTGATATGAGATTTTTTTTCGATAAATACTTTACAAATTCTAACATAAAAGCTATTGAAAATGATCTATGTAAAAGCATTGATTACTTGCAACATAATCCCCGTTTGCCCTTTCAGCAAAAAGGTTGTTTTTCATTTTTACGAAGATTGATTTTTTTAAAAACAGAAATACGAAGATTATAAGCGAGGCGAGCTTGCCAATATCTTACAAGCACTTGCTTTTAATTTGCCATTCACAGCAACCCCAACTAAGACAAATAGATAAATTATTCTATACAGTCGGTCTTGAGACAAAGAGAAATGGACCAAATTAGAATAAAATTCTTCGGATCAAAATCATTAGAAATAAAAATATGAATTGCCAAGATTACTGGAAACGTCATTTTGAAATAATACTCTAATAATATTAAGAAATTTATCTCCAGTAAGAAAGTGTTTCATATGAAATATTTGTAATTAAATTAACTTTATTTTAAACATATTTTTTATAGACAAACTTATATAGTAAGTTAACAATGTTTTGTGGGTGATTACTAAAATTAGCATGCAAAATTTGCGGCTATTCAAGTAGCATTATAAACCATGAGAGTTTCAAAAATCTGATTGGGTGGAAATTTACCAAAAATTAGTTCAATAAAACTTGTACCTATTTTTAGAATTCTTAGCAAATAAGGGAAGTTGAAATACAATGAGGAAGTATGACCCAATTATTCCCCATAAGTTCTCCTACATTCCTTGCAAATGACTTAATGTGAGTCACAAATTTTTTTGAACTAGGCTTCTTATGCGTATCACCTACCATATGTTCGATCATGCATTACACAAGCATGTATATATATTGCTTAAACAAGATCTTACCTCAAAGTAAAGTGTTTTACAAATATTTATTTAAAGATGACATTCCTTAACTATTTAACTTTCTCATTCATTTTTATCATATCATTTTCAAGTATATATGAAGTAGTACTTGGTCGACGACTTTTGGACTCACCTCTTGAGCGTAATATCCCAAAAAGATCATCCCTAGAAAATGAGCAACTTTCACTTCCTACCCTACCAGGGATGCCAAATGTTGCTTTACCTCCATTACCATTTGATTTTCCTTTTATGCCAAAGTTGCCAAATTTGCCAAATATTCAAGATTCATTACCCAAAATCACTTTGGCATCATTTGGTAGTATTCCTGACATGCCTAAAGTTCCAAAGTTTGATTTGCCTAAAAACTTACCTAGCATGTCTGATTTAAACTTACCTCCACTTCCTAGCTTGCCCGACTTACCCATTATTCCAAAAAGATCAACCTTGGAAAATAATCAACCATCTCTTCCTACCCTGCCAGGTATGCCAAAGATCACTTTACCTTCGTTGCCAACTGATTTTCCTTTTATGCCTAAACTACCAAATTTACAAGACACTCAAGATTCACTATCCAAAGTCACTTTCGCACCACTTGGTGGTATTCCTGGCATGCCTAAAGTTCCAAAGTTTGATTTGCCTAAAAACTTTCCTGGCATGCCTGGTGTGCCCACTGTTCCAAAAAGATCAACTTTGGAAAATGATCAGTTTTCTCTTCCTACCTTACCAGGTATGCCAAAGATCAATTTACCTCCGCTACCAACAGATCTTCCTTTTATTCCTAAACTCCCAAACTTGCAAGACATTCAAGATTATTTACCTAAAGTCACTTTGGCACCACATGGTGGCATTCCTGGTATGCCTAAAGTTCCAAAGATTGATTTACCTAAAAAGTTGCCTGGCATGCCTGATTTAAACTTGCCTCCACTTCCTAGCTTCCCTGGTATGCCTAAAGTTCCAAAGATTGATTTGCCTAAAAGCTTGCCTGATATATCTGATTTAAACTTGCCTCCACTTCCTAGCCTATCCAATATGCCTATTGTTCCAAAAAGATCAAATTTGGAAAATCAACCTTCTCTTCCTACCTTACCAGGTATGCCAAAGATCACTTTACCTCCACTACCAATCAATCTTCCTTTTATGCCTAAACTCCCAAATTTGCATGACACTAAAGACTTTCTACCCAAAGTCACTTTGGCACCACTTGGTAGTATTCCTGGCATGCCTAAAGTTCCAAAGTTTGATTTGCCTAAAAACTTGCCTGTCATGCCTGATTTAAACATGCCTCCACTTCCTAGCCTGCCTGGTATGCCCACTATTCCAAGAAGATCGACTTTGGAAAATGATCAACCTTCTCTTCCTACCTTACCAGGTATGCCAAAGATCAATTTACCTCCTCTACCAACCAATCTTCCTTTTATTCCTAAACTCCCAAACTTGCAAGACATTCAAGATTCTTTGCCTAAAGTCACTTTGGCACCACATGGTGGCATTCCTGGTATGCCTAAAGTTCCAAAGATTAGTTTACCTAAAAAGTTATCTGGCATGCCTGATTTAAACTTGCCTCCACTTCCTACCTTACCAGGTATGCCAAAGATCACTTTACCATCATTGTCAACTGATCTTCCTTTTATTCCAAAATTATCACATATGGCAGACATTCAAGATTCTCTTCCTAAAGTCTCTTTGGCACCAGTTGGTGGCATTCCTGGCTTGCTTAAAGTCCCAAAGGTGGATTTGCCTCAACTTTCTAAGTCATCTGGCTTACCCAATATCCAAAAGAAAATTTGACTTGTCATCTTTCTCAACATAAATACATTCTTCCTAGCTTGTCTTACACCTTCGAAAATCAAAATGTCAATTTATCTCTATTAATCGTTCCTTTTATTTCTACATTTTAAAATAAATTCCCTTTTTTCTATCTCTTTTTCTACCGACAAAGAATTGTCTATTAGATTTCTTTAACAACATTAAGTTTTTTTTTGTTGTCATTTTTTAGCATAATTTGTATGAGTGTTAATATTTCTTATTTCCCGACACTTTATATGTGTATGTGGAGAATAAATTTTAATGCTAGTCAATTTTGATTCTAAGGTCTATTTTTTGACAATTTTGTCTTTTGCCATTTTGTTAAGTAATTAATTATACTTTCCTTTCATATTCTTTTAAAGCAATGTATGAAAAAGTAATTCTATATTTTATTGGAATATAATTTTTTTTGGTATATGGAATATACATTTCTTTACCATATCTTCATGTTTTTTTTATATAAGCAATCTTAATTTTATTAAAAATATAGAGGACAAGCCACCTTAATAAGAGATTAAGGTGGTGAAAAAATCCCTCTCTAAAACTAAGCAACAAGTTAGAGCAAGACAAAGCCCTTGCTTCAAGCTAAAGGAAAAACAACAAAGCAAGAAGAAAGCAACAGATAAACTATTAATGAGTCCTGAACTTCTTGACATTGCTCTAAGAATGAATAGAACCAAAGCCACACCAAAAAAAAAAAGATGAATAATGGCTACATCTTTTTATTAGACTAGTCATATGACTGGGCATCATTATTAAGTCGTCATTAATAACATATATACTAATAAAAATGACATTTCAATTCAAAATTATAGGGCATAATTATTGGGTTATTAATAACAACATTTACTCCATTGAACATCTTGCTTAGAGATGAATAGCAATCTTCACTCATACTAAAAAGGTGGAAGTCCCTAGCTCATCATTCTAAACAAATCTCTGCACGTTTTAGCCACCCTAGAAAAAAGATTAGATGAATAATGGCTACATATTTTTATTAGAATAGTCATATGACTGGACATCATTGTTAGGTCGTCTTTAATAACATATATACTAGTAAAAATGACATTTCAATTCAAAATTCTAGGGCATTGTTATCGGGTCATTAATAACAACATTTACTTAATTGAACATCTTGTTTAGAGATGAATAATAATCTTCACTCATACTAAAAAGATGGAAGTCCGTGCTCATCATCCTGAACAAATCTTTGCACCTTTTAGCTAATAATAATGCTTATTCCAAACAACAATTCTCTCATGTTGTTCTCAATTATCCTTACCACCTCTTTCTTTGTCTGCTCTTCAGTTATGGCTCTATTACTGTAAGCGACATACTGTTCATTTTTCATTTAGCAATATCACTTTGTCAAAAAATTCATGAATACAAAATTTGTATCATATAAATAGAAATTATATAAATGATAGTAATTAATATAAGAAAAATTATTGGTCACTTTTCTTTTTGAAATATATTTGTTTTATTATCTCTCGTCATGTTGTTATTAAATTTAATATGTTTTAATATCAATGTCTATGAATTGTATTTTTTTCAGTTTTAAGATATGTCCCTAATTAATGTATATGTTCAACTAGATCTAACAAATTTTTCATGCGACAAACTTGCCCAATAAAACTTAATTCGAATCTGATCCGAAAATTGATGAAATCCAAATGAGTCAACTTGAAATCAACTCAAACTCAAAAATTATATGTATTTTTAGAGAAATCTGAGAGTGGGTCTTTTTTCAAGTCGTGTCGAATGAAAAAAATTGATATTAGTATATATTTATTTATTTATCTTTGCTTCCACAAAATTTATTTATTTCTTTCTTTCTTCTTCTGGATAATGGGGTTTGGTAATTTAATCAAACACAAGATATTAGTGTGCACAAAAAGAAGTAAAGTTTATGAAGGTAATATAGGGGGGCCAATAACGATCTGAAAGCCCCAATTTTCGACCGAGTTTAGTTCTTCTTTTATTTTATATTTGCCTTTTTCTTTTATTTTCTTTCTCTTTGTTTTTTACAATTTCTTTCAAACGAATGGGCAGCAATAAAAAGAGGTAGAAAAACCCAAAATCCCAATTGGCCTTCTAATTTGGGCCCATTAATTAAATATGCATTGAACAAAACTGAAAAAAAAAATTATTTCACTTATGTTTTATTTTGCATTTGGTTCGGCCTATTGTTGATTTTTCCCCCACATTTAACCCAAGCCCAAAAGATTATTCCTATGTTCAATCAAATCTTTTGCTTGATTTGGAACAATGACATGGAAGATATAAAACCAATTATTTTAGTTAGTTTGGAAGGCATCAACATTGTACTTTCAATTATCATTGAAAGCTACAATTGTTGCATTATTAATAGATGTGAATCATTGTTAGCAAAGATATCCAAAACACATGAAAAACATTGAATGATAGAGAGAGTGAGAAAGAGAGACTTAAAAAATATTGTTGTTATCCTAATTTTTTTTACCAAAAGAGTGTAAGTATTTTTTTTTAAATTTAGAGAGAATTTGTAATATTATTTTATTTTATAATGAAATTATTTTATATTTACAATGATTTTTATTCTAATTTGTTGGAGCATTTTTCACATAAAATATATTTATTTTATATTATTATTATTATTTTCAAATTATTAGCATCGATATTTATCTAATATTATAGTCTTATCTCTAGATGAAATACTTTCTTTTTGAACCATTTTTTTTATTAGAGTAAAAACTGAGATGATCCATTTATGGAAAAGGTACTGGCAAAATAGCGTAGAGAAAAATGATATTAAATTACAAAACATAAGATGCATTGAGTAAAAAAAAAATGGAAATATTTAACATATACAAACATGTAATTATTAAAAAAATGAATAAATAGTTATTTATACATCTTGGCTCCAACACATAAAATAATAGTTGTAGGAGGCAAAATGTCACATTATATTATATTTACTTAGTAAGTATAGCTCATAATTTATTATATTATATTTACTTAGTAAGTATAGCTGATAATTTTTTATACGATATGATTAAATGATACGAAACGATACAAACTTAATCGTATATAAATTTGAATTAAATAAATATGTTATAATCATATCAACACGTTTATGACATAAAAAAATAGTGTTATAAATAAATTTTATCTGTATAATCTAATTAGATATGATTTGACATGTTTAAAAATATATAAAATATTTAATAATTTTAGTGATATTCAAAATTCAAAATATATAAAGTATTGAAATATATATAATTATAATAATTATATATAACATATAATTATATATGAATAAATTTATAATATATTTTAATAAAATTAATCATATTAGTATGTTATATATATAAATAAATGTTAATAAATTATTTTTATTCCGTAATATATATATATAATCTTAATTTTAGTTAATTAATTTTCTGTTATATATGATATTATATGTTATATAGTACAAAAATTGTTAATAATTATTTTATTGGAGTTAATTTTAATTAATATAAAAGTTTAGTAATACACAACTCTAAATTAGTACAAAAATTTATCTTCTACTATTATGTATTGATCTCTTAGGAGATACAAACTTTTAAATATTTTTAATTAATTTTACATCAAGTTGAACTTTTTATTTTATTAATATTAATATAATATAAATCAAATTATTTTGCTTTGCAATCATCAATGATTCAATCTCACATCATCATATGGTTTATATTTCATAATGTGTATGATTTTTTTTTTTTTGTAATAATAAATCACACATCAGTAAAGATAATGAACTGTTAGGCAACAGAACTCTATAAAAGAATAATTGTGAACAATCAAAACTTAACTTATTCAATCATATCGGTTAAATTTGTTCAATTAAATTGATTGATTTGTGAATAATTAGGTAGATTAATTATATTATTGGTTTAATTATATACAATTAGTTAATTATATTAGACATAATTGTGTATAACATATTTAATAGCAAAATACGATACGGTTAAAATTTATATTAATACGATACAATACAATTAAAGTCTGTATTAACACGATACGACATGACACGATCTATTAATTGTATCGTACTCGTATTTGATATAATTGTATTATATCTGATTGAGATAAGATATGATATGAATTGTCAACTTTATTGGTAAGAGCATATATCTGTTAATATATAGCTAATGAAAGTAGGAGAAAAAAAAAAGAATTATCTAAATTTCACTATATGTTTTTTTTGTTAAACTTCATTAATATTTATATATTATGTAATATTATTATGTAGTTTCTTTACGGTATACTAATAACTATTATATTTACCCTTAATCAGTATTATATTACAACCATTAGTTTAAGATTTAAATTCTATTTTGTTAGTTTTTCTTTATAAAGTAAATGATGTTTTTCCGGTTTTTTTACTATATATTTTATAATGTTAAATTATATATTTTATTTTCCTTACACTTTTATATTATTTGTTTATTTTACTGTTTAAATTTTTATTGATCCAAGTTCAATGTCTTTCTGTCTCATGTGTTCAATAAAATATTATATAACGTGTTAATCAATTAACTAGTATTTATAATCGCACATCCAAATTCAAGACCTTTTGACGCATCGTTCTCGATGTGTTTTCGGGCCTTATCTGCATAATCATTTCCTAAGCCATAGAATTGCATTAAATAGTATCTCTGCTTCCTTTAACATGACGCCAATGGATGCGGGTTCATCCCATCTAAAATTGATTTCAACAATTTACTAGTTTCATGGGGAAAAAAAATCAAAGGAAACAAATGGCATACCACTCAACGAACCACCATAATCAAAAAAACAAAAAAAAAATCATCAACGGTACACCATTTTGCCTATTTTGTCATAGAATAAATCGTAGCTAAAAATCAAAAATTTTGTGGCTAAACACTTTAGCCACGGTGCGTATTATTATAACAAGAAATAGCATAGCAAGAAGTTAGCTCCATAGTTTATTAGTTTTATGGCTAAGTATGAAGAATTCTTTCTGTGAAAATTATTTTATGCAGCTAAAAGTTTAGAATATTTTGCCACAAAATTATAGGCTTGTAGCAAATAATTAATTTTATTAGCTACAATATATAAATATATGTAGCTATATTATATATTTTAGTTATGATATAATAACAAAAAAAAAATATTTGTCCTACATATATGGCAAAAATGTTCATATTTTAGCTACAAATTTAATAAAATCATGACTAAAAATTATGCTCACTTGCCACAACTATTATATAGTGGCTAAATAAAAGATGTCCAAAGCAATTAAATTTAACTTTAGTCACACATAAAATAATTCTATATCTAATTGTTGATATTATTTATTATGAATAATAAACATTTGTGGTTACATTAATATTTTTAGTTTCAAATAAAATAATGTTTTTTTGGCAAGAATCAAGTTTTAGCTTTTAATATTTAGTCACACAACATATTGAATTTGTAGCTAAAACTAGCATTTGATACAAGATTTGTGATAAAAGATTTAATATATAGTGACATGTGACCTTAAAGGAATGACCAATTATTTATTTAATTATGAAAATAAATTAAATTGAAAGAAGCATAATAAAATTCAAAAAAATGATGAGAATAAATATTAAGAAAATTAAATATATTGCAGATTGTCAAGTAAACAAAAAATAAAAATATTCTTCACAATAATTTGAAAATAAAAAAACTCTAACAGTCATCCTTGTTAGTTTTTTTTACATGAAATATAAGCAAAAATCTAAAAGTATATTTTGTACTATGATATGTCCTCTTGTCCATTTAACTCTTCATGGCCAGTGAAAAAAAAATTATATAAGAATATACTTTTTATGACTATATATTGTATTATACTAATAAAAGAAAGTAATTATAAATAAAAACATTATATTTCAACTTACTATTCAAGAACATTATAAGTTTAAAAATCCCGTGAGAGATATTATATGCAATCCAATTGCCTAAACACACATGCTTTTCATTTTTTTTAAAAATGCAAGTACAGGTATTGTCTTTTCTTGTAAATGGATGAAAAAAAAATCAGGGATGTCTTTTAAATGTTTTAACAATATTACAAAAGGAAAAAAAAAATCAACAGGGCCAAGAATAAGAATTGAAAACCATACCAGTAGCCAAGTGACGTGTTTGTTTTTGCGAAGACTTACACTGAACCTATTTACATGCAAACATACACAAGTGGAATTAAAATTTAAGAATGTCAAATATTGTAAAGTGTGATTCTTGAGAAGTGAATGACTAAAATTAAGCTGGTTGTTTATAGATATCAACAGAGTCCATTACATGTCCATGATCATCCTGCAACAATTAATTAAGTTAAAAGGAAAAAAAATTCCACCTCTTCAAAAAATTAAAAAAAAATCGTTAAGTTGTATTAAACAAGAGATAATACAAACCTTGTTGAACTTGAAATTTTTTTCCCATCAACCATTTTATTGTTTTACATATGAGAAAATGTTTTTAGCATAGACATCCAAACTCTGACATTCTTTGGATGATTCTCATCAGCCACTGCAGCGTTTTCCATATAATATCTAGGTATTTATATATACAGCTAGCGCCATATATTGGAAAATTAATTAAATCCTTGAATTTTTTTTAATTTTTATATGATGTGTTGGATTCCGTCAGCCATAATTCCTGAATTTGAAATTACATAAAAAAAATTATATATTGACTACAAAAATGACTGGATCGTAGATTCCGGTTGCTCAAATCATATGACGGGTGACAAACAAAAATTGCAAAACTTGTCTGAGCATAAAGGAGGTCGTGTGGTAGTGACAGCCGATAACTCAAAGTTACCGATAGCTCATATCGGTAAGATGATAGTTACACCTCGATATAATTCTAACCAGGTGCCACTTCAAGATGTTTACCATGTCCCGGGAATGAAGAAAAATTTATTGTATGTGGCTCAATTGACATCATCAGGCCATTATGTCTTGTTCGGTTCTCAAGATATGAAGGTGTATCATAACCTAAAAATTTCAGAAACACCAACAATGGAGGGGCGACGATTAGAGTCTGTCTACGTGATGTCAGCAGAATCTGCATATGTAGATAGGACGAGGAAAAATGAGACCTCAGATTTATGGCACATGCGGTTAGGTCATGTTAGCTATTCCACGCTAAATGTGATGATGAAAAAGTCGATGCTTAAGGGGCTTCCTCAACTTGACGTGCGAACAGGCACAGTTTGTGCGAGATGTCATATGGTAAAGCACACCAACTGCCATACGAGGAATCGAAATTTAGAGCAAAAAAATCATTAGAGTTAGTTCACTTTGATGTATTCGGACCAATTAAGCAACTGTCAATTGATGGTATGTGATACATGGTGACATTCGTTGATGACTTCTCAAGGCATGTGTGGGTTTTCTTTATGAAAGAAAAATCTGACATATTCTCAAAATTTAAAGAGTTCAGAGAGTTAGTCGAATGAGAAGTGGAAAAGAAGATCCGTGGCTTACGCACATATAATGGGGGAGAATATAGCTCAAGTGAGTTCTCTCAATACCTAAGGCAGAGTGGAATACGTCATCAATACATTTGTGCCAACACACCGCAACAAAATGGTGTAGCTGAGAGAAAGAACCGACATCTTACAGAAGTCTGTCGAAGTATGCTACATGCAAAGAATGTACCGGGAAGATTTTAGGCTGAAGCAATGAGGACTGCAACCTTTGTGATTAACATACTTCATCAACCAAGGTTAGAATTTGTTTCTCCCTTTGAGAAACTGTGGAACATGAAACCTACAGTTAGCTACTTTCGAGTATTTGGCTGTGTATGTTATGTATTTGTTCCTAATCATCTACGGAGCAAGTGTGACAAGAAAGGTGTTAGATGTATCTTTGTGGGATACGACATCCAAAGAAAGGGGTGGAAATATTGTGATCCAACGAGTAGAAGATGTTATACTTCACGAGATGTGGTGTTCGATGAATCCTCTTCCTGGTGGTCTTCAGAGAAGGAGGTGTTGCCAGACTCTAGAGAATTTGGAGACCAACTACAACAAAAGATGAAGGAGCATATTGTTCAACTTCAACCAAGTTCGAATGAATCAAAAGATCAAAACAAGGATGATGTTGAACAAAGAGTGACTCAGAGTCCTTGGCAAACTGGCGTGTATCAACAACCAAATGATGAAGGTGAGCCCAATGAAACTGAAGAATCAATTCTGCAATCTCAAC
Organism: Triadica sebifera; assembly: GCA_023653625.1. NCBI lineage: Eukaryota > Viridiplantae > Streptophyta > Magnoliopsida > Malpighiales > Euphorbiaceae > Triadica > Triadica sebifera. Next base: position 24,251,016 of record CM042896.1, read on the forward strand.
TCCGAATGTCAACAAGAACACGAAGGTCAAATTCCAAATACGCCAATGCAACCATAATCGCAGAAGACACTATAATAGAACCTGAGACGTTTGAAGAAGCATCGCAGAGTTCTAAATGGATGACAGCTATGAAAGAAGAGATTGATGCACTTGAGCAAAATCAAACTTGGGATCTGGTGTCAAAGCCAAAAGATGTGAAACTCATATCCTGTAAGTGGGTTTACAAGATAAAGCGTCGTCCAGATGGATAAATCAAAAGGTACAGACAAACTCAAAATATTTTGTCGACAGCTCGACATAGTACAAAGAATGAGAGTTGACATTGAGGGGGGTGTTAAAAATGAATGTCAAAATAATTTAGGCACACCTACCATTAATTTGTTGAAAAATTAAGTTTATTGTGTTGAAAAATTAAATAAATATTAGGTATACCAATCTTCACCTAATTTGTTAAAAAATTAAGTCAATATTAGGTATAACTACCATACCAAATATTTGAACAAATGTGTGGTGAAGATTTGAACAAATGTATGGTGTGGATTAAACTTTGAGCCTATAAATAGACACACTTTCAAGGTTTAAACCATCTAAGAATGAAGACTATAAGTCTTGAGTGTTTGTGAGAGTTGAGAGCTTTCTTTGTAATATTTCTAATTTAGTGAAATTTTTGTTGTGTCTCAAAATTTTGAGTGAATTTCTTTTTTGAGATATTTAATTTAGAGTTGTGTATTCTAATTTTTTTTTCTCAACAGTATTATCAAAAGTAAATTAAAAAAAAAGGATAAGATCAATTACAAAAATATTGATTGAGTTCATAGAAATTTAAACAAAAAATAGAAATAAGAGCACTTAACATGCCTTAAGCAGTTTTCGTAGGCTAGAGAAGGCTGTAAAGATAATAATTTTAGGCTGTAAAGAGAATTTGGAAGTTTATAACCCACGTTAGAAGAGAGAAACATTTTAGTGGGATATTGAAAATTGTGAAAAAAAAATTAGAAGTTAAATGGAGGGAATCATTTTTTTTTTTAATTTCCCTCCTAAATAAATACTTTTTTTTAGGTTTTGTAAGGGATATCTTTGAGGGAGCACCACAACATCTGAATAAATAAATTGAGTTCAGGAAAAATCTTAATTAAGTGATGTTGAGCTTTTATCTAAATTAGAGTCCTATTTTGATATTAACTATGGATAAAATCATTAGTTAAAAAAACAATGGATAAATAGAAAGAAATTAAAATTAAAATTTATTTATATTTTAAACAAATTGTACATATCGGCCACGGGAGAGTCTTTTCTTCTTTTATCTTAATTTTTCAAAATGTGCCAAGCACAAAGATTTTCATCAAGCCACAGTGCCCCCGTTTTGGTGCTATATATTGGGCAAGGAGGGATTCGAACCCCCGACACCGTGGTTTGCAGCCACGTGCTCTAATCCTCTGAGCTATAGGCCCCACCCCGTCTCCACTAGATCTGTTTCCGGGAGTACCCTAAAAAAGTTTTAATGCTAGCTTATTCCTTTCAAATAAAATTGGACGACTAATAGATTTTGATATAATAAAAATTTAATATATATGATATTACAAAATAAACAAATTTATTTTTAAAAAGTCATTATAAATTATAAATATAAAAATTAAATTATTATAAATTCACAATGTATGTTATTAAAAATATAAATAAACATTAAATTATTAATATGTATATTTTATGGATTAGCTCATGAGTATATTCATGATTCAATTCATGAGTCTTATGAGTTGAACTTTATTTACCTTCAAAGTTGACTATTAATTTAAATAGAGAATAAAATATAAATGAGTTAAGCCAGCTCAAAATCATCTGATTTAGAATTGACTCAAAAAATATTCAAAATTGATTTTGATGTTCAAATAATTTGATATTGAGCTACTTGAATGGCTCAATGAATCAAACTTGTGCTTCACACTACTCATCTTGACGAGATTGCATACTTAATTTAGCTTATATTATTTTAATAATTTACCCTTTACATATTAGAAGAGCATACTAAAATAAGGTTGAGTGCATGTTTGAGCCAATTTTGATCTTAAAACACGAGACTTGACTGTATTTTAAATTAATTTTATTATTTTTATATAGTAATAGAGTCGATCGAGATTAAATTTGCCAAGTATTTTATCAAGTCAAGATCGAACATGATAATTGACGGTGACTAAAAAGAATATAGCTAAATGATTAAGTATTGCCACAATGTTAAAATATCATAATAAATATGAAATATTTGCTACATGTCATTCATTTTCGTGACTAAGCAAATTACTAGAATCATACATAGTTACAAAAAATTAGCTTTTGTAGCTAATGCAATAAATTAGCTACAATTTTACATGTTGTAGGTAGGAATTTGTGGCTGTATGTGACAATTGTTGTAGTCGGCGGTTATAACGACAGTATTTGAGTGCACGATAATTATTACGGAAGACATTTCTGAGCCTATTACTACTGCAGCTTCAGGTTTGTGCTGCTGCTCCAACTCTGCAAGTAGATCAGAATCTGTCCAGCAATGTTGGTGACCACCAGTTTACAAACGAATGGAAGAAGCTACAAGCCCAAGCCCATTCTGTTCTATTTTTCATCCTGTTTCCACAAGTTTCACTAGCGGACAAGATTGACTGGAAGATTCTGGAATTTGAAGCAAGGATAAACCGTAATCAATCAGTGTTTAATTCTGCTTACTTAGCTAGGGACAGGTGTATATTCTTTATTTGTTTCTTGGAGATATTTTGCATTCTTTGTCTTTGTCTTTGTCTTCTTCTTGGCCTCCGCTAAGAGATGATCACGTCAGGCCCCATTTTATGTTTAAAATTCAAATGTATTAGCTGAAATTTGTTTTTATCTATTTGCTGTCCCACTGACTATATAAAGTTTGTATCTGTACCATCTCGAAAATATATGAAAAACAATCTTAGACACGAGCTCTACAATAAGAGCCTCCAAGGCTTTGTATTTTTCAATGTGAATCAATGAATTCAATTTCATCATTTATCAAGGTCATGAAATCTTTTATACAGTATTTTCAAAACAAATCTTTTATACATCACATAATCTGGGTTCAAAAAGGTTAGACGCGATGGAAAGATACGCATAATCAAGCTTTTGTCTTGCATACTTGAGCTTACTTATTAGGTCATATTTCCTTTCCCATCTGCAAATATTCAGAGGGAATTATGAAATTATTCTATACAAGTATTTTATCTAATAATTTTCCTTCGTTTCAATATAGTGAAAATTAGGTTTTCCCAAAAAAAAATGAAACAATTATTTAGTACCTCTCTAATGAATTGATATGCAAGTTCTATCAGAAATATGGATCGGCACTTATTAAAACATGGGGACGAAAGTGCCAAGAGATTTTTCACATCAACATTCAGAAAACATACAAGGGTTAATTTACTGTTAATTAAAAATAGAAATATTCCATTTGTTTTTATAAATCAATGTTAATTAACTCACCTATAAGACACTAAGTCACTGGATGGGTAAATCGTCAATCCCTAAAATGGACTATGTAATGTACTTTATTGGGTTACGGGCGGGCATTTTATCAGAGGTTTATATTGTATCAACTACCCTTGTGTAATTAAATTTGGAAATTTTGACTTGTGTCCCTACGAAAGGCCAGTTGTTTTGGTAGACGGAGATGGAATTGTTAGAGCCGATGTTCCTTTTCGAATGGCAGAGTCGAAGTATAGTGTCTTGATTGATTTATTTATTCCTTTTCTACATGGAGAAAAACAAAACTTAGAAAAAAATCAACACAAGGTTACTTTACCCCTTTTTACCTTTCATGATAGATTGACTAAATTAAGAAAAAATCAAAAAGATATAGCATTGAAATACATTTTTATTGACCAATCAGAATTGACGAATTCACCGCCGTATGGCTGACCGGCGATTACTAGCGATTCCGGCTTCATGCAGGCGAGTAGCGATTCCGGCTTCATGCAGGCGAGTTGCAGCCTGCAATCCGAACTGAGGACGGGTTTTTGGAGTTAGCTCATCAACCCAAATGATGAATAAAAAATGAATATATCTAGTTAATTCACTTCGCCTTCTTCTTAAAAAGAAAGGAATAGGGAAAAGTTTATCTAAATTATTAAAAATTATTAAAATTAAAAATTATTAAAATATTAATTAAATTATTAAATTATTATTTTTTTATTAAATATTTATAATTTATTTTTATTAAATATTTATATTAAAATTATAGTGTCCATCTGCCATAACGTTTATACAAAGGATTACGTATAGAAAATATTGAAACTGTTCTTTCCAGTAGTATCGCTACTGTCTAAGGAGCGAGAGATTTTCTTGTATTGTAATTTTCAGTATATTTTCAAGTCCTTTCTCTTGGCAAAATGGACTTTTAGTGTCAATGTTTTACATTATTAATTATTACAACAGTCTGAACATTTTATTGCAGCGATTAGAAATTAAAATTGTTATTAATATATTGTCACATAGTTAATATTATAACATATTTATACTCGTTTTTAATAATCGGTTGCATAAATCTATTTATGTATAGTGATAATACAGTTTTAAATCCATAGCAATAATATATTGCATAAACTGTACAATTAAGAATAGTCAAATTACCATTCATCCTTAAGCAACGAAAATTATATATAAAAACTTCCTTATATAAAAATGAAACAAGCATCAGTCTTCTTATTCGTTTCTTTTACACTGATTTCTAGATATTCTGGCAATACAAAGGTGTAGAAGTAGGATTGATCATGGCTTGTGTTGTTTGCTTAGGAGGCAGAGAAATAAGAGCAGTAATCATGGGCTTAACCTTCTCGTTAATCTTAATTATAACCAAGAAAAGAAGCCTATATATAGTAACCATGCCAAACAAAATAGCAAGATCAACCCACTTAGAATGACCCAATTCCACTTGCCATGTATCTCTCAGAATTGTTTCACCATTAATGGGTAGCCCTTGAGCTTGGCTATTAGGAAAGGTAAGTCCTAGAAACTCGTTCTTGAACATACCTTGATAAGCATACCTATGGAAAGCAATATAGGACATTGGGTATTTCCAAAAAGGTAAAGGGAGATCATTTGGCAACCTAAAGAATCCTCCACCCAAAATCATGAGGCCTTGAATCCCAGCTCCTGTTATAATGCCCATCAGGAAATTAGGCACTATGCTTGCAACTGCCATCATTAAGCTTTCAACCAGCATCATGCAGGCGAATAAGGCCAATATGAAGTATAAGAAGTGTTCACATCCCTTCTGAAGCCCCGGAAGGTAGTATGTTATAGCTCCAGGAATTAGTGATATTACTATCAAGTATGGTATAGCTGAAAATGTGTTGCCTAGCACAAAAGCTGCGGCTCCATAATGACCATTTAATCTTTCTCGTTCAAATACCTGCATTTACAAACACACGTTAAGGAAATTAAACTTTTAAAAAAAAATATCATTCATAGATAATAAAGTATTAAATACAATACCTTCATGTCCTCCACAAAAGAAGGGAATCCACCAATGGTCATGAATGTTAAGAAAGAAGCTATGAACATTAGTAATGAGCCTCTATCCTGCAATAATTGAATCCACAACAATAAAATTTAATCAGGATTTTATTATGTCAATCTAAATTTACTGCAACAAATACAAATTCCCGTTCTGATAATCTTACCTTAATGGAACCATAACTAGATCCAAGATTGGCAAACAACGTAGCAAGGCCTACAGCTAAGGCAACATAAATAACAAGACGCAGCCAATAATAACCTAGATCTCGACACATGTTGACAGATGATCTTCTTGTAAGGATAAGACACTGATTGAGGAAGCCAGCACGGTTTCTTTCGTTCTCCACTCCACCAAAATCCTGTACCCATTTGATTTATTAATCTTAATTAGCTAATCATACAAACTATAATTATAAATGTATAAAAAAACAGAATATAACGTAAGTAATATTTAACTGCTCACTTGTTTACTTATTTCAGCAACTTGTCCCAGAACTTGTTGATAATTGTTAGATGATTTGTATGCCCTGATAAGTGTAGAAATTGCTTCCTCTGCGGTGATTGCTTCACCTAAACCTTGTTCAAGGTCCTGTTAATAATATGAGGAACATGCATATATAATCAAAATTTTTAATTAGGAATATCATATTATCGTTTTCTTTTAATTAATTATATTATCACTTAATTAAATATTTGAACTGAACATCTTAATTACCTTTTCAAAATCTTTATTTATAGTCTTGAGGAAGTGATCGGAAGGGTTCTGAAGGGTTGGGCAAGGGAAGCCATTCGAAGCAAAGAACTGCATAGATTCAATACCAAAAATTAAACAAGGATTAGTTAAAATTTTCCCACAATTTCACAAATATGATCATTTTTCTAAAATTTATAGATGCAAACATACCTCATTGGCAGCAGAAGCAGGGCCAAAATAGACAATTTTACCAGAAGAAAGAAGGCAAAGACTCGTAAAAAGCTGAAAAACTTCAGTGCTAGGTTGATGAATGGAAGCAATTATAGTTCTTCTGATCCCATCTTTCTGATTCAAAGTTGAAATTCTGCTCATAACATAATATGAAGCTGCACTATCAAGGCCACTTGTGGGTTCATCAAGAAAAAGGAGATTAGGCCTTGTTAGGATTTCTATGCAAATGCTAAGTCTCCTCTTTTGGCCGCCACTTAGGCCTTTGGCTCCCCATCCTCCGCCAACTCTTGTGTTGATTGCATCTTGTAAACCCATTTCTCTTATTGTCGTTTCTGCTCTTTCTTTCTTTTCTGATTTTGACATCGAGTCTGGCAATTGAAGCTCGGCTGAGTAGTACACTGCTTCTCTTACAGTTAGGGTTGTGATCAATGTGTCATCTTGAGTCACATAGGCCTATAATTATGTTCATAATATCATTAGCCAAATTACGTTTTTTTTTACTATGATAAATTCTTAAACAATTTTTCGGTCGAAGCAAGTATTTCTCTATTTTTACTATGATCATTTTTTTCAACAATCCAATATCCTATAATTAAGAGGCTACAGATTTTTAGCGAGACCCGTGACTTATTTTATTCTAAAAATTTTCATATCAAAAATTATATATAGCATGCAATTAATTTTTTATCATGAGATGACACTATATGAGAGTTCTATTCGCTTTTTATATCAAAGCGAATACTTTTTTCAACTTCAGAAGAAAAAGTATAGAATATTTGTTAACTGTTTTTCTTTAATCTTTTCAACGGAAAATTCTATTACCGATGTGCCATAGGATAGCCTGCCTTTGTGACCATTAATGAGAATATTTCCTGTTTGCCTTGTATTTGAGCTCAGTCTCCCTGCAAAGAAACAAAAGGGTATATTCTAATTAAATTACTCTCAAATGCTCTTTATTAATAAACACAGAAATAAAAGAACAGGTTACATATGCTAGCTCTTTTTAATTTCTTTTGTCCGGTTACATAGGGTCAATAATGCCAACAGCAGTCGAGAAATAACTATCCAGTCACTCATTATAGCTGAAAGACGGTCTAAACACTCACTCTCTCGTTTAATTACATCGCCTATTCCTAACATTCATTTCAAAAACTCTGCTAGAACAATGATAAGATTCTGAATTTAAATTAAAAATTATCTGTAAGCAATAAATAAATGAGAAATTGGATTATTAACCTGCTAATGCATCAAGAAGAGTAGACTTGCCACAACCAGAAGGACCCATTATTGCCAGCATCTCTCCAGGCTGAGCATAACCAGTTATACCTTCAAGGATAAATTTGCTGCCTTTTCTTCCATTGGAGACCGTCACCCACAAATCCTCCCAAGTCAAGAAAACTCCATCAATCACACAATATCCACCGCCACCTCTTCCTCCGCTATTCGGCGTTGGTGGTCGAATATTGGTTTCCACTTCTAAGGCTCTCGAGTTTTCATGGTCATCATGCATAGATGCCATGGTTTTGTTTTTCTTCTGTTGAGGAGCAAGGGAATCAAGAGAGAGATACTTATGATGTTAGTGATGCCCAACAAGAGTAAATTTTATACTTGCAGTTAAATTATTGCATACATCAAATTTATATACACAAAATTAATAAAAAAATATTATATAAATTATTTTATTGATTTGACATTTTTTAGTTGTTAGAATTTTTATAATGGTTCAAGATTAAGCAAATTAATGGTTTGGTTTAGGATTCAACAATTTCTGTTTGATGAGTGTGAATATGGATATATTTTACCTAATTTTCCACATGTTAGTAAGGCCCACTTAGATCTGTAATAAATCTGATAAGACTACATGAGTGTAGCTCAACCACAAGTTTAAAGGGCCTGAATATATATCAGAAAAATTTATAAGCCTAATTAACCAAGCTAAGACAAATTAATTGGACCCGGAACATGAACTTAAATAGGTCTAGTTCACTGCCTAAACAACTGGGGAGACATCGACATTATAAATATAGTGGAGTATAAGCACATGAAAAGTGAATTTCAGCATATGAAAAAGATTAGAAAGAAAAAAAAACAATTTAATTGTTGTGATACCCTTTATCAAAAATAATATTAAAAGAAATTATATAGTATATATAAGAATGACCCTTATGATGATATATATAGATAAATAAGAAAAAGTAATAATTAAGACTCAATTTGAATAAAAAAATAATAACCCGATTCGATCTAGGTGAACTCTCTCATGTAGATTCAACTAAAATTTTTTAATAATTGTTGTATGATGACATTAGGACACACTCAATCATCGGTGTAAATTGCAAAAAAATATTTGGCATATATAAAATCCTACACTAATGTTAATGAAAATAAAAAGGGAAAAAAAGTTATAACAATATTTTCATTCGCTAGAATGTGTGGATAAATTGATACATAACTCTTGTAATTTAATTAAAAATTTTGAATTTAAATTATGATTATATAACTATTTTTAAATTTTTAAATTAAATTAATTTCAATTTATTGATACGCGTGGTTATATATATATATATATATATTAAGGAAAAATATCAAAATCAAAGCCGTGGACAGTAGCGTATAAGAGTTTAAGAATTAATTATATAAGATGTTATTGGCTATTTTTAAATAATATTTTAAATAAAACAAAACTAGAAAACGTTTTTCTCGTCCTTGAAAGCTATTCCTTTAAGGGTGGGGTCTCAGGTAAGGTCCAATAATAAATGACTGATTAATCAGAACAAAAAATTAAAAAAAAAAAGATACATGAATTTTCTTTTGTTTTCTTTATGTGTTGCACTGGAAAGCAAGCTAAATCATTTTTCATGTAGGCGATGGCTCAATTTTGCTTTGACTAAGTAAAAAAAATGTGACTGAATTGCGATGATTAATTCTTTTATTTTGAAAAAAAAAAAGAAAGAGAAGCCATTGTACAACAGAAAAAGACTTTTTTATGTATAGTACTTTCAGATATTTATTCTCAATTTAATTACCCCTAAAATGTGTGGTTGTAACTGATTTTACAGCGTTGGAGTAGCTCGTAGTATGTGTAATTGACTTTTTTTGTCATTCGGTTAGTAGTATGCATCACTATTATTTCATATGTATATTTCTTTTGCCAAAAAAATTAAATTGCCAACCGGACACTGCTATATATAGACCTATTGATGATATATAATTTTATTGATCTAATATCACGAAATGCATGAAGAATTGTGGGTTATAGAAACCTAGCTTATAGGCCAGAAATTTTGGGGACTGTCTCTATGTCCCCATGTCTGTTCAAGTTATTATTATTATTATTATTATTATTACACTAGGGACACTTTTTCTAAACACTCACATCTTTCGTTGGTATCTTCATTGTTAGGTGGACAAAGAAAAAATTTTAAAAATGGTTTGTTCTCTTTAAAAAAGAAAAGTATTTTTAACATTTATAATAATAATAATAATAATATTATTATTATTATTATCTCAGCGAGTCAGAAAAAAAGCTGATTGTGTTAAAAATAACATAATATTATATATCTCAATTTAATTTGTATTCTCTTGTTGTATCTGTATTAAAATACTAATATTATAATACAAATTAAGCAATGTAAGTAATATTCTTACTTGTAATATATATGAACTGATTATAATATAGTCTTTTTCTGTCTACTTTTCTTTCCAACATGCACAAACTAATTAGGTGCATGTCCATTCGTACCATTCGTTTTATAGTAATTAGACATATATTCACATTCTAATATCAAAGCAGCCATTGAAATAACATGAGTAATATTCTTACTTGTACATTTATTAATAATATCTTTAAGCACGAGATGAAATAATACTGATATAGATATTTTGAGTTTAAATTATGGATGTGAAATTCTTTTAAAATTTGAAATGGGTAATACAAATTCATATTAATTTTAAATTTAATGAACTGTAAAATACTAAATGAAATGAAAGGATAAGTCCTAAGCTATATACATTTCCATTGCATATATCTTCATCAATTGTTGGACCAAAATTGTTTCTAGCCCATTCAGCCTCCTTTATTACATCGACAACTAGATAGAAAATCTTGCCATAATAACTACTATATATATAAAAAAAAAAGTTTTACCATCAATTTAAAAAATATTAAATGCATTTTTATATTACTTTTTCATTGTTTGAATGATATATATTCTATATATTTTTTATATGAATAATTTAATATTAAAAGTAAGAATATATATTATCCAAATAATAGAGAAGGTAATAATAAGAAGATTTCTAGCTCCCATTTAAATAATGGAGAAGGTAGTAACGTAATAAAAAATAGTTAGTATCCCTCGTCAATTTAATAAGATTACAAAAATAAGGACACTTAAGCCTTTTGAAACATTAGATACATGTACGCAATGGGTTTTTTTTTAAAAAAATATTAGGGGTAAAATTGAGCTTGGAGATCTAATTCATGGGCATTATCACACTTTAATTAAGCTTGAGGTCTGAGCTCAACAACATTTTTACGTTATCCCAAATAAAGAAGGTAAAAAGTGTAGGAACCAAGTTTAATATTAATTCTTTAAACTAAAAGTATATCAAAATCCTTGAATTTTATAAATTTATTAAATTAAATACTTAAATTGAAAATTTCTTCAATTAACTATATATACATATATAGCTAATTATTATAAATGCTAAGTTATCTATAAATAGGAACTAACAGCAAAACTGTTCAATTACTAATTTTAACTGTCATTAATATTAAGTGTTTGTAAATGATAACCCAACAAATTCAAAATTAATAATTAAGAGACTAGTCAATTGAATGAACTTTTAGTTCAGGGACTTAATTACATAATTTGGCAAAATATTTATCTAATCACAGATCTACACATATTGGTGTTCTTCTATGGATTGGCAATTCAAGTATTGCTGTTGATCATGGGTAACAGAAGTACCCATTGATTAGAAATGGGTCCATTCCGTTTACATCATTTATGGAATTATGCTTATTTTTAACTTATTCATCGACAAAAACAAAAAGGATAATTCATGGTGCAAACCCACCTCTCACATCTTTCCCATTGTTCTCAACCTATACGGATCTTCTTCGTGTTCCTCGTACACTTAATAATAAAAAGAATGTTAAACACTATTCAACACTTATATTTTTCATTAGTTTGTGAGGAAATAAATAAAGGGAGAAATTTTTTTTTTATAAAAATATCTTTTCATATACCAATAAATCTAAAAAATAAATATTAAATAATATTGAAAAAAAGAAAATGTCGAATATATATATATATATATATGAAGGGACGTGGGGAGATTCATCTCTGTCGCTATCTTTGGTTCACCACCCCTACTTTTTCTTCTTTTCGTTAAAATTTTCAACTTTCTATCTTATTTCATGACGTATGTGTGTTTGTACTTATCCAATATTCATCCCGAAGTTTTTGTGGCCATTATTTGTTTGCATTTAATTATTTATGTACTATGTAACCGCGTGCATAATCTCTCAACCACTCCATTGAGATTTTTTTTCTTTACATGTATGCACACATCAAGTTTCACACCTCAGTGGCATTGGTATGCTAAAATGCATATCAATTAACATCAATTGCTAGCTCCAATATTGAATATTTATATACAGAAATGAATGATAAATTAAAATATATTAATTTGTTGTTCTCTACAGAAATAATATTTAAATTATGTTGAAGATGTTTCGATTCTCGTAATAATTTATAAATAGTGCTCTTCTAACAAAATTATGTTTTAGTGAACTAAATATTTAAAATGTAAATTAAGTCTATTTATAAAACTTATTATTGGGCTCTAATATTTTAAGCATTTACCAATGGGAAAGTATACAATTAGCTTGATATTTTTTCCAAAAAAAACTCCTTTCAAAACTATTTTTTTCGTCAATATAAATTTTATTTATTCGTTTTTTTTTTCATTTTAAGTCAAAATATCAAAATTATAAAATATTAAATTAAAAATTAAAAAAGTAAAGTTGAAAATTAAAAAGAGTAAAAAATGTAAATAAAAAAAAGAATGGGAGTTAAAAATATTTTTTTTTAAATAAAAAAGGTATAAAATGTAATTTCTTCTTTATTGACAAACAGTGTGACTATAATGGGGCAAAATGGTTTTTTTACTTCGTCAGTAAATTAATTAGTGGAATTTACAATTAATATTTTATGGATCAAATATTGAGTCCCTTTAATCATTCCATTCAACGTAATGAACTTTGAGCTAAATTAGCTATTATTAACTCTCTATCTTTTATTACCTTTATTTTTACATTATTTTGTTAGTGATAAATATGAACATCTAATCATACACTAGATTCATATTTCAATTTGAACATGTTAAAAAAAGTTATCACTTTGCTGATATAGTGAAAATAAATTGACTGCAAAAATTTACATTTTTTAATATGATAAGTAATTAATTATTAACTGGATTCATAAATGATATAGGAAGTAACGGGGCCAGAAATTTTAGTTGGAGGGTTTAATTAGAAAATTATAAAAATAAAATAATATACATTAATTTTAAAGATAAAATTATAAATTAGTAACAATAATGATAAAATCAATATATTAATTCATTTACATCTTAACATTAAAAAATCAATAACTTAACACAATTATATTGATAATATTTCTTTTATATTCTTTATTTTTTGAAATCATAATAGTTTCATTGCTAATACTTAGAAATACATATTTTTCTATATAAGTTACCAAGCAATCACTCACTAGACTATTTCTCATTCAGTTGTGTAGTTTACTCTTTATTATATTAATTGTGGAAAAAGTTTTTTCCACTATGCCAATGACAATTGTTTAGATCAATGATAATTTAACCAACAAATAAACCAAAGAAAAAACAATATTTTTTTGTGGCAACCATCTTATGGACAAGATATGTTATTCTTACTAGTTTAGAAAAACTTTCATATTATATCACTTCACATAATAAATAATTAAGTAATTATATAAATAAGAAAGAAATTGAAATAAATAATTTTTTTTGTTTCATTATAAATGAAAGAAATGTATAGGAACTGATTACAATATAGTCTTTTTCTGTCTGCTTTTCTTTCCAACATACATAAACTAATCAGGTGCATGTCCTTTCGTACAATTTGTTTTATAGTAATTAGATATATATTCACATTCGGATATCAAATCAGCCATTGGAATAACATGAATAACATGCTTACTTATACATTTAATAATAATATCTTTAAGCGTAGGATGAAATAGCACTTATGTCTTCTACTTTATCTAGAGACTTCAAGTTTGGAATATAAAGTTTTTTCAAAACTTAAAAAGGAGACCTCTCTCCTCTTCTTGAGCCTAATACTCATGCAAATTCGTATTAAATTTAAATTCAATGAATTGTAAAATACTAAATGAATTAAGTCCTAAGCCATATGTTACATATCCATTGCATATATCTTCATCAATTGTTGGCACAAATTTGTTTTTGGCCCATTCAACCTCCTTCGTCATATCAGCAACTAGATAGAAAATATTGTCACAATAATAACTATATTCAAAAAATAGTTTTACAATCAATTTAGAAAAATATTAAATACATTTTCTATATTACTTTCTCTATTATTTTTTCATCGTTTTGAATGATGTTGTGTGTCTTTATTTTTATTTTCTTATATGATCGAATCCTATAATATTAGAAACAAGAGTATATATCATTCAAATAATAAAGAAAATAATAACATAAAAAATAGCTTGTGGTAATTCAAATAATGGAGAAGGTAGTAACAAGAAAGTAGCTAGTACCCTTCATCAATTTGATAAGATTGGAAAAATTAATGGGCATTATTACACTTTACCCAAAATTAATGTTTCAGTTAACTAAATATTTAAAAAGTAAATTAAGTCTATTTATAAAACTTACTATTGGGCTCTGATATTTAAAGCATTTATCAAAGCGAACGTATACATTCACCTTGGTATTTTTACCCAAAAAACTCATTTCAAAACTTTTTTTTTTTGTGAATCTAAATTTTATTTATTCGCTTTTTTTATTTAAAGTTAAAATATCAAAAATTATAAAATATTAGGTAAAAAATAAAAAATAAAAAGAGAAAAAAACTATGAAAATTAAAAAGAGTAAAAATGTAAACAAAAAAGAAAGGGAGGAAAAATGTCTTTATATATATATATATATATATGTGTGTGTAATTTCTTCTTTATTGACAAACAGTGTAAACTATAATGGCGCAAAATGGTTTTTTTACATAGCCCGTAAATTAATTAGTGGAATTTACAATTAATATTTTACGGATCTTATATTGATTCCCTTTAATCATTCCCTTCAACATAATGACCTTTGAGTTAAATTAGCTATTATTAACTCTATATCTTTTATTAGCTTGATTTTTACATTATTCTTAATGATAAATATGAACATCTAAACATACACTCGGATCATATTTCAATTTGAACATGTTAAAAAAAAAAAGTTATCACTTTGCTGATATAGTGAAAATAAATTGATTATAAAAATTTACATTTTTTTAATATGACAAGTAATTAATTGTTAAATGGATTCATAAACGATATAGACAGTGATGATGGAACCATGAATTTTATTCGGACAGTTTAATTAGAAAACTATAAAAAATAAAATAATAGACATTAACTCTAAAGATAAAATTATAAATTAGTAATAATATTGATAGAGTCAATATATTAATTCTTTTATATCTTAACATTCAAAAATTAATAAATTAACACAATTAAATTAATGATATTTATCTTCTATCCTTCATTTTTTGAAATCATTGTATAATAACTTCAATGCTAATATTTAGAAATACATATTTTTCCATGTAATTTACCCAACAATCATTCAATAAACTATCTCTCATTCGGTTGCATAATTAATTTTTTATAATATTTATCATCGAAAAAGTATTTTTCATTATGGCACGACAATTTAACTACCAAATAAAACAAAAGAAAAACAATATGATTTCTTGTGGCAACCATCTTATAATCAAGATATGCTATTCTTATTTGTTTAGAAAAAGTTTGCACAAAAACTTATCACAATTATATTAATACGCATATTATTTTTCCCAAATATAGAAATTTTAAAAATAGAAAATTTTGAAAAATATTTTTTTCTAGCACAATTTCATAATGGATCATAAATAAAGTGGTAGGGTCCAACTTGGCACAAAATCCACGCGGATATTCTTATGCTTACATGTTAGTATTTCACTACCTAAAACCAATGGATAAATTGTATAAATGACCCTTAAACTTTGATACTTGTAACAATTTAGCCTTTAAATTTTAATTTGTCACTCTAAAGTACTCAGACTTATCATAAATGCAACTTAAAAGCTCTCTTAACAGGTTACATATAAAAATATTACTTGAAGATAATATAATATTTTTTTTATTGACAAGGACAAAGAAAAAAAGACTAATTCGTTTTTGTTATGGTACAATAAAAAGAGGATTATACGTATATATATAATCTTTTTGGGCTACTTCTTGCTCGTAGGTTATCCTTGTTTTGATTTATTATATTGATAATCGATGTTAATTTTTGAAACGTGTTTCAAAACTTAGTTTTATCCTAGGATTTTTTTATGATTTTTTTTGAAAAATTAATTTGATTTTATTCATAAGAATTAACTACTTGATAGATCTCCATAAATATATGAGATCAATAGCATTATTGATTTTACATTTTAAAATTGAATTTATTAACAAATTTAAATTAGATATGCATAAATACAAAATGAATTCATGTAATCACATCTTAAATTAATAACTTGAGACAATGAAAGATAGTAGAATAGGGATATAGATGGCAAATGGATTCCCTCCTGCAATGCTATTCTCCTATCCCGTCTTGAATGGAACGATTTTTTTATATCATGCTCCAATTCTAAAATTTTTTTAATGGGACAGGGTGGAGACCGTATTTATATCTCTTGCTCAGCTTTGCCTCCCTGAATATATATATATATATATATATATATATATATATATATATATATATATATAATAATAATAATTATTTATATTTTAACATAATTTATATTCATTTAAAATAAAAAATATTTTTAATATTAAAATAAAATATAAAATTTAATAAAAATGTAGATCGAGTCGGAGTTGAAGATCTCCTCTTGGCATAATGTGGAGATAGAGATTCAAAAAAAATTTATTGTAGAAAATGGGATTGAGTATTGGGGACAGAAAACTTCTTCCCATTAAGACTTGTAAAAAGAAAATGTAGGATAGAGAAAAGTCAAAGAAAAAAAATTAAAAAAATATTACATGAATAAAAAAATGCCATATCATCTTCAGGTAATCCTGCAACTTGCTAGGAGGACTTTTAAGTTATATTTATGATAAATTAGAGTGTTTTAGAGTTACAAATTAAAAGTTGAGGGCCAAATTGTTATATGGTGCAATTTACCCAACAAACGAGGATATATGTACCGACTCCCACTGTCATTACACAGTTTTTTTTTTTTTTCCTGAAAATGCTTACTGCTACTATCTTATCTCTTCGTCTAAAAGAAACAGAGGAGCCATGATCAAGTGTAACCCTTCAGCTTCAAGGTGTGTATCATAGAGTTATTTTTTTATTTTCTCTTTTTGTATATAGGACTGAATGTAGATTTTTCCTTTTATTGATTGCAGATAATACTGCGAATATGGAAATGGCATCTGAACAACCTCAACCTGGGTTCTGGTTTAAAGCATCTCCATGGCTCTTCCATCAAGCAGAGTTATTTAACAAGGCAAGATACGACCCTTGTTATATATATAATATTATATTATTTAATAATTAAATAATATTTGATGAATGGATATCTGTATGGCCAAAGAGTTGCAAACTTTGCAACTCCAAATAATCAAACTGTCACTTTGTTATTAAATGCAACCATTGAATTTGAAAAAATAACCACCCATTATAAATTGATAATTAACCAATAGGAAATTAAGACAATAAACGGTTGGTAACTACCACTTTTAATTTTAAACTTTTATATCCATGCATGCAACATAAAACAAGATATAAATATAAGTTGTTTCTTCTAATTGATAACATAGATAAAAAAAAAAAAAAAGAAGCAAATTTCTCCGCTCCAAAAAGTTTTTCTTCCATCTATTGGGTTGAGTTCTTGTGGTAAAATAAATTAAAGGTGCAATTTTGATTTTTTATTTTAGACATTATATTGTGAGAATATAATTTCTATAATATTCAGTTGCACCTAATGAAAAAATTACTATTCTAAAATAGTTTACTAAAAATACCTTTCCTAAAATTCTATCTTTTATTTCTATAATTTTCTCTCCACTTCTACATTTTTTTTCTAGATTATTTTTAATCTTCTACAACAACCCTTATCTCTAACGCTTTGCATTCATTGCTTTTTAAAGCAATCCCTTCTATGAACCGAAATTTTCACTTGTGATAATTTTATAGAAATGTTATTTGGTGGGTATTGACTTTAGAGATTAAAGCCCAGTTACAATCCCTCACCTAATCACTGGAGCTTCTTGCTTCATATTTCTAAACATTGCTTTTGTAATTGAACAAAACCCATTTCTAGGATCACATTGAAAATCTTTACTTTTTAGAGTGAATGGTTCTTTGCCAATTGATTGATGAAGAACAAAATAAGATGGATTAAATCCATTCCTTTTGTATCTGTAGTTGCTGACATATTGTTCATTTCTCAGATGTTATTTTGGAAATTTATCTCTAAATGCTCCCAAAATTTCGTCCCAATTCTGTTGTAGCACCCAAATTTTTTTTTTCTATCGTTCATATAAGACAGTTACAAATCAAGAAAAAGAGCCAATTTGAGCAGATTTTTTCTTCCCTCTACACTGATTTATCAAGGGAAAAAGGAGGAAGATATTGCAAGAGTGACCTTAATATGGAGGGCAACTAAATTGCCAATTTACTCGGTTACGTTGGTTCCTCTCACTGTAAGTTTCTTCTCATTTTTTTTAAAATTTTTTATTTTCATCATTTGAAGGAGTGAACTTGATTTAAGCATTTGTCCTAAGATTAATTTATGCATTAAAATGGGCATGACCTCCTAATAACTCCAAGAAACAAAGGCATAATAAATCTTACTATATTCATTTAGACAGTTAATTAATTACTGTTTTTCTTGGAACATTTGTTTTATAAATGCCAATATGTAATCCTTTTTGATATTTGTTTTTAATTCCTCTCATTTTTTGGGGAGCAGGTAGGTGGTGCAGCTGCTTATTTGCACACAGGCATATTTTCAGCTCGGCGCTATTTTGTGCTCCTGGCTTCTTCAGTCCTTCTTATTACTTGGCTCAATTTAAGGTGAGTTCTATAATTTTGTTTTTTTTTTCAAAAAAAAAAAGAAAAGAAGAAAGGATATTTAGTATTTATCTAGCTTATCTGGAGATGTTTTTGCGCTTTGGCTTTCAATCTTTACTTCCTTTTTCTTGAAGAAACTTAAATTATTGTGACACGCTACATGCAGCAT
Source organism: Triadica sebifera (assembly GCA_023653625.1). Taxonomy (NCBI): domain Eukaryota; kingdom Viridiplantae; phylum Streptophyta; class Magnoliopsida; order Malpighiales; family Euphorbiaceae; genus Triadica; species Triadica sebifera. The sequence goes on from CM042896.1 coordinate 24,270,032, forward strand.
TTCAACATACATGATATGCACCGTTTTGTTTGAGTGTTGTATTCGTGATGAACATGGTGCCATTTTAGATGATATTTTTTCTTCTTTTCTAGGTGGGAATTTTTGTAGATTAGTTAGGAGTCAATTATTTTTGTCTCTAGTTTTCCTATTCTTTAGGGGTAGATTTGTATAAATACTTTTTCCAGCTCTTTGATTAATAGAAAACAATAATCTTTCATCAAGAAAGTGTTCACTCCGAACTATTCTAAATGTAGACAATACACATTGAGAAACTATCATCTTGTAACAGAACTGTGTTAAATTGTGTCCTTTTAGCTGTTAAAAGACTTCTACATGGTCCGCGGACAGCAACAATTAATGTTTATAATTTCGATACAGGAGCAGATAAGAGCAAGGAGTCAGTTGTAAACTTGGTTGGCAGGTAAGGAGTTTATGTTGTGGAAATCGGGTTAGTTTCCACCAAAATGAATAATTGTGCCAAAAATTAAGACAAAGAAAAATTCCCAGGTAGTTGGTGGAGTCACAAATGGTCTCCCTTAAAAACCAACTTCCTTAGACTCTTGAGTCTTGGTGACAGAATTTTTCTAAGATAATTTAAAGCACAATATATCACAAAGTAAAAGACCCGACAATAGCTATTAAATAGAAATAAAAGGAACACCAGAATTTAACGAGGTTCGGCCAATTATGCCTACGTCCTCGGACACTACTAAAATAATATTTCACTATTTCAAAGAAATATTACAAAGTGAAATATTACAAGAGAGAGAGGAAAAATACAACCAATCTTAGAAGTAGAGAGATTGGTGGTTTTTTGGGATGAATTGTTAAGAGAGGATGAAGTCCTTTTATAGCCTAATGCTATGGTGGAAAAATCATCTCTTTCCGATGTGGGATTGTCATATTTCAACAAATCTCCACCTTGACAATCTCACAATTCCAAACAAACATCCTCTAAACTCTTATATTACAAATTTCAGTAATGTCTCCAAATGCGCTTCAAAGCGCCCAATTTCAAATTCTAATAACATTTATCAAGTCCAAACAATGTTGGAACTTGACACTTGTCACAACTTTCGTTGTCATATCTGCGGGATTTTCAGCAGTCAAAATCTTCTGAAGAAGTATCCCACCATCTTCAAGAATTTCCCGTACAAAATGATATCGAACATCGATATGCTTCGTCCTTGTATGATAAACTTGATTCTTTGCTAAACAAATAGCACTTTGACTGTCACAATGCACTTTGACATGCTTCTGACCAATTCCCAAGTCATTCAACAACCCCTGAAGCCAAATTGCCTCCTTAACAGCTTCTGAAACTGCCATGTACTCTGCCTCTGTTGTAGACAAAGCAACTGTTGACTGTAAGGTGGACTTCCAACTAACCGGTGCCTTTGCAAGTGTGAACACATAACCGGTAGTAGATCGACGTTTGTCTAAATCACCTGCATAGTCGGAATCACAATATCCAACTATATATTGACCACTTTTCTCATCCCGCTCAAACATTATACCAACATCTACAGTATTCTGAATATACCGTAGAATCCATTTCACAGCTTGCCAATGTCCTTTGCCAGGATCATGCATGTACCTGCTCACAACTCCAACTGCTTGTGAAATGTCAGGCCTCGTACACACCATTGCATACATCAAGCTACCAACAGCATTTGCATATGGAACCTTTGACATATATTCTCGTTCTTCATCACTTTTCGGAGATAAAGATGCACTGAGCTTAAAATGAGGAGCAAGTGGAGTACTAACTGGTTTTGTATTCTCATTTATCCCAAAACGCTTTAGTACTTTTCTCAGATATTGTTTCTGAGTCAAACAAAGTCTCCCCAATTTTCTGTCTCTGCATATCTCCATACCGAGAATCTTCTTAGCTTCCCCTAAATCCTTCATTTCAAATTCCTGATTTAGTTGAGCTTTTAACTTCTGAATCTCTCCTTCATCTTTTGAAGCTATCAGCATATCATCAACATAAAGGAGGAGATAGATAAAGGAACCATCCCGTAGCTTGCGTAAATATACACAATGATCATATTTGCTTCTTGTGTATTTCTGCCTTATCATAAACTTGTCAAATCGTTTGTACCACTGTCTTGGAGATTGCTTCAATCCATACAACGATTTGCTCAACTTGCACGCCAAATTTTCTTTTCCAGCAACTTTAAATCCTTCTGGCTGAGTCATGTAGATTTCTTCTTCTAAGTCTCCATGTAAAAATGCAGTTTTTACATCCAGCTGAACTAGTTCCAGATCAAATTGTGCTACCAAAGCCAGCAGTATTCTTATGGAGGAATGTTTTACAACTGGAGAAAACACTTCATTATAATCAATTCCCTCCTTCTGAGCGTAGCCTTTAGCTACCAATCTTGCCTTGTAGCGGATATCATTCTTATCAGGAAATCCGTCTTTCTTTGCATAAACCCATTTACAGCCAATCGCTTTTTTTCCCTTTGGCAGACTTGCTAGCTTCCATGTCTGATTCTTTTCAAGGGACTGCATCTCTTCTTCCATAGCCTTTCTCCACTTTTCTTCTTCTGAGCTTTGAATAGCTTCACAATAAGTGGAAGGAATCTCATCATCTACTGAAGATGTATAATTAGTCATATCTTCAAGTCGAGCAGGTTTCTTAATCTTCCTTTTCGGCTTTCGTAGTGCAATTGGCTCAAGTTGCTGAGGAGGTTCTTGTGCTGAAACCTCTGCATCCTCATCTGATCCATTTTCTACCATTATCTCCTCTTCTTCCGTAGGAGTAATTTTATCAGACTTTACAATTGCTGGATCAACAATTCTTCTTCTATCAAACTCCACCTGTTTGGGAGTTTCCTCCACCTGCTGTGGAGAACCATCCGTCTGCTCCTTTGTTACCTTTAACATGGTAGACTCATCAAAGGTAACATCTCTACTAAAGATTATTTTCTTCGTCTCTGGGCACCATAGTCGATATCCTTTGATACCAGAGGATATCCCCATAAAGATAGCTTTCTTTGCCCTTGGATCTAACTTTGATTCCTTAACATGATAGTATGCAGTGGAACCAAACACATGTAAGGAATTATAATCTGTAGCAGGTTTTCCATACCACACCTCCAAAGGTGTTTTGCCATTGATAGCAGTTGATGGCAAACGATTAATGAGATGACATGCGTATGTTACAGCCTCAGCCCAAAACTGTCTGCCTAATCCAGCATTAGACAACATACACCGAACTTTCTCCAGTAGAGTTCGGTTCATGCGTTCAGCCACCCCATTCTGTTGTGGTGTATTTCTGACAGTGAAATGTCGAACAATTCCTTCATTTCTGCAAACTTTCATGAAGGGATCACTTGTGTACTCTCCGCCATTGTCTGTTCGAAGACACTTGATCTTTCTGCCCGTCTGAGTTTCTACCATCTTCTTCTAGATGAGAAAAACTTCCAACACTTCATCCTTTGTCTTCATTGTATACACCCATACTCTTCTTGAACAATCATCAACAAAGGTAACATAGTAGTGTTTACCTCCCATTGAAACAGTTTTGGAAGGACCCCATACATCTGAGTGAACATAATCCAGAATACCCTTGGTATCATGGATTGCAGTGCCAAACTTCACTCTCGTCTGCTTCCCTTTGATGCAATGCTCACAGAAGTCTAATTTGCAGGTTCGCACTCCTTGCAATAATCTTTGATTCGCCAGAAGTTTCAAGGATTTTTCGCCTGCATGCCCCAAGCGCATATGCCACAATCTGGTTATTTCTAGCTCATGGTCATCACTAGAAACTGCTGCTGTTGTTCCAACAACTGTATTGCCTTCATAGTAATACAAGTTGTTGCTCCTTTGAACTCCTTTCATCACCACAAGTGCTCCAGATATAACCTTCATTACTTCATTTTTAATGATTATAGTGAAACCCTTTCTCCCAAGGATTCCCATAGAAATGAGGTTTTTCGTCAGACTGGGCACATATCTTACGTCTGTCAGAGTTCTGATTGATCCATCACGATTCCTCAATTGGATTGAACCAATTCCAGTTGTTTTGCAAGGGCTGTCATTTGCTGTATAGACAACTCCACCTTCAATTTCTTTAAAATCGAAAAACCATTCCCGATTGGGACACATATGGTGGCTACAGCCTGAATCCAGGATCCAAGCAGTCGAACTGCTTATTGATGGCATCAATGCTAATGAAAAATCTGAATCATCACATTCAGCTACATTTGAATCTGCAACAGCCTTGCCTTTGTCAGATTTGCTTCTCAACTTAGGACAATCTTTCTTCCAGTGCCCCTTTTCTCGACAAAAAGCACATTCATCTTTGCCCACTCTGGACTTTGATCTGTCTTTCTTTCCCCTGTTCTTATTTTTCGAACGGCCTCTTACTATCAAAGCTTCAGCTGCTCCACTGGTGCTATCCTTCTTGTCTTTTCTCCTCAATTCATAGCTGTATAGTGCAGCACATACTTCACTAAGAGACACCTCAGCTTTCCCATGGAGTAGAGTAGTTTCTAGAAACTCAAACTCCTCAGGAAGGGATCCCAACAGCATTAGGGCCAAATCTTCATCTTCAAATGTCACATCCAAGTTCATCAGATCTGCTACAAGTTGATTGAAATTGGTGATGTGATCATTCATCGTGGTACCAAAAATATATGTGAATCTGAACAGTCTTTTCTTCATATGAAGCTTATTTTGACTGCTCTTTTTCAAGAATTTTTCCTCCAATGCCTTCCACAATTTACTTGCAGAAGTTTCTTTACAAAAGGCATACTTCTGCTCTCTGGACAGGCACGATCGAATTGTACCACATGCCAAACGATTGATTGTCTTCTATTCCTTCTCATCTGCACCTTCTGGCTTTTCTCCCTCAATGGCAATGTCTAAGCCTTGCTGAAATAAGGCGTCTAGAACTTCACCTTGCCACATGCCGAAATGACCTGTACCATCAAAAATCTCCACTGCAATTCTCGTATTTGCCACAGCAGTTCTCGCCAAAATTGATGAAGTAGAAGCTGTTGTGTCCATTGTGGATTTTTGTCCGTCTCTTGCCATTTCCTTTTTAAGACTATTTAATAGCTTTCAAATGCGGAATACCCAAGAATCCAAGGAAACCTTTCTGATGTGGAAGATCAGCTTACGCCGCAACCACAGAGCATATAACTCAGTAACCTTGGCTCTGATACCAATTGTTGTGGAAATCGGGTTAGTTTCCACCAAAATGAATAATTGTGCCAAAAATTAAGACAAAGAAAAATTCCCAGGTAGTTGGTGGAGTCACAAATGGTCTCCCTTAAAAACCAACTTCTTTAGACTCTTGAGTCTTGGTGACAGAATTTTTCTAAGATAATTTAAAGCACAATATATCACAAAGTAAAAGACCCGACAATAGCTATTAAATAGAAATAAAAGGAACACCAGAATTTAACGAGGTTCGGCCAATTATGCCTACGTCCTCGGACACTACTAAAATAATATTTCACTATTTCAAAGAAATATTACAAAGTGAAATATTACAAGAGAGAGAGGAAAAATACAACCAATCTTAGAAGTAGAGAGATTGGTGGTTTTTTGGGATGAATTGTTAAGAGAGGATGAAGTCCTTTTATAGCCTAATGCTATGGTGGAAAAATCATCTCTTTCCGATGTGGGATTGTCATATTTCAACAGTTTAACCGTCTGTTCGTGGAAATTATGCTATCCTTCTTCCTTTGAAGCATAATGCTTTGACTGAAAGCAGTAAATTTGGCTAATTATGGTCTGCTTGGGCTATAATAAGCAGATAAGAACAAGGAGTCAGTCGTAAACTTGGTTGGCAGTTACGTAGTTTAACTGTCTGTTCGTGGAAATCATGCTTTCCTTCTTCCTTTGAAGCATCATGCTTTGACTGAAAGCAGTAAATTTGACTAATTATGGTCTGCTTGGGTTATGATAAGCCGTTCGGGAACCCTTGCAGCTGCATGCTCATCACTTGCCCTTTGGTCTCATGGGGCTGGCATGGACATCTCTAGTCGCTGGCAGTGTGCAAGCAATACTATTACTGGCTTGTGCAATTTTTTGTGGTTATATATACCAGGTGCGGGCAATCTTTCAGGCTCAAGGTTTTATTTTCAAGAATAGATTCCCATCAGATATAAATAATTTTATATCTAATATATTCAAGCTGTATCCAAGCAGTGCCCGCCATTTCAATTAAGTTATCAAGGATTGGGTGAAACCCTGTGCTTTTCCGCTTTTGGTCCATTTGCAACCACTGCTTTTTACTTAATGATGGGTAGTGCAAGGTTATATGATCTATTTAGTTACAGTTCCTACCTTCAATTCAGTTTTTAGATATCAATCAAGCTCGGTGAATTGCTAATATCATCTTTAGTTCATGAGGTCTTATCCAGCACTAGCAAGATTTGTCTAGTTGACTGACTGAAAAAATTTGTGATATGACAAAAAAAAAAAATCAGCTTTAGTTCGTATTGACAGCGAGGTAATTAATCTTCCATTAACCGGCACAATTCATTCAGTATCAATCCTTGTTGGCTTCACAACCTCTTTAATCCTATTTTGTAGTCATTTTCATCAAGTAGGTCTCACTTTTTTTCTTCTTCCACTTTCCCCTGACTTTAACTATCAGATTCATCAATCAGATTGGAGGAGATACAGCTGTTGGAAAAATATCCCCTTGGTTCAGTACCCTTAGCTCAGCTTTGTCTATTAGTTTATTTGTTTTGTTAAGCTAAAACCTATATGGCTATATCTATATATTTCTATGCATGTTAGACTTGGCATATAAGCAGTTTCTCATGTAGTGAAGGTAGCAGTCATAACACTTTACTCTTTATTGCTCGTTTTCGGGCTGAGCAGATCACTTCCTTTAACTTGTGTCGTAAGTTCACATTCATCAGTTGAAATTAGAGCATATGATTGTCTGCAGTTGTGATTTTTCCTGTGTTATTCTTTGACCAAATCGTTGTTTATTGCAGCTTCTATGTGCCCTGACAATACCAATGGGGAAACTCGTAGTGAAACACGTTGACGAAAACCACAAGGTGGGGGATTTAGTTATATTTTTTCCTGAAATTTGTTTGTAGCATTGCTTATAAGAACCTACTTTTACAGAACAAAGGGAAGATTTTCATGGCAAAGTGGTTATTGTGTGAGATGCTCTATTCGGGGTAACATTGACAGCCGTACTGGTGGCAGCTAGAATGCTGACTGGAAGAAATTTTCCAAGAATGATGTTTTCTTGATTATTATCCCATGGAGCACTCTTGATGATTAAGTACCTAGGAATTCAGCTCTTATAGTATGATCCGATGGTATAAAGGACTTGCAGTTTGCCGAATCTCCTGCAATTAACAGAAAAATCAAACACTCATGTGCAGTAATTGTTACAAGAAAGCTGCCTATTTTGTATCTAAAATCATTTTGTTAATACTGTAGAACAGTTTTGTATGTGAAAAACGTATTGTTTGTTTTTCTTGAAATCCATTTGCTTTCTTGTTAAAAGTCATAATTAGGTAGCCATAATCTTTAAATTTGCTTTGTAAATTTAGATTGCCACAATCTTTGAATTTGCTTTGCAAAATTAGGTGATCACAATCTTTGAATTTAAGTTGTGTTTTCTTGACTTTTAAGCACATGTATTTGTCTATAAAAGGTTCTTCATATCTACATAGCAAAAATTAAAAAGCAATTGAGAGTTCTCAAATTTGTGAGAGAAAGGAAAAATAGAGAGATAAAAAAATATTTATTATTTTGTTGTTCTCCTAATTTTTAAGAGAGAGTTTATTTGTTTTCTCCTTAATTATTAGAGAGACGTTGTAATCTCCTATTTTTTTTCATAGTGAATTCTTTTATTCTTGTCCGTGGTTTTTACCTTGATTTGTTTGGGGGTTTTCCACGTAAAATCTTTGTATATATTTTGTCTTTAATTTTCTCAAATTATTAACTGTAATTCTGCTCTATTCAATCCTAATTTCATCAACATTCGTGTACAATGAGTTACGTATTTTTATCAGAAACGGAAGTATAATAACATCAGCAAATTGCTTTTTTCTGTTTTCTTGTTACATGGAGATTATCAAGGACCGAACCTTGGATCTACTATATTACAGAGCAAGAAATTCGAGCTCCAGGTTACTTGCTTGATGATAGCGTGCGGGCCGAAATTAGTAATAAGTAAATATATAATTCAATCCATAGTAGTATTTCCTAATGATAATGGTGAATAGTTAATCTATGATATCAAGTACTAATCTAGGATTATAACTATGTTTTTGACAAAATTAATTGCACTTTATCAATCAGAAAAATTCTTATTTTCACCTTGTCATATTAAAATACCTTTTTCAGCTTATGACTATTGACCAATATATTGTTTAAGCCTACTAGTTTTTATAAATTATGCTATAAAATGTATTTAGGTAATGGGTGTTGAATTCATTTTCATTATGTTATTATTTTGATTTTGAGTGACTGTTTAGTTCAACGGCAGTGTTTTAGCTATTAGCTGTTAGGTTAACGATCAACTTCAACTTTTAGTTTTAACTTTTTAGAAAAAATTAAATTAGAAAATAACTTATTAAATTTTTTTTAAAATTTTTGATTTGCTAGACCGTTAAAAATTAGTTGTAGCGAAATAGATAGTAAATATATAAGATGACACATATCTATATTTATAACAAAAAAAATAAGTAGAAACATTTTAAAGGAAAATTCCTCCTGCAAAGACAACTTCAATGCAATTTAAAAATAAAAAATAAAAGAATTTGTGGGTACTCTACCAAAAAAAAAAAAGAATTTGTGAGTAATGTGAATGAATGAGGAAAAAAAAAAAAAAGCTGGGGATAGTTTTTGGGTGGGGGATCCAAACCTGACAAAATGTCCTAGTGTGTAAACGGATAAAAGGCCAAAAAACCCGACCCAGAAATAACTAGTCCATAAAAACCCAAACATAAAACCCTAATACTTTCTCTTTGCCCTACAGTCACACACGCGAACAGAGTTAGAGCTCGCGGCCAGAGCTATAGTGTATCGAAATGAAGGTTTTCTTCCAAAGAGGCCCTAATTTTGTTCTTTGCATTCGCCTTTCCATGTATAAGTCTCTTTGCATTTTCATTTTTTTTTGGATTTCTTATCGAATAATAAAATGATCTACGATCTGTGCAGTTCAACATAGCCAATCCTACTACTGGATGCCAGAAGAAGCTCGAGATCGATGATGATCAGAAGCTGTAAGTTATCTCTTTTTTTTTTATGTTCTTCTTCGAAAATTTGATTGGAACGATAAAGAAAAGTGGCTGTCTGCGTTTGTTTTTCGAAAGAATGATAACTGGTAAGCGAGTAATGGGAAATTAGAGAAAGGAAATTTAACTAATTGAAACTTTTTGTTTACAACAGCCGAGCATTTTTCGATAAGAGGATCTCACAGGAAGTCAGTGGAGATGCTCTCGGTGAGGTATGAAACTGTCTAATAAATGCATCTTTTACATGATTGGTGGTTTGATAATGGACAGTTAATGTATTCATCTTTATCTAAATGTTAATGTTAAACAGGAGTTCAAAGGATATGTTTTTAAAATCATGGGAGGTTGTGACAAGCAAGGATTTCCCATGAAGCAGGGAGTGCTGACCCCTGGTCGTGTCCGTCTGTTGCTACACAGAGGTGGGTAGTTGTACTATTTGGTTACTTTTCAGAAAAAACTGGAAACTAAAACAATTCTGCAATAGGATAGTGTATCTGTTAGAAATCCCATCAAGGAGGTATTTTGTTATCTTCCATTAGTTCTGAAGTAACATGAATATAGTTGTTAAACACATGGTATAATGGCACTTAATACCCTTTTAGGAACCATATAGTTACAGAGACATAATTCTGATACTTGTTTATTTTAGCATGATGGCCTATTCTTGGAGAATAGATAACCCCATATGATTGGCATTTTATCTGTTTGAACAGGCACCCCATGCTTCCGTGGATATGGAAGACGTAATGGAGAGCGCAGGAGAAAGTCTGTTCGTGGATGCATTGTCAGTCAGGACCTTTCTGTCTTGAACTTGGTTATCGTGAAGAAGGGGGAAAATGATCTGCCTGGTTTGACTGACACTGAAAAACCCAGGATGAGAGGTCCTAAAAGGGCATCAAAGATCAGGAAGCTGTTTAACCTCTCCAAGGAGGATGATGTTCGCAAATATGTGAACACATACCGTAGAACCTTCACTACAAAATCTGGTAGCATTTCTTATCTATTTCCTTTCATCATCATTTGTGTTGGCTTGCTTGAAAGAAAGAAGGGGCAATGTGGAGTGTAGATAGTGTGATGCATTTAGAACTATTGCCAGCACTTAGGAATGCATGTGCTTGTATTGCAACTTCAATGCAAGAATTTCCTAGTGATAACTCAATTTCATTTTCCTTTTTTGCATTTGTGTAGGTAGGATTACTATGTAGGATAGTTTATTTTGCTTAATTATAGTTTATTTTGCTTAATTATGTAGCCTTGAGTGCAAAATGTTGTTTTGAAATGTTTGGTTGCTACAAATTGCATGCATGAATTATGTAGTGGTGAAACAATTCAAAATGTTTTGGGCTTGTTTAGCTGTAGAAAACATTTTCTCCTTCATTTTTATTGCTTAGTTTTCCCCTTCTCTATTTTCTAAATGTTAATTGGGATATAGGAAAAACTATATTCGTTTGACTGGTTTTGAATTTTTTTTCTTCTCTTTTCCTCTATAATTATTATTTGTTTTTTTATAATCATAATCATATTGATATCAATAATTACTCCCTCTGTCCCAAAAAAGGTAGGTTGACTTCTACTTTCACACGGATTAAGAAGGTTTAGTTATTATGGTTGGAATTGTACACTTTGCTAGTATACCCATACGTTAATTATGGGCAATGTGGAAAACTAAGAAATGATAACTCATATTTCTTAATAAAATAGGGGGCATAATGGAGAATTAACAAATAACTATGTTCATGAAAAGGAATGTAGGCAATCTTTTTGGGACAAATGGAAAAGAAATGTGAGTCTATCCTTTTGAGATAGAGGGAGTATTTGAATGCATTTATATATAGTTTTAATGTGTAATAACTTAAATATGTTTTTTTCCCTAAAAAAAACTCAAACTCGAAAAATACTATTATATAGTCTAACATTTCAAACTTATTATAACTTATTTATCATAAAGCAAAATATTGATTACAAAGTGAAATATGAATGGTACCATTGTAGCATTGAGTTAATCCTTTTTGCTTTAAAATTTTGTTTGACATAATATTTACATGCTATATGTCAACAAAATTAACAGAAAGTTATACGTTCTATTATACAGGGTTGCCAACCCTGGCAACTAATTCTGGAAGATATATGTTATACAACTAGTCATATAACAGTTAAAATTTAAATGTTATATGTGAAGAAACTTAAATGTAAGTTGGAAAAAGACTACGGGTGGCAGCAGGTATGAGTTTTGCGGATACTGACGTCTATTTAGATCCGTTTAATCCCTAATAGGTAATTCTATTAGGATTTTGGGATGAGTTTGGATAGAAATATTTAAACCCATTACGGGTTTGGGTAGGGTATGAGTAGAAATCCTCGGATACCATTATCCGATGAATCCGATTATATATTATATATATAATTAATTATTTTTTGTGTTTTTATAGATTAATGAATTACAAATGTAATGGGAGTCTGAATTTGAAATATAATTTTTCTATCATAATGAATAATATTTAATTTTATTGTTTTAATGTTATTTTTAAACAATTTGATGAATTATTTTAATTTGAATGTATTGAATTAGATTTTATGTTTTATTTTATTTGTTTTATTTGATTTTGTAGTGATTTATTGTAGATTGTTTGTATATTTTTAAAATTTTAATTATTTAATTAGTTTAAATTTTATTTTATTTAAATTTTTTTAATGATAAATGGGTAATTAAGCGGGTTTCGGTTATTAATCGGGTACTGATCATTGGATTTGGGACGTGTATGGATATTAGCATTATAAATTTAAACGGTTTCGGGTAGATATATATTTATATAATCGGGTTTGCTTTCGACAATTTCTGCGTTTATACCCTACCCATTGCCATAAAAGGTCACACTTCTGGGTTTCAATATTGTGGATAATTTTCTTGTTTCTAGGACTTGAAATTGATGAGACAGTTTGATATGCTTTATCTAATTCTGTAGTACTCCACAATACATCTGTGCATGAAGTCTTTTAGGTTTTCAATAGGAGTCTCTTAAATGCAGCTTTCAATCATCATTCAATTCTAATTTACACATGTATTAGCTTAAGTCCTGTTAGTTCTAAGATTCTAACTGGCAATTTCATGTATGCTTTTGAGAGTATGGACAAAGAGAGAGCTTGGAGAACTGCTCCAAGTTTCTTAGCATTATATCTTTTTTAAGGTTTGTGCAAAAAAGTAGACTCCTCAGATCCCATATTCAATACTTAATTAAGTGAAGTGTTCATATGATGGTTAATTTTTTTAATTACTTTGGATGTTGAGGATAGTGGAGGGGGCCATGTAAGGCTGTTGAGATGAAACGGCAGGGCAGTTTTGATAACTTGGCTAAAACATGAAAGATTTTTATTAATTTTCTGATTTGTTTGCAGGGAAGAAAGTCAGTAAAGCTCCAAAGATACAGAGGCTTGTAACTCCATTGACTCTTCAGAGGAAGCGAGCCAGGATTGCAGAGAAAAAGAAGAGAATTGCGAAGGCCAAGGCTGAGGCTGCCGAGTACCAGAAACTTCTTGCTACTAGATTGAAGGAGCAGCGTGAGCGCCGTAGTGAGAGCTTGGCAAAGAGGAGATCTAAGCTTTCAGCTGCCTCCAAGCCATCAGTTGCTGCATAGGTTGGCAGTCAAATTTTGGTGAACATTTCAAGGCTAAAGTTTTTGGTAGTGTCATATTTATGCAGGTGTTTAAGCAATGTTAAATTCCCTTATTGTCAAAATTTGAGTACTTTTGTCACATTATACATATTTCGAGTTTGACATTCTAGCTAGCATTTCATTCTGGGTTGTAGTTTGCCGCAATGTGACTGTTTATTTTGTATGGACAGTCGGTTTTGTTTATCTGGTGTGAAAAACATATTTTGATCAACATGCGACCGATTCTCGTATTTGGATTGTATAATGTCTATGTTCAAATCCGACAGTTTGTCATCGACTCATCGGTGGTATGTGTCATTTCAGGTTAGAAGTGTTTTTTTTTTTTTGGGTTTCTCCGTTACTGTTGCCCAATTTCTTCTGTTCATTTTGATATGCTGAATTGCAATAAGATTTCTTCGCAGTTATTTTGAATGACAGGCAAGGCTCAAGAGATTAATTTTTACACTTAGTTTGGCTTTACCCTGGACGATTAGTCATGCTAGGTTTTTGGTTCGTGAGGAATTATTCATCACCTGTTCTAAATTTTGTAGGGTGATTCATCTGGAAATATGGTTTTGAATTTTGTTCAATCACTGGTATTTTAAACTCAAATCATTTGTGGAAATAAGACTGCGGACGAACTACTCAGAAATGGATAGTTTGGGCTGCCTATGAAACAGTGCCGATTACGGTCTGAACCAAAATTGTTTATAGTGTTGTACCTAACATGGGAGGCTGGACCCGGCAACTGGCTTGGCCCCCATATGTATGCACGGTTCGAAGTTTTTTCATTTCTTTTTTATTTGGTTTGAAGTAACTGATAGGCAATGGCTAATAATTAATAAAAAAATTTACTAATGGTATTATATTTTTATTGTAAATTTGTTGTGTTCAAGAAGCTAAAAAAAACTTGGGAAGCTGCCCCGACTATTTCACCTAAACCTTTTCTTATTAAATTAGCGTTGATGACAAGGAAATGACTGCTCAAAGGCTGCCAAAAAAAGATGTAATGGATAGTGTGTAGGTGGATAAAAATATAATAAGAAGTGGGGATCTTTTAGAGTTTAAATTGAAAAATTTTCTTTAATGTTCGTTTTTAATTTTTTTTTTTTTCAAAAGATAAAAACTTTTAATAATGCTATTGTCAAATATGGAGGTCTTGGAGGGCTGTGGAAAGTGGAAACTAGAGAATTCCGAGTTTAAGAGCTCATAGTTTTGGGCTCCTGCCGTTGTTTTGATTCCCTAACTAACCTGCTTATGAAGCCTAATGAATTTGATGCATATCCATACAGTTTTTGTCCAATTAATTTCTTTACTTCATAAATGAATACGTTTTTAGAATTAGCAAATCCATACCCCACGGAGTATCTTCACTTGTTCATATTAGCTATGTTGCAAAAGGATTTCGCCAATCCACCTGCAATCCTTTCTGATTTCTAATTTAAATTAGTAAAAAAAAGTGATTAATAATATAAATATTTAATTTATAGTAATTAATTATAAATATTATGTAAAAAATAATATAAGAAATTATAATGTCAAAATAATAATAATAAAAAAAATCCAAACTCATCTCCTTCCAATCTCTACATTTTTTTTTCTTTTCGTTCGAATCCCAATTTTTATGATTGGCCAATTTGTAGGTTGACATCCTACTGGATGCATGCCAATAGGATCTTCCAATAATCCTATTGGAATTGTCTCAAAATCTCATCATCTATACATAACCATACTAATGATATATTCATATCATAACATATGAAAAGGTGAAATCTTTGGGAAATATTATTTACTCACTTTTTAATTGATTGTTCAATACTTACTAATAATAAATTAATGAGAAAAAAATAATTAATTAATATTAAAATTTTCTATCCACCCACTAATCATAATCAAATGAATATTGAATAGTCATTTAAGAAGTGATATGCCAGTTTTACAGTTAAAAAAAAATCCCTCAAAATACATTGAGACATCAGTTCCTAATGCAAAATTCCTGGAAATTTCGCAAACTCGGTCAAAATTTGATGGTGCTGACTTGGTCAAGTGAGATAGCAGTTTGTTGGGTACAATATTGAACACAACTCAACTAACACTTGTTTTGGAAGAAGACCAGAAATTGAGCTTTCATTCAGTCAATATTATTTAATTGTTTATTGGGTCAGTAAGGAATTTTTAAAAACATACTAAATTTAAAAAAAAAAATAACTCGTGTTTTAATAATCAAGAATCTGCTATAAATAGAAATGGATAATAGGCTGATTTCACCACCTCTGCCTTCAAAGCTTTCCTCAACTTAAGCATCTTCTTCCTTCAAGACTAGTTCTCACTCACTCACCTTAATTAGTTAAAGCAATGGCACCAGCAATGGCAGCTGATTCCTCTTTTGATCTCAACAATTTTGTGATAAACCAAGGAAATGGGGTAAAGGGTCTATCTGCTTTGAACCTTAAAAGCCTCCCAAGGCAATATATCCAACCCAAAGAAGCACTCATCAATATCATCCCACAAGAGTCCATTCCTGTTATTGACATGGCCAACTGGGATTCTGACCCTAAAATTGCAGAATCCGTGTGTGAAGCTGCAGAGAAATTTGGATTCTTTCAGCTTGTTAACCATGGAGTTCCACTTGAAGTGCTTGATGGGGTTAAGGAAGCAACCCATCGTTTCTTTGGGTTAGCAGCAGCAGAGAAGAACAATTTCTCCAAGGAGCATTCTTCAACTAACAACGTGAGATATGGAACCAGCTTCAGTCCTGATGCTGAGAAAGCTCTCGAATGGAAGGATTATCTTAGCCTCTTTTATGTCTCTGAAGATGAAGCTTCTGCACTATGGCCTTCTGCTTGCAAGTAATAAAAATAAATACTCAATCTTTACTTGATAATATCATTAATTAGTGCTGTTAAAAATGCTAACATTCCCTTTTTGTTTTCAGGGATGAATGTCTTGAATATATGAAGAGATCCGAAATTCTTTGCAGAAAACTAATGACTGCATTAATGGAGAAACTGAATGTGAAAGAAATTGATGAGACTAAAGAATCTCTATTAATGGGATCCAAAAGAATTAACCTTAACTACTATCCTAAATGTCCAAATCCTAACCTCACAGTTGGCGTTGGCCGCCACTCCGATGTTTCCTCACTGACTTTCCTCCTTCAAGACCAAATCGGAGGGCTTTACGTGAGAGTCAACGAAGGGAAAGGCGAAGAAGATGGATGGGTTCATGTTCCTCCGATCGAAGGATCACTTGTGATCAATGTGGGAGATGCTTTACAGATTCTTAGCAATGGAAGATACAAAAGTGTTGAACATTGTGTGATCGCAAGTGGAAGTAAGAACAGAATTTCCGTTCCCATTTTCGTTAATCCGAAGCCCACTGATGTGATCGGACCTTTGCCGGAAATTCTGGCCGCCGGTGAGAAGCCTAAGTATAAGAATTTTCGGTATTCTGATTATGTCAAGCATTTCTTCAGGAAGGCTCATGATGGGAAGAAGACCGTTGCATTTGCTGAGATATAATTAATTAAATTCCTACTGGTTAATGGTCATATATATAATACAGATTGTTGATTATTTGAATATTAAATAAGCAACACAAGATGGAACAAAATCGAGGCTAGTGGTGGTCTCCATTAAGAGTCCAAGACCAATCTTTGATTTATTTGTATTTTTCGTTTTTTTGTTTAATTATGGCAGTTTTTCTTTTCTTATTGTAAAGTGAAAACCATTGAATATATGTTTGCAAAAACATTTTCTTATGTATTTATTGGTCTTTTCAATTTTTCATTATATATATATATTCTCCAAAAATTATAAAATATGTGTCGAAGAAAAGATTAATATGTAATGTATTAGATATCGAAGGAGAAGGATAAATGATAAGGTGGGTCACAACTGTTTATTATAGTTTAATAAGCGAGCTGAGTTTAAATTCGATTCGTTTAAAATTATTATAAGTTTGAGTTTAATTTAAATTTTTTATATTTGATTTCAAACTTAATTCGTTTTAAAATTATTAAATTTGTCAGTAATTCGAGTTTAATTAGTAAAAAATTTATTTATTATACTTAATAAATTTAATTTGAATTTAACTCGTTAATTAATAATAATAAAAACTCAAATTAAACTTTTTAATTAATAATAATAAAAATTTAAATTTAAATTCGAATTGGATAATAAAATATAATATAAATAAATTTTAAATAAATATTTTATTAAAATTTTTAAATAGTAAATTTTTAAATAAATATATTTACTAACTAATAAAATAAACATGGTCAAGGCGTGAGCTTTTAACGGTGGACATTCATGTGTTATTTTGCTTTCTGGAAATTGTCAGGAACTTGCTCAGGAGCTCATGCCCTTTTCAGGCAAGTGGGCAATTGGCCTATTGGATTTGGATTTAACCACTTTTACAACATCTTGCTCAGGAGCTCATGCCCTTTTCAGGCAATTGGCCTATTGGATTTGGATTTAACCACTTTTACAACATTTTTATTGTCTCTTTCTTTTTCTTTGACTCCTCTTTCGTTCCTATCTTTGACTATGCTGATATATATATACATTTGTTTAATTTTTATATGTGAATTCTTTTCATCTCGACTTAGTTGGCCATTCACGAGATTCATACTAAAATTAACAATGAAATTTAAAATAAAAATAATATATAGCAGTACCAGCCAAGTAAAGTGCACTCATACTTGTTGGCAAAAATATTCATGTATTAGCCAGTTTATTTTGATTTAATGATTTCGAGTTTTACTCATTTAAATTTGTTACAAATTCGAATTCGATTTAAATTTTTATATTTAAACTTGAGTTCGGTTTGTTTTAAAATTATTAAACTCGTCAATTATTCAATTTTACAAGCAGCTCGAAGTCGATTTGTAAAAAATTTGTTTATTATATTTAACTAGTTTAACTCAGATTGAGCTAGTTAACTAATAATGATAAAAGTTCAAGTTTAATTCGTTAATTAATAATAACAAAACTTCAAATTCGAACTCGATAATAAAATATAATATTAACGAATCTTAAACGAATATATTCGTAAATTTTTTAAATGATCACGTTCACGAGCTAAACGAATCAAACAATATTAAATTCACTATCGAATTCGAACGACTTATTTACAATAACAAATAATTTCGAATGAGTTGTTTTTCGAAAATTTGATTCATTTATAATCCAAACCGAAAATGACTTTAAATTTTTAATTTTTTTTGTCTTTTAACACTTAACACAGCATTCATAAATCTTCATAAATCATCATGTCATGTCATCTTAATTATGAGATATTTACTTATAAATTAAACATTTATTAAATGTTTTGCAAACAATTGGATTAATAAAAAAAATATTCCCGATAAAAATCCAATAAATGTAATAAAATACAAAATTAATCTATGTTTGACTAAAGTAAACTTGCTAATGAAGTATACAAAGTATTGATTGGAGTTGATATCAATCAAATTCTCATCATTTTCTTAATTTAAGTCTGGCCGGCACAATTGAATATCTAAACAAATGCGCTAAATCACGGAATCATCTCCATGTTTTTTTTTTCATAAATAATAAATTATATATATTTTTTCCTTTTTAAAACCTGACTTATATAAAAACGATCTTTATAATTGAGAGTATATCATAAAATCATTAGACCGAATAAATGCCCAAAAAAAAATGGAAATTCACAAAAGAGGAAGCATTAACTTGCATACATTTTCAAAGTTTTCCAATTTACAATAAGAAAAAAAAAAAAAGAAGAAAAAAGAACCATAGTGAGTAAAACTAAAAATGCAAATATATATGATCAAGAATTGATGTTGGATTTCTCAAAGAGAACCATTGGCGTCCATTCTGTTCCATCTTATGTTGCTTAAATAATCAAATAATCAACCATTTATATCTTATGATCATCATAATTATCTATTAGTGATTATATCTCAGCAAATGCAACGGTCTTCTTCCCATCATGAGCCTTCCTGAAGAAATGCTTGACATAATCAGAGTACAGAAAGTTCTTATACTTGGGCTTCTCTCCCGCGGCCAGAATTTCCGGCAAAGGTCCGATCACATCAGTGGGCTTCGGGTTAACGAAAATGGGAATTGAAATTCTGTTCTTACTTCCACTAGCTATCACACAATGCTCAACACTTCTGTACCTTCCATTGCTGAGTATCTGAAGTGCATCTCCCACATTGATCACAAGCGATCCTTCGATAGGAGGAACATGAACCCATCCATCTTCTTCTCCTTTCCCTTCGTTTACTCTCACAAAAAGCCCTCCGATTTCGTCCTGGAGGAGAAAGGTGAGTGAGGAAACGTCAGAGTGCCGGCCAACGCCAACTGTGAGGTTGGGATTTGGGCATTTAGGATAGTAGTTAAGGTTAATTCTTTTGGATCCCATTAATAGAGATTCTTTAGTCTCATCAATTTCTTTCACATTCAGTTTCTCCATTAATGCATTCATTAGCTTTCTGCAAAGAACTTCGGATCTCTTCATATATTCAAGGCATTCATCCCTGAAAAGAGAAAAAGAAAACGATTTGTTAGTCCTAAAATTTTTACAGGACTAATTAATGATTACATAAAGCAAATATTGAGTATATTATTATTAATTACTTGCAAGCAGAAGGCCAAAGTGCAGAAGCTTCATCTTCAGAGACATAAAAGAGGCTAAGATAATCTTTCCATTCGAGAGCTTTCTCAGCATCAGGACTGAAGCTGGTTCCATATCTCACGTTGTTTGTTGAAGAATGCTCCTTGGAGAATTTGTTTTTCTCTGCTGCTGCTAACCCAAAGAAACGATGGGTTGCTTCCTTAACCCCATCAAGCACCTCAAGTGGAACTCCATGGTTGACAAGCTGAAAGAACCCGAATTTCTCTGCGGCTTCGCATACAGATTCAGCAACTTTAGGGTCAGAATCCCAGTTGGCCATGTCAATAACGGGGATAGATTCTTGTGGAATGATATTGATGAGTGCTTCTTTGGGTTGGATATATTCCCCTGGAAGGCTTTTAAGGTTCAAATCAGATAGACCCTTTACCCCATTTCCTTGGTCTATCACAAAATTGTTGAGATCAAAAGAGGATTCAGCTGCCACTGTTGGTGCCATTGCTTGAACTAAGAAGGTGAGTGAGTTGGGAACTAGTCTTGAAGGAAGAAGATGCTTTTGGTTAATTAATTTTAAGAAAGTGGAGAAGGCAGAGATGGTGGAAATCAGCCTATCATCCATTGCTATTTATAGCTTTTTCAGGATGAGTAAATTAAATTTATTTTGTTCTTCCTTATTTTTAATTGAGAATACGAACTCACTTTTTTTTTTTTTTTGCTTTTTCTTTAATCATCTTATTTTATAAAAATAAGTACCTGACCAACCCATTATCCACTTTCAGACCAGCCATGTTTGACTTGGACTAGTCTATCTAAATCCAATTAATAAACTTTGATAGTATTAATTTGCATTGGTAGCTAACTATGTTTGAAATTAGTGACTTGAATATTATAAGATTATTTCTTATTAATATCATTACGAAGTTTGATTAACCATTTGCATCCTTTCTAATAGCTTTTTTATATCTCTCAATTAACTACTATGAAATGCACTCCCCAGAAGTTTTACTACTTGGTCTTAAATACAGATAAAGAACCACTAAAAAAGGATAATATGTTAAGACTTAATCATACCCAATGTCAAAAAATTATTGTAAAAGCACAGTGGTTAAATTTGTCTGCATTTGAAATTAAAAGACCAAATTCCCCTCCAAGTAGTAAATTTGGACTTTTGACGAGCATCCCACCAAATTAAAGTGAAAATTGTTTATGCAATAAGAAAATACTTTGCACCTAACCATTGTTCTCTCTGCCCTAAATAAACTATTTCAAGCACAAAATATATAAGGAAAAGGAGAAAGTAATTAACAAATTAAGTATTCCAAGTCAAGCCAAACTTAATATAATAAGATAAAATAAGAATCTTTGTCAAAATCATATTGTGACATTGACCGAATAGCCTACCAAACTATCAACAGAGGCAATAGCAGCTGAGCAGGTTCATGCAACCTTCTTAATTTAATAATTTATTAAATTGGCTATCTGATTCATAAAGGATTTCCTAAAATAACTATAACATTATAAAAATTAGAAATTAAATGTGATATATATAGTTTGAAATTTCAAAAGATATGATTTTTATTTTTATTTTTATCGAATTGATATATGTAATTAATTATGTTTTATGACATTAATTGTTTTTATTTTGCTCAAATACTACGTATTAATGTGTGTGTGTGTGTGTTTTTTTTATCAAACCATGAGAATTCCATTACCGGTAATTGGCCTCAGAATAGACAACAGCCTTCAATTATTGAGGATTAGTAAGCTAAGATCCATTATTCGAGTTAGAATGTGCAAGATCTACTGCTTAATTAGCTGATCTATCAATCAAATATTTTTCGCTCAACAGTTCTAATCCATAAATATATGGTTTTAAACATAACATAAAAATCTCCTCCAGAATTCTTTCATCCTCTAAGGGATTGATGCATTGTCGTCACCCTTCATGGACTTTCATTACTTATATATTGGATCAAAGTTTTATTGTAGCTGACTATTTAATTTAAATTTCAAATTTAAATTTTGGATCTGAATCAATTTTAAAACTTAAGAGAAATCAATTTACTCCTTAATGGATATGTCTTTAACGAATCCAAATTGGATAATAATAATAAAAAAAAAATAACAAATGCCTTTGTCTTCTATTTTTTTGTTTTTTTCCAATTTTGTTCCATTTTCACGGAAAATGAAAGAACTATTTTTTTTTTGTTTTTTGCTTAATATATTTAAATTTTAAAATCGAACTGCTACCTAAATCTTTGAGGTCCTTAGATACATTTTTTTAAATTTTCCTCCCGCAAGTGGCAACTAGGTAGATCTGTAAATTCTTTGAATCTGGAACTAGATTTCTGAGACTTTTTTTATTTTTTATTTTTGATTATTGCCCCTAAATTAATTAGGTGAAGATCTTCTAATCTTAGAATTTATTTAAATAAACATATTTTTTATTACAGCATTAACAGAGATAAAGTTATAAACAGGTAAATAAATTATTAAATCTCAGCAAACTCAAGAGTCTTCTTCCCATCATGAGCCTTCCTGAAGAAATGCTTGACATAGTCAGCGTAGAGAATGTTCTTATACTTGGGTTTCTCACCGGCGGCGAGAACTTCCGGTAAAGGTTCGATGACATCAGTCGGCTTCGGGTTAACGAAACTGGGAATGGAAATTCTGTTCTTACTTCCACTTGCAATCACACAGTGCTCAACACTTTTGTATCTTCCATTGCTAAGAATCTGCAAAGCATCTCCCACATTGATCACAAGTGATCCTTCTATCGGAGGAACATGAACCCATCCGTCTTCTTCGCCTTTCCCTTCGTTCACTCTCACGTAAAGCCCTCCGATTTCGTCTTGGAGGAGGAAAGTTAGTGAGGACACATCGGAGTGGCGGCCAACGCCAATTGTGAGGTTAGGATTTGGACATTTAGGATAGTAGTTAAGGTTTATTCTTTTTGATCCCATTAATGGAGATTCTTTAGTTTCATCAATTTCTTTCACATTCAGTTTCTCCATTAATGCAGTCATTAGCTTTCTGCAAAGAACTTCAGATCTCTTCATGTATTCCAGGCATTCATCCCTACAAACAAAAGGAAGAAGGTTAACGGTACTGATCTTGTTCAGTTCATGACTGTGAGGTCTCGAATTCGATACTGTCCAAAAATTTAAGAAAAAATATAAAGAACAACGCTATTTGTGTTATCTTACTTGCACTGAGGAGGCCACAGTGCAGAAGCTTCATCTTCAGAGACAGAGAAAAGGCTAAGGTAATCTTTCCATTCAAGGGCTTTTTCGGAATCAGGGCAAAAGCTAGTACCAAACCTGACATTATTGGTAGGAGAAAGCTCTTTAGAGTACTTCCTCTTGATCTCAGCAGGTAATCCAAAGAAACGATGGGTTGCATCTTTAACACCCTCAAGAACCTGAAGAGGAACTCCATGGTTAACAAGCTGAAAGGACCCAAATTTCTCTGCAGCTTCGCGGACAGATTCAGCGACTTTAGAGTCATTATCCCAGTCGGCCATGTCAATAACAGGGATGGATTCTTGGGGGATGATATTGATGAGTGCTTCTTTGGGTTGGATATATTGCCTTGGCAGGCTTTTCAGGTTCAAATCTGATAGACCCTTTACCCCATTTCCTTGGTTTATCACAAAATCGGTAAGATCAAAAGACTCCATGCTTGATTCTGCCAATGTTGGAGCCATTTTCTTGGATTAGAAAGGCGAAAGAGAAAAACATTTTGCTTGATTATAGTGGGAAATTTGTTATAGGTTGAAGAGAGTGAAAAGATGTTGGTGTTATTTATGGAGCATATTCATGAGTTATGACATCCACATGAGATTTCCTCAAATTGGATTCATAATTATTGGGTTATATTCATTTAATTTTCATCATTCGTTATAAATGAATATTTGATAATAAATGTCAAATATTTATCTTTTAAAAAATAAATAATCTTTCTTAATCAATAAAGTTTTAGGTTAATGGTAATGTTCTGGAATATGAAATCTCAAATTCGAATTTACAGTTAATTTTTTTTTAAAAAAAGTAAACAATATTCTTAATTGTGGCATTTTATCTTAAATATTTATTAATAATGGATAGTGAAAATTAAATTAACACAACCTATCATATTTAACTCAAGAAATTTTAATTGGACATTATTATATGAAAATAATTTCTAAAATCAGTTAGAATAATCAAAATATTAAAATATGAATTTCATTTATTTAAAATTAAATTAGTTGTTAACTTTTAAGGCTTAACCCATGGGGTTGCTACTGTTGGCTTTATTTAAAAAATAATTAATTACTTGACCAACTTGGTTTTAATAATTTTCTTTCTTTGATGTAAGAATACCTCACCAACCAACTGATAACTATTCCAATTGGATGCCTGAAAGGACTGGAAGCTGCATGCCTTGTCCATGTGCTTACAACTACTTAAAAATAACTATTACTATGACCAATTATCACTCCTCACATGCACAAGGTTTTGTTTAAATGAAAATATTGTGAACAAATATTTTTCAGTTTGGAGATTTTTTCCTTAATAGCAACGGAGGGATTAATTTATAGTATTTAAGATGAGTGCTAGATAGCTATTTTTTTTATTTTGAAACGTTCTCCAATTTTTTTCTCATAATATTAAAAAATTAATATATATTATTAATTAAATAAGTAAAAAGATTAACAATAATAAGATAGAACAGTTTAATTTTAATGACAATTTTTCATAAATTAATATATAGAAAGGAAATTTAATTATTTAATTAATTAAGTTAGCATTTGAATTTTTTTTACTGTCAATATTATCATTAATTAGCATTTTGAAATGTGATGATCACATCAAATGTTCATTTCAAATTAGATGGAAATCTAACATATATAGAATTTGAATTAAAATGATCGGTTAAATATGAAGTTAGAATTGTAAAAAGAAAAAAAGTACTAGTCATACTTTTCCTAAATTTTTCAAAAATTTCAGTAGAAATTTCACTTTTTTTTTTCACTTTTGCATAAGAAAAAATTAATAAAAGAATATTATATAAATTTATTTATTTACTTAATACTATAGTCGAGTCTATATAAAATAAATCAATAAAAGAATATTATATAAATTAATTTATTTACGATATACTCTCGTTAGTTTGGTTATTTACAAAAAATTTCTCTCACATGTAAGTGTTGAAAGTTAGAGAGCTCCAGTTCTTAGCCAAATGTTCCTACGCCACACTTTATTGTTTTAACTGACCCATGAATAACCTCTGACTCAGGCAACCGAAAAAAATAAATGTTCAGCACGCCACCTAATACCTCCTGGACCGCCCAATTTTGTTTTTCTTATTCAAAATTTATTTTCAAAAAAATAATATATTCTTAATAAATATTCTCAAAATAAACTATATTCATAAATCATAATCCTTGTAAAAATACAAAAATTGTAATTACTATCATTTTCAATTTTTAAATATGTATTACTTTAAAATTTTAAATTTTATTTAAAACCTAAAATTCAAACCAATGTTTTAAAAATGGGACAGTACATTAAATCGAACTCCCAATTGGATCACGGTTTGACTGATATATTCAACTGAATTTTTTGTTTATTTATTTAAAATATGATAATATGGTATAAATAACATTATATAAAAAATAATATATATATATATATATATTAAAAAACTATTCATCATAAGAATATCAATCTAGAATCATTAAATTCAAGGTATTAATCATCCATAAAAAAGTTTATTTGTTCAACATAATGAATCAAATCAAATTTTTTAAATGTAAAATGATAAATTATAATAACCAGACATAATTAGTTAAAAATATCCAAATAAATTCATAACAAAAGTTGGACTTAAATTTTATAATTCTTTAAAATAAAATGAATAATATTAAAACTCTTTCATTTTTGGCCTAACTAATAATATTTAATAAATTTTATATATTAAAGCCTCGTTTGTCATTGTGTTTGGAAAAAACGTTTTTTGATAAAAAAAATTATTTTAAAATTTTTTGAGTTTTGAAAACTGCTTTTGGAGAAAAATAGGTAAATAAATATTTTTTTCAAAAATATATTTGAGAAAATCAGTTTATAAAAAATTAAAAAAATCAATTAATTAAATAAAAAAAATTTAAATCTGATTTTTACAGGCATAATAAATCTCAATCACACCCTAAGTCATTTTACGGTCCAGCAAGCCTCAAAGGTTTTCCCACAATCCAACGGCTTGTTTGTGAAGGATTATAAGGTGGTCATCACTGTTGGGCAGCGGTGTTTTGATTGGTGGTGGTGGGGGTGAGGGAGGTGGAAAATATGCACGCATATCCCTCTTCTACTAGACTTGGAAAATATTTAATTCCATAGTTGAAAATTTGCATTTCACCTAACTTTTATTCCCCTCCTTCACGGCTACAAATTGCTCTTCCACATACACATTTTGTGCTTTATAATGAAAAAAAAAAACCCAAAAAAATAGTGAATTGGTGTTTGGCTTTATGTTTTAACTTACATATTTCAACTCTAATTTTTTTTTAAAAATAGATAAAGTATATTCCAAATTATATATTTGGCATAATTGCTATTTTATTTCATGTATTTATTTTGGAATATTTAAAATTTTAGTATAATTATACTCGTTCATTAAAAAAATTATTTGTTATTTTTTTAATATTTGAACATAAAATTAGTTCTCTAATATGAATGAGTGAACGATCAAGATTGAGTTTTTAAACACATTAGTATAAAAAGAGTAATCTACAAACACAATTTTTTTTTAATCTAAATATTTTCTTGACAACTTAATAACACTAGTTACATAATCGGTAAATTTCAGCTTAATAGTACTAGTCTTATGATCAAAACTGTGAGATCTTAGATTTAAATTTTCAATAGGATTCCTTGTAAATAAAAAAAACACAAATTACATATAAAAAAAGTTAAAAAAAAAAAAGCTCTCATGATATAATACACTATTGATATTTTTGTAGTGTAAAAAATATTTACGTTAAGCCAAATAGGTTTCAGTAAAAAATAAATAAATATATATGTTTTTGAAGTCACAAAATAAAGTTATCAAATACTAATTATTCAATATAAATTATACCCAATCTTCAAAAAGTATCATAAGATCATATCACTAGATAATGTCATGTATTCTTTATTAATGAAATTGTTAGATTGTTAGATTCATAGGCACCGCTAAGATAGTGTATTTTTGTTTGATTCATAGGTCTCAGATTCGAATTTCCTATCATTAGTAATATGAAAAGGAAAAAAAAACCCTCTTGGCACCTTCATATCTCCAAGAGACAGAGGCCACATTAATTTCATTTTACTTTTGAAGACATTAAAAAACAAAATATACCATGAGAAATTTGTGAAGCAGGCATATTTGACTATGAACAGATAATTCCTTTCAAGATTATTTGAAATTAAAACAGTGATAATTCATTAACTCATATATTTTATATTAAGAACAATTGATTTTCAAGTTATAGACTTTTTGGGTAACAGTATTTATTTATATATGTAATAAGCAATTTGCATGCCAATACGTATTAAGTAGTACTAAAGTGAATGATTCCCTGGTGTTGTCCTTCTCACCCATAGATTGAAGATAAGAAAACTAGTTTAATGTTGGGAGGAAGTATAATCTTGATGATCCAATCAAGATCTATGACTCCACAAATTAAATTCAGATTAATCCTCCACCGTTCATGATTAAGTAGAGTTGACTATAACTATTTTTTATTGGTTAAATTTAGATTACATGAAGGAAAGGGATCTAACGGATATGCCAACTCCTATTTGTAGTTCAAAAAAAAAAGGCATATATAAAATATAAATAAGAGACAAATTAAATTAGACTAATGTTGTTACTCTATTAATATAAATTTAATCATGAATTAAAGTGTATAATTAAGTTATATTTACAATCAAACTAAGAGTAGCATGTAAATTACATATCAAGTCATATTATAATTAATACAAATTTAACAAAAAAAAGGACAATTTTTATTAATAAACTAATGACATTAGTTTAATTTTAAAAAATTATTAAAATAATAGTACAAAAACTCAAATCATCAAATTAAAAGTATTGCGGTCAAATCAAGAAATATCAAAAATTACAATGGCCAAATAATAAGTTTTTCCTAACTAATTACAACCAACTAATCATATATGTATAAGAAATTGTATTAATTTTATAAAAATCCAGAAGATAGCAAATTAGTACATATATAAATGAAATAACATTAATAAAATATTTAGATTAGTTTATATATTATTCTCATTTAAATTTGATATTTTATAATGATAAGTTAATCTAATTGCATATGTGAATAATTGATGGACCGCAACAATTTTTTTATAAGCCAAATCAAGTTATTACAAAATAATGAAATCAATTTGGAAACTTAATTAAACTTCCTAAAAATTTAACTACGAAGGTAAATATTACGTTAGATTAATATAATCTTAGGCTTTGAATTGAAGAAAGTAAACCTCCTAATACAATATCCAATAATTAAAAAAAAAATAAAAATTAATCAATTATGTTTTTTCAAGGATTATTGATGAACTTTGTGCTCGTATGAATAAAGCATAGTTGACCCAACAAAAGCACTATTTGTGGAGAATAAAATCCGACCCAACATATTTGTTCAAAAATCCATATATAATTAACAGTGACGGATTTGTATGGGGCTGATGGGGGGCCACAACTCCTCTATTTAGTTATTCAATTTTTTTTAGTCCCTTTTTTTTCAGCTCCCCAAATATATATATATAAATTTGTCTCCCTAACTTAAAATTCTGGGTCCGTCACTGATAATTAAACACACACATTTATATATATATATATATATATGCTAAAATCATAATTGATTGAGGTATAGGTAATTAGGTATTCTATACTAAATCTGTAAATCAAAATAAAATAGTGTTAATTGAGTATTACGACCGAATAGATGTTATGTCTAACTAATTTTAAAGTTAGTTAAAAAAATAAAAGATTTTTCAGACTAATATAAAAAGCACTAAAATTTTATAACAGGCTGATGTACTATATAGAAGAATTTTATTTCGTTTCACTTAACTTGTTGTAATTATTTTATTGAATTTTTAAATTTTTGTTGAGTGTTTAAATTTTTATTGTGTTATATTATGTCAAAAAAGCCTTTAACGTGGCACGTTTAAGAACAATGCAAGTAAGAAAAGACAATTAAAAAAAAAAAAGAAGTATTGTAATCAGTGTTGTCAAATCTGAATCAGTTCAGCCGGTTCAACCAATTTAACTGAAAAATCAGTCCGTTGACTGACCCGTTTACAAGTACCTAATGATCCTCGAACATGGTGAAAGCTGGTTCAACCAATTTAACCAAAACATTGGTCCATCGACTGACCCGTTTACAAGTATGAGATTTGTTTTTTTTTTAAATGGCATAATTTGTACCTAATGATATTCGAACATGATCAAAGTGTATAAGATACCACTAAGCTAAATGGGATTTTTTTTGTAACTTTTTATACAACCTTTATGATATTTAATTACATATTTTTATATTATTTTATAGAAATTTAATATTAGTAATATATATCATAAAAATATAATTTAAAATATTAACATTATTTAAGAGTTATAATGTTATATATATAATAAAGATGAATTTAAATATTTGTATATTTATTATTATCATGTAATATTACTAAATAATTATATAATTTATTTTTGAGATTTATATAAAAATAAATACAAATTTATTTAAAAAATATTGATATTTTATATCATAAATAACAATTATCTAATTTATAAAAAAATCAATAAAAATATTAATTACAATTACTTCACATAGTTATTAAATTGATCGGTAAGGAAAAACACTTTCCTATTTATATTTTAATTTTTTAGTATTGATTTTATACTATTTCAATTTGGATGTAATTATATATAAATTAAATTAAAGGCATTATTTTTTTATGTATAAAATAAATTTTATATAAATTATTTTATATTTTATTAAATATGAGATATGTTCTATTTTTTAAAAATTTTATATAAATCGATTTAATTTCAGTTAAATTTTAAATTTTTGATTCATTGCCTTTATCGATTTATTTGATAATCTTTATGGTCGAACAATAATCGCAAGAAGTTAAATATATTTGAGAATGAATTGGGTTTATGGCTTTTCACATTGGAGTTGGGTTTAAAAAACGAGCCCATTTCTATCAATAAATAAATTCAAAGGACAGAATTGAAATTCTAAAAAAATCAGAGTACTAATACGTAATTTAGGCTCTGCGATAAAATCCGGTGTTTGTTCCCTTTCCTTCAAATTCCAACAAAAACTTCCAAATCTCATACCCTAAAACTAAACACAAATCCAGAAAATGGCCGCCGGATCCCCCCGTGAAGACAACGTCTACATGGCCAAGCTGGCCGAGCAAGCCGAGCGCTACGAGGAAATGGTCCAATTCATGGAGAAGGTAGTCTTTTCCACTTCGGAATCCGACGAGCTCACCGTCGAGGAGCGCAACCTCCTCTCCGTCGCCTACAAGAACGTGATCGGCGCCCGCCGTGCTTCTTGGAGGATCATTTCCTCCATCGAGCAGAAGGAGGAGAGCCGAGGTAACTCCGAACACGTCGCTGCAATCAAGGAGTACAGGGCTAAGATTGAGAACGAGCTTTCAGAGATCTGCGATGGGATCTTGAAGCTCTTGGATGAGAAACTTGTTCCCGCTGCCGGCAGCGGAGATTCCAAGGTGTTTTATTTGAAGATGAAGGGGGATTACCATAGGTATCTCGCTGAGTTCAAGACTGGAAATGAGAGGAAAGAGGCTGCTGAGAATACGCTTAATGCTTATAAATCGGCTCAGGTTTGTGGTTTTATACCTGATTCGTTAATTTACAGTTTCGATCTTGCAAAATTTTTATATTTGGCTTAATCGGTTTGTATTTACGAGATTTGTCAATGTGGTTATGTGGATCGGATCTGTTGATGATTTTTAAGGTTAGTTTTGGGACTTGATATTTTTTTATCTGCTTTTATGTGAGTATTTATAAATCAATTATAATTGTGCATTATGTTATGGTTATTTGCTTTTTGTCGTAATCGATCTTATAATATGATGTGATGATTTTGGTGTCCTTTGAATAAATTTGTTTGATTCGTTGTTCAAGGGCTTTTTGCGCAATTGGTTTGTACATTAAAAATGTGGCATAATCTGTTGTTTATTATCGTTTTCCCAGTTTTTTTAATTTAATAATTTTGAGCATATTTTGTGCATTATTTGTCTTGTTATGTAAAATCGTTTGTGAAATGAAGTTTCATCCAAAGTACACTAACAAATTGTTGCATTTCAGCTTTTCTTTTTGAAACATTTTCTTAGTTGTTTGATTTGGTCAGTCGTGTTCTTATTTGAGCATGGTTGTTACTTGTTTAAACAGCTATTATAAATTTTGGTATGTTATTGCAATTTAATTAATATGGGTTTTCTTCTTCCAATTACCATGATTGGGGGGAAGTGTTCTTTCTTGATGCATAAATTCTGCATTTGATATTTGTTTGTAATTGGCATTTATTCACAAGGTTTAAGTGCAGGTTTGGCTCTCCAACATGACTTGCGATATTTTGGCCTGTAGCAATCTTATTTGAAATTATCGCCCATTTTAAGTTTCTGGATGTTCTCTTTTTGCAAATTTATTGTGGAATAATTTTGTTCAAATTTAATTCCTCATAAAGAGAATAGTGCATATAGATTGTTTTGTTGGAGGATATTGTGACGTTGCTGTTGTACTTCTATTTGATGGACATAAGAAGTAGCGCATTATTATTTTCCATGGAGGATATAATGATCCTTGCATACTGATAATAATGTGAACTTTGAAGTTAAAAGTCATGTATGTTGCTCTGGTTGCCTTAAATTATATAGGCTTATGACTGAGAATAAGTTTTGGCTGTGTTGTATTGTTGGTTCACAGGATATTGCAAATTCTGAACTAGCTCCAACTCATCCTATCCGGCTAGGACTGGCTCTGAACTTCTCTGTGTTTTACTATGAGATTTTGAATTCTCCCGATCGTGCTTGCAATCTTGCCAAACAGGTGAGGAAATCAGAAATTTGTAAAATAATACTTGCTTATATTGCAAGTCCTTGGGTGGTTTTCCTTGTTCTCTCTCTTTCCCCTTCTTCAAAATGTACTTCTAGAAATAAACAGAGGAACTGAGCTAGGATTTGATGCTTTCCTTTTCTTTTTCTCGGTGAAATTCCATACAATTTTCCATGCCAGTGATCACGGTTACATTTGTTTTTTTCTGTTTGAAATCTCATTAATAGATTGCCATCAATGTTTTGTTTTTGCTTTTGGTAGGCTTTTGATGAAGCCATCTCAGAGCTTGATACACTGGGAGAGGATTCATACAAGGATAGCACTTTGATAATGCAACTTCTTCGTGATAATCTCACTTTGTGGACCTCCGATATGCAGGTCTTGATCTGGCTATTTTATCATGTTTGCAATTTTGTCCAGTCCTTTTCATTAGTTTTTGTGTTGAGCTGGTTATTGACATGTGTTCTTATGTGCTTAGGACGAGGGGACAGATGAGATCAAGGATGCACCCAAACGTGAGGAAGAGCAAAAGCATTGAAGTGCTTAAATTAGTGATGATGTATTTAACTTCTCCCACATTTAATTTTAATTTCGGAGAAGTAGCTTTGCTCCCACTACCTTTTTTATGAGCCTTTAGCAGTTTATTATTGGTTTATGAAAACATGGAAGTATTTTTACTACTTAGTTTATTTTTATTTTTATTTTTTTAAATTCCCATGAGGTTGCAAATGCTTTTTCTTTCAATTGTTCTTGCGACAATAAAGGAACTAATGACCAAAGAATTAAATTTCTTTTTCAACCTTGGTCGAGCCTTGTGTTTGACCATGCATTTTGTTAGATCCTCTTTCTGGATGAGCAGACCTGAGTCAGATGTCTTTTGTGTCTGCGCATGTTTTTATTTTTTTTGTTTCTTAAGCACAAGAAATGAATGTCGAAGTAGTGTCTTTTCTGACCCTGAAGAAATTACAGAGGTATAGATGTGTTGTAAATCCTGAATCTTTTTGTGGGAATGCATATTAATCATCTGAAGATTTGTCTCTTGCTCTTGCTGTGAACAATCATCAACTCTATTTTCATGTATTTAGGAAGTGACTAGAGCTCGCTGTTTTGAACACCTAGATCATAACACGATGATCCCTCACCAGTACTGCTGTATAGCACTCGATTGGGGAGATTAAACTGGCAAATATTACCCTGATAGAAGTTAAAAATTAAAATATCCGAACTTCCAAATATTATAAGAAGAAATTGTGATGTAAAGTCTATCTTTTTATGGCAATAGTGAATACTTTTAATTAAGTTGAAGAGATTCTCAGCTCTTCATAAATAGCAATGAAAAAGTAAGAAGAAGAAGAAGAAAGGGTATATGTCATAAGTCATATATGTATCCGTTTAGTATTGCGTTTACCAATGCGATTTTGGAGAAAATTTTTTTATTCATATTCACCTATTATGTAGAAGAAGTACACATTAGAAATAGTATCTAATTTTAAAAAAAAGGGTAATTACAAAGAAAAACCTCTTACATTTTGAATTTGACTTCCAACATTTTCCTCAATTCAATATGTTTTCTTAAAAGTTTTACCATGGATTATTTCCTTGCAAATCCATCACTATTTATTATAATTTAAAATGAAAAGTTATTTTTTGATATTTTATTGCAATTTTAGTTTTTTTTATTTAATTTAATATTTTATTGATATTTTATTTTAATTTATTACAATTAACTTGTAAATTATAATTATAATGAAGTTATTATAATTAGAAATAATAATTTATTATAATTTAAAATATGATTAAATATTGATCATATTCATTCATGAAGTTGGTAATAATTTATAAATATAAGCACTATTAATTTTTTTAGAAAAAAATATAAGCGCTATTATTAAATAATGGTTTTTAAGGTTTAACAATTATTAAGTTGAAAAGTTAAAAATATTAATTTATTTATTATAATCATAATTTAAAAATTAAAAATTTATTAATAAAGTAAGATATCAAATTAAAAAATACCAAATTAAAAAAATTAAGAAAAAATTAGAAATCTATTTTTTTAAAAAATTGAAAACAAATAGTGATGAATTTGTAAGGGAAAAATCCATAGAAAAATTGAACACTATTAATTTGAGAGGAAAAACTAACAGATATGCCTAAATGAAATTGTAGAAAAAAAAAATTATAGATCTGTTAATAGGAAAAAAATAATGGAGGTTAAATAAAGTGGAAAAAATAACATAGTTTGGGCCTCCCCAGAAAACGTCATAGAAATATCAAAATTCAAAAAACCCATTAAAGCAGCCCTTATATAAACCCACAACCCGACCCATCCAAAAACCGACATTGCTCCGTCCCATCAACTCTATTGTATAGATAGAAAAAAAAGCCCAATTAAATCCCGAAATCTTCTAATCGTCTCTTCCACCAGAAGAGGAGTAGAGGACGACATCAAAATCAGGTCAGTTCTTCAATTCTTTTTTTTGTGTTCTAATGTCTCACTCAATTTTCTTATTATTTTATTCTAGAGATTCTAATTTCTGTTTCTTTCAATCTTCATTTCCTTTTTAAATATTTGCTTTCTAGGGTTTTCGGATTTAAAGGAACGAAACAAACCGAATCCATTTGATATCAGCTATGGATCCAGAGATAGCCAGAACCCAAGAAGAGCGCAGAAAAATGGAGGAAGAGCTTGCCTCGCTCACTTCCCTTACATTCGATAAAGACCTCTATGGCGGGACGGACAAGGGCGCTTATGTTACCTCCATTCCAGTGAATGATGAGGATGATATAGACCTTGGTGATAATGAAGTTGCTCGAAAGCTTGCGTCCTATACTGCCCCGAAATCTCTTCTTAAAGAGATGCCTCGTGGAGCTGATGAGATGGATGATGGTGGGTTCAAGAAGCCTTCGAAGATTATTGACCGCGAGGATGAGTATAGGAGGAGGAGGTTGAATAGGGTGATTTCTCCAGATAGGCATGACGCCTTTGCTGCTGGGGAGAAGACGCCGGATCCTTCTGTGAGGACTTATGCGGATGTGATGAGGGAGGAGGCGTTGAAGAGGGAGAAGGAGGAGACTTTAAGGGCAATTGCGAAAAAGAAAAAGGAGGAAGAAGTGGCGGCAAAAGAGGGAAGGGAGAGCGCTGCTGTGGCAGTTAAGGAGGATGCTCCAAAGAGGAGGAATAGGTGGGATCAGTCACAGGATGATGGAGGTGCGGCTAAAAAGGCGAAGACTGGTTCAGATTGGGATTTGCCAGATGCCACACCTGGGATTGGAAGATGGGATGCTACCCCTACTCCTGGTAGAGTGGGGGATGCAACTCCTTCTGTGGGGAGGAGGAATAGATGGGATGAAACACCTACTCCTGGAAGGTTAGCAGATTCAGATGCTACTCCTGCTGGTGGAGTTACTCCTGGGGCTACTCCTGCTGGAGTTACTTGGGATGCCACTCCAAAGGGATTGGTCACCCCAACCCCTAAAAGGCAGAGATCACGTTGGGATGAGACACCAGCAACTATGGGAAGTGCCACCCCTATGGCAGGAGCTACACCAGCAGCTGCTTATACTCCCGGAGTTACTCCTGTGGGTGGGATTGATTTGGCCACTCCGACTCCAAATGCCATTAATATGCGGGGTGCAATGACTCCTGAGCAGTATAATCTGTTGAGATGGGAGAAGGATATTGAGGAGAGAAACAGGCCATTGACTGATGAAGAGCTGGATGCTATGTTTCCACAGGAAGGTTACAAGATTTTGGAGCCACCAGCATCTTATGTGCCCATTCGGACACCTGCAAGGAAGTTATTGGCAACCCCAACACCAATGGGCACTCCGTTGTATGCTATTCCTGAGGATAATAGGGGGCAGCAGTTTGATGTGCCAAAGGAGGCTCCAGGTGGTTTGCCATTTATGAAGCCAGAGGATTATCAGTACTTTGGAGCATTGTTGAATGAAGATGATGAGGAGGAGTTGTCACCTGAGGAGCAGAAAGAAAGGAAAATTATGAAGCTCTTGCTGAAGGTGAAGAACGGGACACCACCTCAGAGAAAGACTGCTTTGAGGCAGTTGACTGATAAGGCGAGAGAATTTGGTGCTGGACCATTGTTTAACCGAATTTTGCCTCTTCTTATGCAACCTACTTTGGAGGATCAAGAGAGGCATCTTTTAGTTAAGGTAATTGATAGGGTTTTGTATAAGTTGGATGAGTTGGTTAGGCCCTATGTGCACAAGATTCTTGTTGTGATTGAACCGTTGTTGATTGATGAAGACTATTATGCTCGTGTTGAAGGTAGAGAGATAATCTCTAATTTGAGTAAAGCAGCTGGTTTGGCTACTATGATTGCGGCCATGCGTCCTGATATTGATAATATTGATGAGTATGTAAGGAACACCACTGCTAGAGCTTTTAGTGTTGTTGCTTCCGCTTTGGGGATTCCAGCACTCTTGCCTTTCTTGAAAGCTGTGTGTCAGAGTAAGAAATCATGGCAAGCTCGCCACACTGGAATCAAGATTGTTCAACAGATTGCTATTTTGATTGGTTGCGCTGTTCTTCCTCATTTGAGGTCTCTTGTGGAAATTATAGAACATGGTCTCAACGATGAGAACCAAAAAGTGAGAACAATCACTGCCTTGTCTTTGGCAGCTCTTGCTGAGGCTGCTGCTCCCTATGGTATTGAAAGCTTTGATTCTGTCTTGAAGCCATTGTGGAAGGGTATTAGGTCACACCGTGGCAAGGTCTTGGCTGCTTTCTTGAAGGCAATTGGTTTTATCATTCCTCTTATGGATGCTATATATGCCAGTTACTACACCAAGGAAGTTATGTTCATCTTAATCCGTGAGTTCCAATCTCCTGATGAAGAAATGAAAAAAATAGTACTTAAAGTGGTTAAGCAGTGTGTGAGTACTGAAGGTGTGGAAGCTGAATATATTCGTTCTGATATTCTTCCTGAGTTCTTTAGGAATTTCTGGGTTAGAAGGATGGCATTGGATAGGAGAAATTATAGGCAGCTTGTAGATACAACAGTGGAAATTGCCAACAAAGTTGGTGTTAAAGATATTGTAGGAAGAATTGTTGAGGATCTTAAAGATGAGAGTGAACCATACAGGCGGATGGTTATGGAGACAATTGAGAAAGTGGTTGCAAACTTAGGTGCATCTGATATTGATGCTAGGTTGGAAGAGCTTTTGATCGATGGCATTCTTTATGCTTTCCAAGAGCAGACTAGTGATGATGCCAATGTGATGCTTAATGGGTTTGGTGCAGTTGTAAATGCTCTTGGACAGAGGGTGAAACCTTATCTTCCACAGATATGTGGTACCATTAAATGGCGTTTGAACAACAAAAGTGCCAAGGTGAGACAACAAGCAGCAGATCTTATATCCAGGATTGCTGTGGTCATGAAGCAGTGTCAAGAGGAACAGCTGATGGGTCATCTTGGTGTTGTCTTGTACGAGTATTTGGGAGAAGAGTACCCTGAAGTTCTTGGATCAATTCTAGGAGCTCTCAAGGCCATTGTCAATGTTATTGGTATGACAAAAATGACTCCTCCTATCAAAGATTTGCTCCCTAGGTTGACGCCCATATTGAAGAATAGGCATGAAAAGGTCCAGGAAAATTGTATTGATCTTGTTGGTCGTATTGCTGATCGTGGGGCTGAGTTTGTTCCAGCTAGGGAGTGGATGAGGATTTGTTTTGAACTCCTGGAGATGCTTAAGGCCCACAAGAAGGGTATACGGCGAGCTACTGTAAACACTTTTGGTTATATTGCCAAAGCCATTGGGCCTCAAGATGTCCTTGCAACCTTGCTAAACAATCTAAAGGTTCAGGAACGCCAGAATCGTGTTTGCACAACTGTTGCAATTGCTATTGTTGCAGAAACCTGTTCACCTTTTACTGTCCTGCCAGCCTTGATGAATGAGTACCGTGTTCCAGAGCTCAATGTGCAGAATGGTGTCTTGAAATCTCTATCTTTCCTTTTTGAATACATTGGTGAAATGGGTAAAGACTATATCTATGCAGTGACGCCATTACTTGAGGATGCCCTCATGGATAGAGACTTGGTTCATAGGCAGACTGCGGCTTCTGCTGTTAAGCACATGGCTTTAGGAGTTGCTGGATTAGGTTGTGAGGATGCTCTAATCCATTTGCTTAACTATGTGTGGCCAAATATCTTTGAGACTTCTCCTCACGTTATCAATGCAGTAATGGAAGCCATTGAAGGAATGAGGGTGGCCTTAGGTGCGGCTATTGTGTTGAACTACTGTCTCCAGGGGCTGTTCCATCCTGCTCGGAAGGTCAGGGAAGTGTACTGGAAGATATATAACTCACTGTATATTGGGTCTCAAGATGCTCTTGTGGCAGCTTATCCTGTGCTGGAGGATGAGCAAAATAATATATACAGTAAACCAGAGTTGACGATGTTCATCTGAAGTTGCTATTTTGTTGTTTTCAATGTTAAAGAACCAGGGAAGTCATTGAAAACATTTGTTAGCTAGGCAAGCTTTTCTCTTATTATTTAGTCTGCTTACACCCTAACACTTGTTTGACTGGGTTAATTTCATACATTTTTGAGTAGTGGTTGTTCGCTCTACAGTTTATCAAGCATAGTTGTATTTATGAAAGTAAACTTGATTTAGTTTGCTATATGCTTTCCTTGCTGTAGCATTCATGTGCATATTTGTATAAGCTTTACTTGGGTTTTTGTAAATTTTTTTTCCCGATGATTTTGCTAGTTGGTGCTAGATGGCGTGTAACAGAATAGCGCTAAACCTCCTTCCACTATTCCTGCAAGATTTTCTGGAAATCCATGACCCTAGTGCTGACGAACTCCTGAATTAAATGATTAGTTTATCAGTTCTTTGATTTGCCTTTGTTTACTGCCCATGTGTCTTTATAACATGTTGGGATGATGATTATTGAGGATTGAGGTGTTTCATTTTTGGTGGTGAGCAGTGCTTCTGTTTTGTTCATTGCATTTCGGTGCAGAAGAGGTGCATCCTAAGCAGTGCTACATTTGTGAAAGTGACTGAAATTTTATGCTTGCTATATGGTGATTGAACTTTTATCTTCTAATACGTATAAAATCTTTTCTATCCACATGTAGATATGGAAGATAGATGAATGAGACAATTTTATCAATTTGTCAACATTATTATACCAGCTTTTGTGGAATCTATGATAAATTGGGTTGTGTTGGTACCATGGGTTGTCCTTGTATTGAGCAGTTCTGTGTGGCTGTGGCAGGATCATAATGGGGCATCCATGCTCTTTTGCTCTTTGCTCTTGCAACAGAAGTGCGGCTGGCATTTGCATTCTTGCAGCCTATTAATCTTTCAGGGCATTGTAGAAATGTGGAAGTCTTTCCTTTCCACTTGATTCAACCAATTAATATTAGTAATACCATATATGTTGTAATTTGCCTTGATCCAAACAACTCAAATCTAAACTATCCCATTTAGCTCCTTCAAAGCTAAACTATCCAATTTAGCTCCTTCAATATCCAATTTAGCTCCTTCAAATAATGAACTCAACTTGATCTGAAATATCCTTAATCTAAAATTTGAAATTCAATTTTAAAAAAAATATCTCACTCGATCCATACAAGTTGAACCGGATCAATTCGATTTTTCACACCCAAATCACTGATTACCATAACCAATTTGTACATATAAAAATTAGAAAATTGTCTTTCAATTTCAGAAATATATGCAAATAAGTGCTCTTTTTGAAAATTTATTCAATTAATTCCTTTCAATATCAGTTTTATTCAAAATTTTCTTAATTATTAATTTACTATCTATTTTAAAGTATTTATAAAAGATAACATTAAATTTACTATAGTTGAAAGAGATCTACTAAATAAATTTTCAATTAGTTTGTATTTATAGAAAACATAACATCTAGTCAGTTATATTCAAATCAATTGAATAAATTTAATTAAAGTTTTAAATTAAATTAATAATTAATAATTAAAAAAATCAATTGAAGAATAATATTCAGGACCAAAATTTTCTCTTTCTTAAACATTAATGCATGTATAAATAGCGTCGTAACTCCTGAAGGCTGAAACAATAATCATCATCTCCATTTCTTCAACTTCTACCGAATCCCTCTCTGCCTCCTCTCTCTGAATGCCATGGAGTCAAAAGAAGTAGATGATCATGTGAAAGCTTTAGCGGAATTTCTAATACGCCGCCACTCTCATCAGCTTCGTTCCATTGTTCTCTCCACTGACCCTAAACTTCACTACCCTCTTCAAATCGAGTATACCCTCAAAACCCACATGCTCTTGAGTGGATTTTCCTTTTTCTTTTTCCTAACAAAAATTCCTCACTTCGTACCTTTTTCAGTTTTGCAGAGCTTATGGACGAAAACCCTCAACTTTCCCATCTTGTGTTCTCGAAACCAGTTGAGTACTTGCGGCATTTCGACCAGGCTGCTTTTTGGGCTTGCGTAATTTTCTTACTCATTGTTTGATCTATTTCAGTAAATTTGTCAAGTGATAAAATCGGTATGATTGTAGACTTTAATTGTTTATATATAGGCCTAGTCCTACAAAGAAGCTACTTAAAATTGTTCAATTTTATGTGGGTATGAGAGTATTTATGCCATTATTGAGTCAAAATCACACTTTATCTAATTATGGGTAATTTTTCATGGGCAGCTTTAACTTCCAACTAAATGCTTCTTAGAATTGAACATTGTGCAAGTTTATTTTCCATGCTTATAATGTTTGTTCTTGTATCTTACCCATGGTTGCTTAATAATTGGTGTTGGGATGCTGGACTGATATGGGTATTTGTGTGTGGGTGAATGTAGAAAATTGTGCTTAAAAACTTGGATTTTGGAGAGAAAGGGATTGAGAAGAAATTCATTCATGTTCGTATTAATGTCAGTGGATCTCCACTTGAGTGCCCGGGTTTGCTTCTTTTTCTATATTCTTCTCAGTCTCTCTCCCTTTCCCTAGTACTTATGTTGGCTTTTTGGTTTTGAGTTATTGGTTCATGTGGTTTATGTTTGGGTGCAACACAGAGACTTTCCCCCGCATTGGCCGAGTAAGAGTGAAGCACCGAGGGATTCTTCTGACTTTGAAGGGAACTGTGATCAGATCTGGAGCAATAAAGATGT
This sequence comes from Triadica sebifera, assembly GCA_023653625.1. Classification (NCBI taxonomy): domain Eukaryota; kingdom Viridiplantae; phylum Streptophyta; class Magnoliopsida; order Malpighiales; family Euphorbiaceae; genus Triadica; species Triadica sebifera. Next base: position 24,310,789 of record CM042896.1, read on the forward strand.
ATGAAGGGCAGAGGATGTATCGCTGTCGGAAATGCAAACACGAGTTAGTTTATTTACTAATTTTTTGTTATATAAATATGCTTGTTATCCATTAAATTTCTAGTACTTTACTTTGCTTGGTAAATTGCCTTGGTTATGTATGGGAATTAGGACCACAAGTGAGTGATGTGCAAATCTTAGGCTGAAGTTGAAAATTGACTCTGTTTAAAGTTTAAGAAAGTAGGCTGGAATACCTAAATGATGTGCTTGAATCTCTTCCTGCTCCTGAAGCTCACTCATGAACTTTTAGCCCACTGGCTACTATAATGTTTGTTGACCTTGGTGGTTATGCTCCAGTGACTCATATTTCTATAGTTCTATTTCAATGGAGTCTATGACTCTATGGACTATGGATGAAGTAGAACTTTTTCTGGATACATCTTGCAGAGGTTGGGTATTAAACCCATGTCTTCCTACTTTTGCCATGACTATTTCATGCCGGTTGAGCTAACTCCAATTGGTTATGAAGTTGAACTTGTGATCTCTCATGAGAAGTACGTTGTGTATAATTAGGATTCTTGGCTTAAGCTTTTTCTGACACCAGGTATCACTGAAGTGGAAAATGGCATAAGATTAGCAGCTTTTACGTTTTTTCTAGCATTGGTCAAGATCCTTAATTTCAAATAGACTCATGTGAAAAAAGTTCTGGCTTAAGTTGGCCTTACTCCTGGCGCTGGATGGGAGTTAGATGGTTTCCATGCCATTGTTTCCAAAATCACCTACTGCGGACATGAATTCTCCAGGATACTGCCTTTTCTATGACAATGATGTGGAACTATATTATCATAGATATTCCTAACTGGTTGTGGTTATAAGGTGCAGGAAATGTTTACAATTCCAACTACTATATTGCAGTTCACATGTCAACAATGCAAATTTTGCTAGGTTTGTCGATTGTATCATATATTTCACATGCCAATCGTTGAGAGCAATGTTCTATGCAGGTTCCCAGTTTTCCCTGAGCTAGAAAGTAGAAACTCCATTAAACTACCATCATTTTGCCCATCTCAGGTTTGACTTTCACTCAGCAACTGATTCTGTAACTCTTTTACCCCTATAATTTGTTGCATTTTGCCTTTGGTCCTCAGAATGTTTGTAGATAAGGCCATATAGAAAGTGGTATGCTCAGATAATGCTTTGTTATTGATTATAGTAAATGAATCTATGGCGTATCATAAGTAAATTATCTAAGTATATTAGAATCTGTTTAATATTTGGATTAATCTGTAATTTGTCAAGGTAAATTTTTTTTTTTGGAGGATGAATCAATTCTCTTTTGTACAGTTTTCTGGGTGAGTATGAATCATTCATATTATTTCTTGAAACTGAACCATGGCAACACATTGTTAAGTTCCTTTCTTTTTCTGTAGAACTAGTATTTTTGGATTTGCAGTACTTCAGAGTTTGATTCTAATCTACTGCGTCAAATGACAGAGGTCTAAACCTTGTGAAGGCACAAGATTTGATTGTGTGGATGATGCTGTAATACGCCATGATTATCAGGAAATCAAAATACAAGAAAATACACAGCTGTTGGATGTTGGCGTTATTCCTCGTTCAATTCCTGTAATCTTAATGAATGATCTTGTTGACATTGTTAAAGCTGGAGGTACCATTTGCTTAAGAGCTTTGTACTACATTATTTTCTAGATTTTCCTTTTTGTATTAGGAATATCCAAATGTGTTCTTATGTTATGGAGAACTTCAGATCATTTTGGGACCTTCTGTAGTTTTATTAACCATGAAATGCATATTTGACTAATAGATTATAGTCCACACTTTTATTTTTTAAGCAAGTTAAAGATCAGCTATATAAATCTCTGCTGCATGTAGTCTTTGAAGCAATAATTAAAAAGGCACCATGGTTTGCTGAAGGTGTAAGTAAAATAATGCATTCTTATGTTAAATAAGGTTAAAGGTACCTATATTTGCTAACAACTCACGTATGTAGGGGGGGAAACACAGTTGATTGTATAGTTTACTGTTCAGAGAATTGTTTATTATTATTATTATGACTTTTGATGTATGAGAATAGACTAAGATGCTTCAACAACAAAGATTTTTCCTTTTATATTATGATTGCCATGTTTTTTGGTTTCACTAAATGATTTCTTAAATAGTTTACAGAGTATTTGTTCTGCATTTAAAAAAAAAAGCATTTTAATAAAGAAATGGCATTTTACAGTGGTTGATGATGAATATCAGAATATGGAAATATGCCTTTTGTATTACAAAATAAAAGTTTCAACAACAGTTTTGTTTTTAGATATTTTAAGATAAGTCATTTTTATGTTTCACATATTACTTATTATTAAATTTAGTGAAAGAATAAAATCTATAATATTTCTTAATTATTTCTTCTTAATCTATCGACAAACAGTTAGTTTTAATTTTTATAGGATAAGCTAATCTAGCTGTTCAAAAACTGCAGAATCTTTAAATTCATTTTTATCGAGGAAAAAAAATCATGCTGATAAAATTAATTCTTCATGATTCGTTAAGGTATCATAAACAACAATCTTGTGATTACGCTTTAAATAGTGCTTCACTGGCTCATATTGAAACTGTTTTACACTTGCTTGAATAATCTCTTTAATAATGCTTTATGTTAAATAATGTTTCATGGGATATTGGATAATCTCTTTTTGTCACTGGGGCTGCTGGGGAATCAAGTAATTACAAAATTGGTTGTTGCACAGATAATGTCATTGTTACTGGGGTTTTGACTGCAAAATGGTCTCCTGATATAAAAGATGTACGCTGCAATCTTGATCCTGTATTAGTTGCTAATTATGTGAGGTAAATGACACAACTCTTATAATCATCTTGGCTGCCACATAGAAAACATTGATCCTGGTCATGTTCAACTCATGTGGGTTCCAAGTCAGCATTTTGTCCATATAAGCTGACACTAAGAGAAACAATACTTACAACTCAAGAAAATACACCCTTCTTTCTCAGAATCAGATATATAAAGAGCCATACTCTAAGTGAAGTTCTAGTTGTCTACTTTTCATGTTGTTCACTCATTTAAGTTCAAGGTGCTTAATCTTTTCTCCCAGTACATCAACTGGTTTATGTTGGAAGTAATCAAATCATGAAACTATCTTAATCTGCTATAAACACAGTGCTTAAAGTGAACAAGTACCATTCTATAGGGTCTTTTCTTGTTGCCTTTGTGTCACATTTTTCCTTTTTTTTTCTTTGTTTTCTTTAACTCCTTATACAATGTCTTTGTTCTTGCTTTAAGTTACCTCATAACTTTGATCCTTCATCAGTTGGTTTCTAAAACCTGAAGCTCAAATTTACTGAACCCTGTCTCAGTTCAAGCACATACATTGGTTTTTCAGTTCTGTTCTGCATTTCCAATTCTTGTGTTTTTTCTCGTGAAACTTTGTTGTTTCTATTTTAGGAGAACAAATGAGCTGAAATCAGAGATTGACATCCCCAATGATGTTATACAAAAATTCAAGCAGTTTTGGTCAGATTTCAAAGATAAGCCTTTAAAAGGTAAACTATAGGCAAACCATCTTTTTGATTATTGAATAGCAGGTTTCACAGTATCTTTTTCTATTTTACTTTTAGATTTAGCTTCTTTTTCTTTTTCCCCTATCTTTTAATCTGTTTTATTCTTGACCAGGAAGAAATGCTATTTTGCAAGGTATTTGCCCACAGGTTTTTGGACTTTTCACTGTGAAGCTTGCAGGTATTTGATCATTTTATTTACATTATTTCACTTCATTTTTTGTTCCAGAATATCATCATTTTTCACTTACTTTAGGAGTGCATTGACTTTTTTCCTGGAACTTAGTTGCATTAACCCTCATCGGAGGTGTGCAACATGTTGATGCTTCTGGTACAAAGATTAGAGGGGAGTCTCACTTGCTTCTGGTTGGTGATCCAGGTGATTGTTTGCCCTTTTGAATATTTCATCTGCACAAATTTTACTTTGTCGTGCTTCAATTCCTTAACCATCAGTGAGTCACTTACAGTACAGAAAAAGTGGGATTTATTTATGTGCAAGCATTAAATTAGGTACAATTTATAGCATATGATTTGTATTTGTTGTATATCTACTAACTGATAATGTCATATGCAGTACTTAGTGTCATGGACAACTGTTACAGTTTGGGCCTTAGAGTTGATCATTGGTCCAACCCCTAATTTGAGTATGTAATACTTAATTTGAATATGAAATACTTAAAACTCTGAAGACCCACTGGCTTGTCACATTGAATTAAAGAAAATATCCATTAACTTGACTTGCATTTTGTAGTCTGAGACATTCCAATTTATGTTGCTTGTAATTTTATATTTAATGCACACAAAGCTGGTGTAAATATTAAGATTCTTATTTCCAGTCAACAAATCTTGAAAGCTCATAAGATTAATAATTTGTTTTGTCATGTTTCTTCCTTTAGTCATTACTTTCCAATTTGTTTAATTTGTTAAGAATGCATGATAAAATATATACTCCCTTCATCCCGAAAAATATATGCTTGCTTTCCTTTTCTATCTGTCCCAAAAAATAGCCCACTTTCCTCTATAGCAATATAGTTATTTGTTAATTCTTTGTTATGCCCCCATTTAATGTGTCTTCTTATTTACAAATATGAGTTATCATTTCAATGTGCCTTAGTTTTTCAATAATGCCCCTATTAGGGATATATCAAGCAAAATGTATGATTCCAACCATATTAACTAAATTGTCTTAACATGTGTGAAAATAGAAGTAAGCCTATCTTTTTGGACAGAGGGAGTAATCATGTACAGATAGTATGTGATGAATTTCACAGGTACTGGCAAGTCTCAGTTCTTGAAATTTGCTGCAAAATTGATCAACCGTTCTGTCATTACTACTGGATTGGGGAGCACTAGTGCTGGATTAACTGTCACTGCTGTTAAGGATGGAGGTAATTCCCATTGCCTTGAGCGAAATAATATGTTGCAACTTTGACCAAAGTGCTAGTTTTATTTATTTCTTTCTTTCCTCTTCCTCTGCTGATATGTTACATTAGGACAATAAATTAGCTTGTCATTTGCCTGAAAAGTGAAATAGCTAGAAAATACTGTGGAAAGAACTTAACACGTTTTTGGGTTGAAATTATTTGCTCGGGTTCAAAATTTTTTAACTTTCCAATAATTCTGAGGAGCTGTATATCGGAGACAAAGTTGAGCCTTTACAACAGAGACAAACTTGTTACCAAATGTTCAATTTCAAATTGATTTTGTGCTCTCATTAGCTCTGCTTTTTAATTCTTTTTTTGGGCATCACCTAGTATCTTATGTGTTCACTTAAGACAATTGCTAACGATAAATGAACTTTTCTTGCAACTTTCTACAGAGAAATTATATGATATGTTAATCAATATACTAATTGTTTTTTGCAATTTCAATAGGGGAATGGATGTTAGAAGCTGGTGCCCTTGTTCTAGCAGATGGAGGCCTTTGTTGCATTGATGAATTTGATAGGTACTCTTATTTTATGGTGGGCGTGAAATCACTATTTATTAATTGAATCTGATAATTCAATTTTGATATCCCTTGTGTGTATTAGTTCATTGCCATAGCAAATATGAATTTTTTCTGGGCGACTTTAGTTAGGTACTAATTACAATAACTTCTGGAGGATTTTATTGCTTATAATTTCCAATAGTAAGTAAATAGATTGTCTTTCTGCCCTCTTCTTTACCAGGACAATCTGGTTGTTATCTATACCCTTTTTGATTATCATTATAGTGGGTGGGGAAATTTTTGGGAACTTGGAAGGTGGGGGGTGTTTAAATTCATGATTTCATATTTACTTTCATGATGAGATGAGTATGGATGTAGCTAGGAATAAATGCCCCAAACAGATGTAGGATGGGAAAGAAAATTGACTATTCAGGGCTCTTTCATGGTGAGCCTAATGGACATGATATTTATGTTGTCAAATTCCATGTTATAAAGGGTTTCTCTAGAAGCTAATTGATTTCTGGAAACATTTAGGATTTTGGAGACAAGATTTCTAGGCTTTGAGGAAACAAATTCAAATGTAGTTAAGAATTTACTTCTGAATGATTACCCTTCAACATCATATATGTAGTTGTGAGTTTAAGGAAGCCTTATCACATTAGTATACTTTTTCTGATATAGGGAAAAAAATCTTCAAAACCATGGGTTAATCTCTTCAGCTACATTGACAATGATGATGGATGGAAACTCTAATCAAATGTGTGAACTCCTGTTCTTAAAATATAATTCTTTTATAATACATTTTTAAAATCTGTCATAATGTACAGTTTCAAAACTCACAATATGTCAACTATGATACTTGTTGATTCTTCTTCGCCTTTTTTTTTTTGCTTAATAAAAAATGAAAAAAATCTTCAAAACCATGGGTTAATCTCTTCAGCTACATTGACAATGATGATGGATGGAAACTCTAATCAAATGCATGAACTCCTGTTCTTGGAATATAATTCTTTTATAATACATGTTTAAAATCTCTCATAATGTACAGTTTCAAAACTCACAATATGTCAACTATGATACTTGTTGATTCTTCTTCGCCTTTTTTTTTTTTGCTTAATAAAAAATGAAAAAAATCTTCAAAACCATGGGTTAATCTCTTCAGCTACATTGACAATGATGATGGATGGAAACTCTAATCAAATGCATGAACTCCTGTTCTTGGAATATAATTCTTTTATAATACATGTTTAAAATCTCTCATAATGTACAGTTTCAAAACTCACAATATGTCAACTATGATACTTGTTGATTCTTCTTCGCCAATTTTTTTTTTTTTTTTGCTTAATAAAAAATGAACTTTCATTCAACAGCATGAGAGAACATGACAGGGCAACAATACATGAGGCAATGGAGCAGCAAACCATAAGTGTCGCCAAGGTCACTCGTCTATTTACAAGATTTTTGTTGAATGTGTTATGTGAGATATAGGATCTTGTTGAATTGTTTTTCAGTTTGTTGTTTGTCACAAGTTGTTCCTTGGCATTTGAGCTTGACACAAGATAATTTCTTTGATATCTGAATTTGGTATCTTTTAAGTGTCAGCCAAAGCTACCTGCCTTGTTACTCAAGCTTCTAGCTTTCTAACAAGCGCTATACAATGATATAGGAGTGTGATATGAAGCTGTTTGAGCAACACATATGCTATTTTTTTAATTATCTAAATATGATTTAGAACATACTGCTAGCTAACTTTTCATGTTCCTAAAATAATTCTTTATGTGCATCCCTTGCATCTATATACCTCTTATTTCTAGTTTAAAGAGTATGCGTGCATTGATATCTGGTCATTCACTACTTGATGCATTGGAGCAGAGGTATGATGTAGTGATCTCTCATTTGTCTTTTAGAGATCAAGGTTCTTAAGCTCCATCCAAATATGAAAAGCACAGTTGAAGTGACTCAACACCAATGACAAAAGAGAAGTATAATGAAAGAAATGATTAAATAAAGAAGACAATACAATGGAACCTCAGTGGAGCTCGGATACCTATGCATGGCATATCAAGTATAAACTCTAGGAATCGCAAAAATGACAGTGCTTTTGGAAGTTATGTAATATGTATGCTATGCATGAAGAAGAAAATGGTTATTGTATAGTCACACTGTGTCATATTTATTTGTGGTATTTATTGATTCTTGTTCTTTATCACATCTGTCTTGTCTCATGAAAGTACAACCACTGTTGCAACTATAACTTTATTGCATCCAATTCCACAAATGTTTCCATGTTTGGAAGGAGCACCTGTGATTTTTGATCATCTGTTCTAATTCTATATAGTTTCACCTGTCTCCATAAGGCTCTGTAAAATGCCTATTCCATCTTCTTCATATATTATTCTTGTTAATTTGCACCATCTTCAGTTTAATGCTTGGTTCTAGCTGGAGTATAGACTACATTTTTTTACCTATTTTTTTCTTGTAGGCTGGTCTTGTAACAACTCTTAGTACTAGGACAATTGTCTTTGGTGCAACAAATCCCAAAGGACAATATGATCCTGATCAAAGTATCACTTCCATTCAGTAAATTCTATAGTTTATTTTACTAAGCATATTATTGTTGCTAATTATGCAAGCTACCGTTACCTGAATTATATGTGAAGGCCATGTGTAGGAGGTTAATGTGAAACATAATAATGTTTGTAAACTTATATTCTTGTCACTATGTTTTTATTTTATTTTATAATATTGTCATTTCTTAACCAAATCAAGCTCTATCTGTCAATACGGCACTATCTGGTCCATTATTAAGCAGATTCGATATAGTCCTCGTCCTCTTGGATACAAAGAATCCTGAATGGGATAAAGTTGTATCATCTCATATTCTTTCTGAGGTAATATGCCACCAAAATATTGTTTTAATGATTAGCTGCTGTGTCATATAGATGCTGCAAAATCTAAATCTGATTGTCTCGTGGAACCAATTTTCAGGAAGAATCAGACAAAGGAAACACGGATGATGATTTAGCTAATGTTTGGACATTAGCTATGCTTCGCAGGTAAATTATTCTTTTGGTTCAATTAAGACTACCGCATGATTATTGCCATATGGCTTATCTCCTAAAGAGGGTTCGAAACGTTTGCCAGCAAAGAATGCTGGTGTGATGCTAGTTTTACCTTTATCTTATATCAAAAATCAATTTTCTTTCATTTTCAAATGTTAGCATAGTGATGAAGGCTGATTTTGGAGGAGGGAGATGCAATAGTTCATGTTTCTCAGGTTCTCTTATTGCATGTGTTGACCCATGCTATTTAAGAATTATGTATGTGATTCCTTGGCTGAAGTGGCTTGTATATCTCTTGGCCTTTAGCTAATGATGATGACATAGTCCAGTTTTCTCTGCTCTGTTTTTTTGTTTTATTCGACTTAAGAAATTTTGGTATATTATGGGGATTCTATTGTTTGTGCGTACCTGAAAATACAAATTCCCATATGGATGTGCAATTGGTCAAAAACTTCAAAGTTCCTCATTGTAAAGATAGCAGCGGAGGGACATGTGAGAAGGACCCATAAACCCACTTCGATATTTGGGTTTGGTATGCTGTCAAGTGACTCATGAATCTCTCACAGCCTTGTGATATTTCTTCTGGCATTTTGTGCTTCCCCTGGCCTAGCACCTCCTCCAGTCACCTGCTATATTTACCAATCTTATGTTGAAATTTTCATTTTTAACATAACACCCATGGCAAAGTTTTTGTTCTTCTCATTTTGCACTCACAAACTTTGCATTCTTGGAGGCACTGCTCTAAGTTTGTTCTGGAGGTTCTACTTATTCCACTGTAACCTCTTCTATGGTTTGGACCTAGTTGGTTGTCACGTCCTTGGTATTTTTTATGACCAAGAGGCAGGCCCATAAAGCATTCATTACAAAACCAAAAATTTCCAATGTATTTGTTCGTATTGTCTCTCTATCTCTCCTTTCTTCACTGGATTGTAGGGGGTGGAGGGAGTGCTGCTGTAATTTTGTAGATTAGCACTGGTCATCCATTGAGAGTAACAAGATAATGCATTGTTTTGTCCCTTGTATTCCTCATGATCTATGTATGGAACTTGTCTTCTGTTTGGAATTTACAAATAGGCAGAGAAAAGCAATGGAACTGTTAATTTTAATTTTGTTCTTTTTGCTTCTGATGCACCTTGTAAAACAAATTTTAAAAAGCTGAATATTTTTTGCCTTCTTTTTATGTTCAATGAGTTATGATCCTGTGAATTCCCAATTGCATATTATTTCATAGCCTATATCTCTGTCTAAGACTTGGAATATTGTGCAGGTATATTCATTATGTGAAGGGGCACATTAGGCCAGTACTCACAAAGGAGGCCGAAAAGGTTATCTCATGTTATTATCAACTTCAAAGAAGATGTGCAACTGATGATGCAGGTTTGTCTGGAGTAAAGATTGATTTTGCTAAACCACTATTATCACTCAATTTACTTTTATGTACCACTTTAAATTGCAGCAAGGACAACTGTTCGCATGTTAGAAAGTTTGATACGCCTAGCTCAAGGTATGTCATGTTTGCATTGATTATTTATGTACAGTTCTTAGGAAATTTGAAATTGTTGGTGTTGCAGCACATGCAAGGCTTATGTTCAGAGACAAGGTCACTAGATTAGATGCCATTATGGCAATTTTATGCATTGAATCATCCATGACTACTTCAGCCATCGTGGACACTGTTGGGAATGCCCTGCACTCAAATTTCATGGAGAACCCAGATCAGGAGTGTATCCTTTTTTAGCTGTTATCACATGCATGAACATACATACTATTCTAGCATCGTATGTAAGCATCTGTTATTAGTACATAGAGGAAATATAATTCAACGGTGAAAGATGCAATGTTGGGGTTGGTTGATGCCAGGATGGTTCAACAATTCCAATGAATTGCTTCCAGTATGATTTTTTATCAAACAACAGATTTTCTATCGAGATCAGTTAATTGTGTTCCTTTGATGAGGCTCAGTTGTATTTGACATAATAAGCTTTTTTTTATTTTCCTCATTCCCTGGATGCTGTATTCAAAACCTAGGTAAAGAACTAAAATCCTCAAATAGTGCTTATCCCAAAACAGAACTTTTGTAGCAAAGGGTTTTTTATCGGACCACTTGAGCAACTGTTTGTCCAAAATTAAGCTGAAATAGCGTTATTGCTTGCCTTTTATAGGATATCCATATTTTAGTTTTATCTGCAAAACAATTGATTGCTATAATAGCTGAAAACAAGATAATTTGCTGTCCATTTTGCAGTTCAGCATCCATAATCATGTCATCTGCATAGCCTGAAAGGACTTATGATGGACCATTTTTGAATCTTGACTAAATGTAATACTAAAGATACCAAGCAAGAGAGACTCATCGTTGAAAAGCTGAGATCGATTGATGAGTTCTCTGACATAAACATCATATAAGGATTGTCCAGATGAGAAATACAGAATGCAAAGGCACTCGGCTGACAGAGCCATGGTTTTTTTCCGGCAGTTCACGGACCTAAGTACTTATATATCCACAGTTACTACCATTTTGTTACAAGAAAAAGAAGAGACTTAGTAGCCACTTTTTTATTTTTTTAGCTTTTAATTTTTTTGTATTTTATTGTACTATAAAGTCTCTTTTGAATCTGTTTAGTTGATTAGTTGAAGCTGCAACTGTATTATTATGCTATATTTGAATTAATTGATGTAGCATTGTGCTGACAATGTATCCTTGCTATTTAGAGCCATCTTTCTTTATCTCCTTTTTCCTTTCATTTTCTATCCTTGGGAAATGGAGTCGTGGACAATCTTCTCTTGAGAAGAGAAATTTCACATGGTTCATCTCCTCAAAATACAGAAGTTACCCTGGATAGAATGTACACATGCCATATCCAAGTATCTTGATCCTTTAAACCTCTCTTTTCTTTCTACCTTTTTTTTCATAATACAACCAAAGAGTGCCCATATTTCGATGCAAATCATATTTTTGACATGTGACGTGAAAAAAATGCACGTGCGTATATCAAAATTACTTTGCAACACCACCAGCTACTCCTGGCTGTGGAAAATAGCGTTCTTTGTGGTGAGGTATGTTTTCAGAGTCCTCTTTTTCATTTGTTAGAGGCATGTTCATGATGCCTATACTCTTATGAGGTCTGCTTTTGATTCAATTGATGCAGATTTCTTATATTTAAAACATAACATGATTTTTGAAGCTATTAGCTAATCTTCGTTTTGGAGGGATATTTGCAGGAACGGGTCATTTCAAGTGGACCCTGAACTAACTCTATCTCTTATTTCATGTAAGGGGTTTATCTTCAAATATTTCTACAGGGGATACACTTAGTGGACACAATAACTAGAAACCCCTATTCTCGGTGCTGAATCTTCAAATCTAAGCACGGAAAAAAAAGACATCTAAAGAAAAGAGAGCTAAATTAGATGGAATTCTTTAAGCCTTAACTCAAAAAGCATGAAACTGGAGTCTGCTTTCATGTCATGTAACCTGCCTTTCTAACAGCATCTATGTATATCTGGTTTTTGTTGACTCTGTTTTCTAATTCTTGAGATTTTGATCTTTGCTTATTAGACTAGGAGAAAACCAGTTGCACATGAGAGAGAGAAAATCGGTTCCAGCTCTTCTCCAAATATCAAGGGTTCATTTCACCATTGGCCTGATAATGATTAAAGTTTTGAACTCAAAGACTAGGTTTCAGCTGGGGATGTTGGATAGAGATTGCATGCCTAGTTGAAAGTGAGACCATATCAATATTTACCTGGCCACAGATATGTAATTTCTACTACATTTCCTTGCATTGGATGAAGAGGTAAGACATGCTGACTTGTCTATTTAAAAGATGGCCTCACTTTTATGTTTTCTGCTTTTCTTGTGTGGATTTCTCACTACTAAGTTCTTTCTCATGATTGAAAATTTTCAATAATACTTTAGAAATACCAAGGGATTGACGGCTAGATTTATTTTATATGAATAGATAGATATCTAAAGACTGAGATACATTGGAACAATTTAACTAAATTGAGCAATTATTTATCACTTCAGGCTGCAACTTTGAATAGCAGAATATATAATGGATCAATCTTACTAGCTAGCCTTCCTCTTTTTTGCCTTAGGGAAAACCCAGCCAGTCATGAAGCAAAAGGTAACAGTGAGCACAAAGCTGGTAGCTCTTTTTCCAAACTGCGAACTTATAATTGAAATTTCTTCAGTGTAGGGCTGGATTTGAGCTGGAGGTGGAGGAAGTTCATCTGGTTGATGTGAAGCAAAAGCTCCACAGCCGTTTAGACCATTGCTCCTTGCAAAGCTTGAACATGGAAATGTCATGAACTGGCCTCCTCTTGAGACTTCCCCAAAGAGTTGATTGTCTGCTACGCTGAATTGGATAGAAAGCTGAGCCTTACCAATGAACTTGGTATTTTTCCAGATAATTTATTATGGGACAAATCCAGAATTTCCAACTTTCCATTTCTGATAAACTTTCAGGAATTGGTCCTGAAAGGAAATTCTTGTTCAGTTTCAAAACATGAAGTGTTTTCAAGTTCCCAAAACTCGGTCAGATTGGTCCATTGAGCTTGTTGTTGCTTAGATCCACAGTTGGTGGAAGGTCTTCAATTTTGTTATACTGCAAATTTCTGCCTGGTTCCTCAAACTTGTAGAGAGGAAGGCCAAGGATATCTCCATCTACTGAAATATTCTTGCCAACAATGGTTTGTAATCCTGTCAAAGTTTTTGCTATTTCACCTGCAAAGGAGTTATTTGATAAACTCAAGTAAAAGAGATGTTTGAAACTGCCTAGCCAGATTGGAAGCGGTCCACTCAAACGATTTATAGCCAGCTCTAATAAATGCAGCTTTTTGCAACCTTTAAACCACGTTGGAAACGAACCTGTAAGGTTACATTTGGGAATAATGAGTGTCTTGAGACTTTTAAACTGTAAATTCAAGTCATTTGGCATTTGTTCACCCTAAAAATCGGTAGCAAGGGACAGGGTAGTCAAGTTTTTGCGTATCTGAAAAATTTAAGAGCTGCTGATATATTAGTACGGGTGATCGAGCGAAAGGAATTTGAGACTGGAGATTCTTGAAGTCATAAGGAATCTGCCACCCAGTCTGCTTATACTGAGGTTCAAAATACTCAAGCTTTGGGAAGAGGATATGCTTTCAGGGGTTGGACCATGGAAATGATTATTACCAAGATTCAGCAAAATCAGATGAATTTATTGCAGAACAATTGATATTGATACGTCCATCCAGGGTGGTGTTGTGCAAATCAGGAATTCGAAGGGTTGGAGAATTCACCAGTGATTTAGGCAAGTTACCTTTGAAATTATTTGAATTGGAAAAGTGCTCAAGCTTATTAAGCCTCCCAAAAACATTAGGAAGATTTCCAGAAAGCATGTTGGAGAAGTCCAATTCTATAAGGTTACAAAGGTTACCTATTCCATCATTCGCGGCCCCAGAAAACTTATTTATTTAGGATATAAATTGCATGCAATATGAAATGCAGAGGAAAAAAAATTAATTTCTCCGTTAGAAAAATATGTAATTTATGATTTTTGAATTTGAAATTACATATTTACAAAATAAAAAATAACCACTGGGAGTCATTATTGGACAAATAGTTTGGTGATTGATTTTCTGTCTCGTAGCATTGGAGATCTAAAAAGAAGAAGACGGCAAGTAAGTTTGTTAAGCCAATTCATCAAACCAAAACAAAATCGTTAGCCGGGCTCCCTGAACCAATTTCAAACAGCTTCTGCGGTAAATCTGCACAAAATGGCCATCAATAATGCGACAATGTTCTTTTCTTAAGTTGACCTTTTAATAATAATCCTAATTGACAAAGCTAGCATTTGCGTGGGTTTAGGGTACACAAATCAGTGTCACTACCCCACCCTAGATAATAGAAACAAAATACAACCTAATCCTTGTTAATTGTCAGGATTATATTTATTGCAGAGAAACAAGCATACATTTTTAGTCAACATCATTGACAAAGCAACAAGAGCAGCTTCTGAAGTGAGTAGCAACCATCTCAGTGGCCCTAAAGCTTCCATTCTAAGCCTATTCATACATCTATTATTACAAAAAATTTCTAGGACAAGAAAATCACCCATTTGCCCAAATTCTACCCTTTTCACTACCCATATTCTGTTTTCTGGTGTTCTTGATCTCTAAAATCAGAATTTCATGAATTTCTCGATCTTCTATTTGTTCTTCATTTTGTTTATTTCCAGTTTTCAAACTGGTTTGGCATGCAGTTCAAATGATCTGATAGCTCTTAACGGTTTCTCCAATTGTTTAGCATCTAAGATTGATGGCTGGAATAGCATTACTTCTGATTGTTGCACTTGGTCTGGTGTCACCTGCGATAATTCCTCTGTTTTTAGCAGAAGGGTTGTTGGGCTAGAACTTGGCAGCAAGAAACTCACAGGAACAAACTGCGAGTCCTTGGCAGGATTGGATCAACTCAGAATCCTAAACCTTTCTCATAATTTCCTCCAAGGTTCCCTCCCAGTTAAATTGTTCAGTCTGCAGAATCTGGAAGTTCTTGATTTGAGCAACAATTATTTTTCAGGTCCAGTCCCAGTCGAAGGTTATATGTCTGCTATCAGGTATCTTGACATGTCAAATAATAGATTTTCTGGCTCCATTGAAACAACACTATTTGAAAACTCGCCGCATATTCATACTCTCAATCTGGCAAGGAACCATTTCAATGGTGAAGTTTCAACAAGTTTTCGAGGATGTACTTCTCTGCAGTATCTCTTTCTTAATGGAAATAATCTCTCAGGAAGTTTTCCTGAGAGTGTCTTGCAGCTCCAAGATCTTCGTGTATTGAACCTTCAAGATAATTGGTTTTCTGGGCCACTGATTGATGGAATAGTTAACCTTTCTTCCCTTGTGGAATTAGATGTCTCCTCCAACAAGTTTTCTGGAAATATTCCTGATATTTTCGGGAGGCTTGGAAAGCTCCAGCTTTTTTCTGCCAATGCAAATAACTTCAGTGGCCACTTGCCGAAATCACTAGCGAATTCCCCATCTCTTCTAGTTCTTGATTTGAACAACAATACCCTTGAGGGTCCCATCAATATCAATTGTTCTGCAATGATTCAACTCATTTCTCTGGATCTTGGTTCTAATCACTTCCATGGTCCAGTTCCTGAAATTATATCCTCTTGCCAAAATTTGAGTATTTTGAATCTTAGCAGAAACAAGCTGGGAGAAATTCCTTGCAACTTTAAGAATCTCCAGTCCCTAACACATCTGAGTCTTGCAAAAATCAGCCTTACAAATATATCAGCAGCTCTAGGAATTCTACAACACTGCAATAACTTGACCACACTGATACTGACTGACAATTTTCGGGATGAGCAGATGCCCGGTGACATAAATTTGCAGTTCAAAAATCTCAAGACCCTCGTTATCCCCAACTGTCAACTCAGGGGCTCAATGCCACCGTGGTTGAAAGGTTGCTCATCACTGCAACTTCTAGATCTTTCCTGGAATCACTTGACCGGATCTATTCCAACCTGGATAGGCAATTTCAAGGGTCTCTTTTACTTGGATTTGTCGAACAATTCCTTCACTGGTGAGATACCGAAAAGCTTGACAGAACTACAAGCTCTCGTCACTAAAACATATATCTCTTCAGAAGGAATATCAGGTTTTCCTCTTTACAAGACTAGGCCCGGGTGTAGCAGTAGCAGAGATTTGCAGTATAAAAATATCAGAAGCCTTCGACCAACTTTAGACCTAAGCTACAACAAGCTCGCTGGAGGAATATGGCCGAGTTTTGGGAACTTGAAAGCTCTACATGCTCTACTGCTAAACCAGAATGACCTATCAGGGAATATTCCTGATAGTTTATCAAAAATGTCAAACTTGGAAATTCTGGACTTATCCTACAACAAATTATGTGGAGAAATACCCAGCTCGTTGGTAGAGCTCAGCTTTCTATCCATGTTCAGTGTAGCATACAATGAACTTTGCGGGGAAATTCCAACAGGAGGTCAATTCTTGACCTTTCCAGATTCAGGCTTCATGGGAAACAGAGGGCTAGGTGGTA
Organism: Triadica sebifera; assembly: GCA_023653625.1. Classification (NCBI taxonomy): domain Eukaryota; kingdom Viridiplantae; phylum Streptophyta; class Magnoliopsida; order Malpighiales; family Euphorbiaceae; genus Triadica; species Triadica sebifera. The sequence goes on from CM042896.1 coordinate 24,327,400, forward strand.
GGGATCTTGCTCCTTGTCAAGCTGTTCACTATCCTAGCAAGCATACTGAAATTGTAGATTCGCCATTTTATATAGGAGCGGCAACCAGCTTTGTCCTTACTATCATCCTTATCTTCAGGTCTGGATGGGTATTTCCAGATACAGAAAGAGGATGAATCTCTCTGCTTGTTGAGATTGCCACTTTTGCAGCAAACTCCTATGCAGTTTTCGATAGCCATCATGGTGTTACTGTATTATAGTTCAACATTATAGTGCTAAAAGATAGAAGCTACTGATTTATCAAATCATTTGGTGCACATATTTCTAACAAATTCGATGTTTTGGAATCAGAACTTCTCAATTTCTAACTTTTATGAAATTTTATAGCGTTTAGTTTTTTTTTCAGATAAATTATGTGGAAGATAATGTAATAAGATATATGACAAAAAACCGATAAATTTAAAAATCATTTTGTGCATTATAGTTAATGATTTTTTAAAACTTTATAAAAAATAATATATTAAATAATAGAAAAACTCTATAAATATCACCAATTAAGGTTTTGGGCTCCAACTGGCCAAGATTTATAAAAATACACTATTAATAAAATTATATGTTCCCAAAATGACATGTACAAAATAACTTTTACAGCCCAACTCATAACCTATACAAAATCAAAAATTGTGGTGTACATCATCAACTCTTCAAATGCTATATGTTTGACCTCTAACTCTTTGGGCTTTGTTTTATGTCAATTTATCTATTTTGTTCAGAACATGCCTATAAGAAAATACTCACATACTAATAAAGCTAATACTTAGTGGTACATATATGCATGCAAATCTAAAGTATTAATATAACAATAGAATAACATGTTTCTCACAATATCAACCACACATGACATATATATATAACTTACCATGCTACACTTATCGGACCAGAGTTTGTCGTCATGATCATTAATTACTAAATAAAATAACCAAGTCATACATAAAAGAATATGCCTTTGTAAACCATGGATAATTAAACTGGTTAACTCATTCAACTACTCTAGTTCAGACTATTCAGATGCAAGATTCAAGCTTAAGAGCACTCACACAAGCTTAAGACCTCTCATCTACCTCTATATATGCTCACCTAAGCTTTTTGTGTAAAGAGCGCTCACACAAACTTAAGACCTTCTGACCGAGTATATAAAAGTTACAATTTCACACACATTTATGGATCAAGGGCACTCGCACAAACTTGAGACTCATTGTCCTTATTTAACAAGTATTTCTTTATTATTTCTCAATGCGATACCATAATACTTCTAATGGCATATCATATATCCTACTCATGTCTTATTTTAGAGTATTGGATATATATGATATCTCTTATCATGATAGGCTACACCTCTCATACACGATCATTATACATTATTTGTCATATGATTATATCACACACCATGGATCCATATCATAAACTCATAATCATCATGCCATAATCATTAATAGGTATCCATGTTAACATATTCCATATCATTCGAGTTTTTACCACACAATCATCTTATATTCAATCATGACTATTCCACAACCATTATTATGTGTCCAATTATATATTTTTCATACTCATTTCATATTTACTTATCATGGTAATTAACATGGAAAAATTCACTCTAGCACATAAAAGCCCATATTTATATTCACATTCATATTCTATGTCACGGTCATAAAGGCGACCTTCACAAGTGTTTTATCCTTGAAACATGTAGTGAACCAAGTTGTGAAAGCTAATAGTCCAAAATTGCATCTCAATATGAACATTCACGAGTGTGACACTATATTTCACAGCATCCTAATTTGTGAAACAGGTAGTGACATTGGATGTAAAAACTTCTACCCAAAACTATAATATCGAGTAACCATAATTCATAGCTGTGAATACCCAGTCACGGGCATGAATCTAGAAAATCAAATGCAGAAAACAGAGTATGCCGCATTACTCATGCAATCTACTAAGTTAGTCAATGCTAACCATTCTTATCAACATGCATATGCATACATATTATATATTCCATGCCATATCTTCATTCTTCCACATACTTATTACCAAAATATTACTATTTGACATCATTAATCTCATTAAGCACGATTAGGAGCATTTATGACAAATTACATTAAATGCATTCAACAACAATATTTATCATGCCCAACATACCATTTAACATATAATTGAACACATAACAACAAATTTCATGCTATAATTCATTTCCCATATATTACATGCCAAATTTATGTTATTACTCATTCCTAATTATTGCAATCACAAGGTATATAGCATTATTAGCATATCAAATTAAATTCACCTCACCACCATGCATTTCACATGTCAATATTTCATTTTTATATCATTCAATTACCCAACAACTCACTTGGGCATAAAAAGAGATTTGAATGTTTATATATATAAACCTCAGCCTCCTTTATAACCTAAGCTTACCCCATCCCTTGTGGGTGGATTCTTTGATTTATGTCCCTTCCTAATTCATTAAAATAACATTTTAATACCCTTTTACGAATCATAAGGCATAAATAATATCTACAAGTTAAAACCTTAGCTTAAACCTTCAAGGTAACCCTTTTACCGCACTAACTCTTTTCAAAGTCTCTTTTAATACATCTACAAGCTTAAAGAAAGTCTATAACCTTAAAAACTCAAGTTTGAAACTTAATACAACTCATTTGAAAAAAATCTCCACCATAAATGAAGATGCTAGGAAAGGCATAAAAAAAAAAGATAAAAAATAAGGAAGAGAGTTTTTCTTACTAAACTTGATGAAGTAGAGGCCTGAGTTGAATCTCAAGCTCTTTCTCTCCTCCAAAATCTATGCTCCTCAAGAGAAAATATCTCCTTTCATTTCTCTCTTTCTCAAACTTGGCCAAAGCTTGTTCTTTACCCAAGATTTTGGTGTTTATGGCCTTGAATCAAGGAAAGATCCTTCTCTCCTCCAAAATCTCTGCTCCTCAAGAGAAAACGTCTCCTTTCACTTTTCTCTCTCTCAAACTTGGCCTTGTTCTTTACCCAAGATTTTGGTGTTTATGGCCTTGAATCAAGGAAAGAAGGTAAGGGGACGTTCTGGTTTTAAAGAGGAAGAAAAAGAATTAGAATTTTCAAAGAATGAACGTCTAAAAGAGAGAGAAAAATGAGTTCATTTTAAACACCTAGGATACAATTCATGGGCATAACTATGCCTTCACAACCATTAATGTGCTCAAATCCAAAATATCATCACACAACGTGCACGACCATGAATATTCATTCATGGGCGTAAACCCATTGACATCCCAACTTCCATATTCATGATTATTTTTTCTTTACCATCTTTCATATGCTAATAACTTTTGTCATATACTTATTTCTCTAATCCAACATATCAATTAGGCTCTAATATCAATTAGATCCTAATTAGTAAGCGTTACAAGAGTTGTGGGAACAAATTATAATATAATAATGCTTAGAGCAAAGTAAGTTATTTTCTTAACTTGCACGCTGATTTAAATTTAAGTAAAGAATTCTGGACATTGGGGCCAATTGCTTTAACTGATAGTGTCATTCTTAAGATTCAGAATTATCAAGAAAATTTTTTAACCAACATTTTTAACATTGAGCGTGGAGAGATGCTAAACACCTCAACCCAAACTCAAGGTCAAGAAAAATTTTAGTTTGTGCACAAATACATGCATAAAATTCTGTAACTCGGTAAGTATTTCCATCACCAACAATTAAAGAATGCAATAATTTGCTAATAAAAAAAATAAAAACCAGAGAGAGTGAGAACAAAGTTTGTTTCATATCAGACGGTTCACTGCTTAATCTCGAGCTTCTTTTTGCATTTTCCTTCTGCCAACTTCCCAAATCCAATTGAGAAAGATGAGTATTTTTCTTGCAAGATATTAGCGGGGGTATGATAATCAGTTGTGTTCCGAGTAATTAGGAGCCTTACCCCCTTGTAGTAACCAAGATAAATACATACATAAGCTTACACTCACAATAAAACAAAGAAGATGAAGTATTAACCGTGTATCGAATTTTGATTTTGACTTCAAAAATCAATCATGTGTTAGTGTTATTACAAGCTAACACACTAATGATAATCTAAAAATTCAAAAATTTTCTAAAAAATTGACTCAGCTGTTCCCTGAAACAGGTCACCATAGAACAGGAAATTTAAGCATCTATTTACATGGATAGCTGAAACTAGTAGAGGCCCAAAAATTTCCACCAGAAAGTTCCAACTACTCCCCAGATGGCAGCATTAATTAGGGCCATTATAAATCCCATTTTGAACACATCAGGAAGGTCTACATATCCGGCTGTTAAAAAGGAACAATTTAAACCTCATCAGTCAACAAGCTAACATAGATCATGAAAAGGAACAAGAAAATAGTTGTAGGCTAACAAAAAAAAAGAATTAAAGAAAATATTAGCAAAAAGGACCATCTTAGCCTATTCAAAGATAGAAAATAAAAGGAACAACAGCTTCTTAAAACCATTCAAGAAGAATGACCATCATTATGAGAGTTCACATTTCATTTCCAACATTGTCAATCAATTCATGCAAAGAGGAAATCGTTAAAACGTAAAACGCCTGGTGATTCAACAGAACAGTGAAATTGAAAAATTGGACCAACATTTGTTTGCTATGTGAGGTAAGCAAGATGTAATGAAATGAATTGATAAAAATGAAGCGTATTGCAGGAAAAGGGGCACACCTCCATAATATACTGCAGCCTGGCCACTGCTATAGTGTGTGATAGCACCAAAAAGATTTGTATTGTAAGCTAAAGCCAATGCTGCCAAGACACCAGGCACCCCGGCTGCTAAGTGCATGGCTAGAAATGCTGAGTACAGGGCTCCAACATGACCAGTTTGACTCGCAAATAGGTAGTGAATGAAGAAGTAAGATGCCTGAAGAACACAGAATGCAGCTGGCCAGCTCAACGAGAGAGATTGAAGGGATTTTGCCACACAACCAGACATCCAGGTTACAATACCAAGGTTGGTTAGTTGACCTGCCATGCCTACCAGAACAGCAAACCAAGCCAAGGTATCCCAAGCTGATTTTTCACTTAAGCAGTCATCCCAATCAAGGACTCCCAACAAAAGTAATATTGATAACCCAATCATTGCAGCTACAACACTAGGTATACCAAGAGCATCTCTGCACAACAACAACAAAAAAAAAAAGGCAAGCAGCATCACTTAGTATAGTCTACACAATCAGCAAATATTAAATGAGAATCAATCTTTCTCTCACATGCACCCCAAACAATTCAAAAGCTTTCAAATAGTAAAACATATATTCACTTTCATTTATCTTAAAGATACACTTTACTACATCCATATCTAAAGTTATCATTTTCATGTGTCTTGCAACTCTACGATCATGCAAACCTTTCTAAAAAATAAAGACACTGCACTTGATAACTCAGAAGAAAAAGTTATTTGGAAAAACTAATATGGAGAGAAAGTCTAAGACCGCTTCCTGAAGTAGAGATAACATATAGCCAAGAAAAACAAACTACCATGATGGTGCTTTGACAGAGGAAGCCAAAAATAATAAAGGTTTGCATAACTATATGATACCAAATAGAGTCAAAATCAAAAGAAAAATAAGGGTAGAGAGGCACCAAGCTTTGGACTAATTCAACAAGTAGACTATGATATACCAAATAGAGAATTTGTCTATTTCATCCACAGTTGCATCCTTTCCATATCCCATACAACATCCAACATGGGAAATAACCATGTTTGATGACTCATTCTTAATTATGTTTTGCCAACCAAATATCAAATATGCACTCTCTATTCACAATAGTTAGTATTCAGTACAATTACTGGCTTGAAAGGCTAAAACAGTAGAATTTGGGTAGGAGTTCAATCAAACCCTGAGTTTCATGGTCAACTAAGAAGGAGAAGGGTATTCAGAAAACATGAGAGATTACAGAGAACAAGCTATGAGAATCAAGGGACCATGATGATGATGATATAAATAATTTAACTTTACATTGGTACAAGATGAAAAGGATAGTGAGAATCTGATTAGAAATAGCTACAGGAACTAATTGCTTATGAAGGAACAGGCAAAATTTGACTTTCATAGGGCTTGGCAATGGCAAAGAAACAGCAAAAAAGCTCAGAATTGAAATCGTTAGACCTAATTATAGCAAATGTTCCAAGTAAATATCATTTTTAATATTCAAAAATTCCAAATTAAAGTTGATAATGGTTAGGGTACATTGTATAGGGAAATTATAGGATATGAAACAATAAAGTAACTTACCCAAACACCCACAATGAAACTGCAAGGACCATTGTACCAACCATGACCCATTCATTTTTTGTGACAGGCCCCATATGCTCCAGTTTCTTCGCAGCCATAGCAGGGGCTTCTGGAGTGTCCTTGGTTTCAGGAGGATAAAGCTTATATAGAACAAGAGGAGTAACTAGAAGACAAACAATTGCAGGCAAACTGGAAGCCTTGAACCAAGACACCCAAGGGCTTGAAATTATCACCCCAAGTTCCTCAGCTAATTTGAGACACAGCAAATTTTGAGCTGCAGCAGTCAGGAAGAGCGCACTAGAATTACCAGCACACTGTCCACCGTGATTTAAGAGAAATGCATGTCACAGAGGTTGCTAATTACATGAAAATCCCGAAGGGTAAAAGCAACACTCAAATGCTAAATTAAATATGTGGCTATAAAAATGTCACACAAATAAGAGAAATCATATAAACCAATATTGCAGATCAAATAAGTCAGTGAATTCCGCTAAATAGAAACCACAGTGAAGAGAAGCCCGGATTGGTGCAATAGGTCTCCAACAATGCGTAGAAAAGTATCATGAGATAAGTGTTAAATGAAACACATCTTCAGGTGACTGGTACATCTAACTAATGTCCATGGCATTTACACATATGGTTTTAATTTCAAGGAAAAGCAATCGACCACCAAATACTTATTTCTTAAAAACGAAACCAAGTCAAGTAATTTCATTGCTTAACCATTTTTATAATAAAATATCACGCACAATGATCGGCCAATAAAGATCTGCAAACAAGTGATCATACTTTGATCCAGTGGATGCTCAAGCTTGTTTAGTCCAGCTCATACAACTAAATAACCAACCACTTCAATATAATGCAATCACATGAGAACTAAATAATTGAACAAAGTGTTGGATCATTTGAGTCTTAAGATTACGTATAAAGCTCAGTTCTTAGTTCCAAAAGAGTAAGAACCTGAAATTGGGATTGAATGAGATAAGATCCAAGCTTCTTGGAAGAAGAATCCCCTGGATAACTCCCTGCTGACGACGACAAAGAATTAATAATCGGCAAGAAAACTCCGCCAGCCCTGGCAGTAGTACTCGGCATTGCCGGTGCAATAAGCGTCTCGCTAATTGTCAATCCATACGATAATCCCAAAGTGCTCTTCCCCAACCACTTCACAAAATAAGTAGCAACTCTATCCCCTAGTCCAGTCTTAACAAACCCGCGAGCAAAAAAGAAAGAAATCACAATCAACCAAATAACTTCATTAGTAAAGGCACTAAAAGCCGTAGAAAACGTTAAAGTTCTGGTCACAATGGAGGTAGTTAGCCCAAGAAACGCCCACGCCCCAACTGGTAGAGGATTCAAAACAAGACCCGCAATTGTGGAAATAAAGATTGTCAATAACTGCCACGCTTGTGGAGTTACTTCAACAGGTTTAGGAATACAAAATCGAAGAATTAGACCTATAGAGACAGATATTACAAGGGGAACGATTTTGGCTCCTTGTGGAGGTGAATTAGTGATTGCTGGCGGTGACTGGTCATTGTTCTGCGATGAGGCGCGGATCGGGAGATGAGTTTTGAAGGGTTTGTGTAGAGGAGAGAAAAGTAGGGATTTTGAGGAGAAGGGTGATCGGAGATTGGGTGAAGAAGGTGAGGAGATGATTAAAGGTGGGAACTTGGAGATGGGTTTTGGTGATCTATGGAGTAAAGAAGAGCGAGTAGAGAGAGAGAAGGAGGTAGCGGTGGAGATAGAGATAGAGATAGAGTGAAGTGCCAAGCTCTCCATTTGTGTTTTCTCTGTGAAAGAATGGGGAGAGAGAGAGAGAGAGAGAGAGAGAGAGAGAGAGAGGAGAAATGAAGGAATTTTGAATAGAAACAGAGAGAATTCCTTGTCAGGCTTTTGTATGAATTCAGGGGGCGGATATCTCAAAGGGGCTAAAAACAGAGGAGATTCAAGTGCGACCCACATAGGAAGGGGGTGTCTACGTGGTATAATGTGAGGATGGGAAATGCTGGAACATATTTTATATATATATATATTTGGTGAAATGTAACATATTATATACATTGCTTTTTTTAAATTACAATTTACTTATAACAGTGTATCACCTCTTTTACTTTTAAATTTTTTATTTTTGTTGGTCTTCGGAAAAATTATTGATAAAAAAATGTATAATTTTAAAAACTAGATTATTTATAAAATCATAATATAAGCCTAAAATATAAGACTAAAATATTGCAATTGGCGAAATTTATAATTGAAGTGTAAACTTTGGTATTAAAACTGTTGGGTAGTTAGGATTTCATTCGGCTAATAATCTCTATTATTTGGTACATCTAGTTTGAGTTTGACTATTTTCTTAACTACTTACCACGTTATTAGAAATTTTAAAGTGTGAGTTGTTTATTTCTTTATCTTGTAAAAGGCTTATATAAATCAAAGTTTGCTTTGAATTCAATATAATTCACCTTCATATATTTTGTATGAATTGAGTTGTATCTACAAATTTCAACGATCTGGGGTCAAAACTCCATCATAGAACCTGATTGGAAGATAAAAGAAATTGCATCTTTTATGAGCTTAAACTATTAAAATATACATATCATACATTCATCATGTTTTATGGACGTAAACTACTTATTCATGGCAATGAAAGTATTTTTTTACGGTTACTTTACCCGTGAACCATCGCGTGAATCAAAACAGAGTATTCATTAGTGTAAATTACTTATTTACGACCGTGACACCACGTTATTACGACTTTCCAATTATGACACCAAACTGTGAAATTTTAGGTTCATACAAATTCATTTAGCCTCGACATTCAAGGTCATGAATCATGCATTTTCAGTAAGTCGAAAATAGAATATTTATGCATTTTATGCAATATCTCTAAAGATTGATCAGTGTCAATCATTTTTATCAATACTTTTATATTTATATTATATCTACAACATGTTTAAACAATATTTAAAGCATTAAATTTGTTTTTAGGTTATGTTAAACCATAACATACCACATATTCCATTTTAATATTTAAACCCTATTTTTCTTTTTTCTTTTTTATCATCCATAAATGGTTTTATCATTTCATTCAAATTTACAACACAAAAAACATATAAATGTGCATGAAAAATGAATTAATATATCCATATGAATTAACCTTTTACCACAATAGAGTCTTAACTAACTTTCCAAACTTTTCAAGTTTGTTTTCCCCTTTTGTGATGTGTTCATTTGCTCATTAGCCGAACATATAATCATAAAAACATTCCTATCATAACCAAATAAACATAAACGACCTAAAACAACCTAAAAATCAAATTCTACCTTAATCTTGGCAACTCACTCAAACTTATATATTTCTCAAATTTTCAAGCTTCAACAATGGTGTTTTAGGATTAGAATAAATGGAGAAGATGATCAATAAGTCTTTATGTAACACCTCTTATCCCTCCATATATATCGTCGTATACCAGACAAATAATGAGTACAACAGTTCTATAATTTTTTTTATTTTTTTAAATTTAATAATAATAATAATAATAATAATAATAAATTTTGAAATATACATACAAACTAAAATTTATTAATATGCAATAAGTATATAAAATCATCACACTTACACACCTACTTATACAATATATGACACATCTCACATGACTTGTAAAATTTTATTTACATAAAATCAATTCTAAATAGTAAAATATGATTAAAATAACCAACTCACTCGGGATGACTTGCACTAGTGCTTGGTTCCATACTATGAGACTCACTTTTAGCGACATTATACTTACAAAGTTTGTCGCTCTATTTTCACTTCAAATTTATGCGAAAGAAAAATAAACTCTCGCATTAAGTTATACAACTCAGTGGTACAGTAATTTACAATAACAATCATTCATAGGCAACAACAATTATAAATTCATTTATCAATATCAAACCATAATATTATTGTAACACCCACTAATTAGAGTTTAATTTGAATAATTTAGACCACATAATTAAATTGTATTTTTTATTAAATAAAATTAAAAATATTAGCTATAAAGAAATATGTGAAGATAATAATAATAAGAAGAAGAAGAAGAAGAAGAAGAAATTTAAAAAAAAATTAAAGTGAACAGTAAAATGGAAAACAAAAAAAAAAGGCAGAATACCAAAAATGGGAAAAATGGGGGCTGAAAACTATTTCTCTCAAATTCTCTTTTCTCCTTCTTCTTTTCTTCTTCTTCATCCTTTTTTCTTCCTCCATATCTCAGATCAAATTACTCATCATCTTCTTCAAGAATTGCATCAAAAATAAGTCCAATTAAATCTGATATTGGTAAGAAATATTTTCCCCATGATTATTGTGTTATTAGAACTCTTTAGGTTATATTTTGACAGAATATTACACTCTATTTTTTATTATCTTGTGACTCGAATTTGGAGATGTGTTAAACATACAAGTTGTTCATCTATGTCTTGTGTATCTCTCTGCCAAATTTTATTGAATGATTTTGAGTATATGAAGAGATATGGTTATTGGGATGAAACTGGTTCTGGGAGACGTATCAACCCAATAACCTACGATTTTTGTAAAAATTGACCATCTTATTGGCTTATTCTGAGGTTGTGTAAAATATAAAAGTTGTAGGTATATATGTTATTGAGGTCTCTGAAAAATTTCGTATGAATTTCTCTTGTGTAGGTTGAGTTATTCTGAAATGAACCATGATTGTTCCTTGATTGAACTGGTTTCATATACCTGTGCAGTTCCAGTAATTTCGTCCTTATATTTCACCTATGTTTAGATCAAATTGACCAAAGTGAAAAACATAAAAGTTTTACTCATATGTCTTATCTAAATTTCTGTGAAAGTTTCATCTTAAAATTTCATGTATTTTGTGAGTTATGATCTGAACAATTAAACTGGTCGGGTTGATACTCTATATTGAACCAGTTATATATCCTCCCATATTTGAGACCCTTAGAGACTGAATCAGGAAATGAAGTAAACATGAAAAATGTTCCCACTTAACTTATATAACCGTATAAAAAGTTTCAGAATCATTTAAGCTACTCATTGAAAGTTATGAATTTTTGAATTGGGTACCTTGAAACTGCCTAAGAGCAGAAAACAGGTCAATATTTAAAATTATACCAAAAATTATGTAAAAGTTCAAAAATTTTGAAATTTTAGTATATTTTAGTTTTACATGTTATAGTTAATCAAAATCAAGAATCATATAAATTGGATAAGTGTAGGAAAAGTTAATCCAACAGTCCTTAGAGGTCTTATTCTAGCTTAATAGAAATTGAAATTATTTATTTAAGTTATATTAAGAATAAATATTTTATCAAACTATTAATTAATTATATTTTTAAATTAGGATTTCAACAAGAAGAAAACCAACAAAAGTGAACAAGCTTTGAACTTATATTTTGGAAAAAGAAAAATACTATCGAGGTTTGTACATATATATATTTTGTTTTGCCCTTATGCATGATTGTGTGTGTATGACATAAGTTACATGTCACAATGATAAAATTATATATTATGACATGTTTTAAGGTTGTAAGAATGTTATTAACTATGAACTTAATATTGTGTTAACATTTGATAAAATATTATGCTATTACATGGTTTTGAAATAAATTGTGAATATATGATTGTGTTAATATGAAATAAGTATTGGTTATAGAAACAAGTAATTAATTGTGTTAATTGCCCATTTCTCTACCTGAGGACTAACATAGGATTGATGGTGCACCATTAAGGGGGGAATTACGGTACCGATATTGATATTATTTAGGGACAGGGTGGCTTAAGCTCTGAGAGCGCCCCTAATTCTGATTATACACAGATGACATAATTATATTCAGTCAAGGTGGCTTAAGCTCCGCGAGCGCCCTTGACTTGAGATTATGGTGAGTAGGGTGGCTTAAGCTCCGCGAGCGCCCCTATTTCACACCCCATATCCGGACAGTCCGGAAATGAGATTTGGGCTGATATTAATTAAAGACTATAAAATGAAATGTGAAAAAAATTTATTATTGACAAAAGTGACAAAACATGAAATGCTTACAAGAGGTAATGAGAATTTAGTTATTGAATATGATTTTTATGTTTATACTGTTATGTGATGTGGTTATTTCTTTTATATGAAATAAAAATTCAGTGTATCAGGAATTATTTGAGACATGCATTTGTGTGACTGTTTGGGAAAAACTTAATATCTATATGTACCACTAAGCTAGAGTTAGCTTAGCGTGATTTCTTCTCACGCAAGAAATTAGAACTATAGACGGTATGAGGTGAAGTGGTCAAGAAGGAAATCCAAACTCATATCAGCAGACACACAAGAAGCATAGTTAGAGAGTTGGTTATGTATTATTATGTTTTTTTTTTAGTTTTACTATATATATGGTGTGGTAGACATATCTCATATATTAATATTGTGTATGTAAATAATTATGTAACATAATCGGATGTCATATGTGTATACAATATAATGATATATATATATATATATATATATATATATATATATATATTTAATTAGAACAATTTGCCTAAACCAAAATAAATAAATATATTAAGTTATTTAAAATGAAAAAAAATTTTAATTTGAGCAGATTATCGAGTTAAGCTTGTAACATTCTTCTTATATATGTGGGATTATTCCTAATATATAAGTAGGGCGTCACAATTATATAAAATTTATTTCATTAATGTTATTATATTCTCATAAAAATTTATTGTCATGCCCATATATTAAATCGTTATAGACTAATCTCAGAAAAATGAGGGGTATATATTATCTCATAATCCCAAAAAACCTATCGGATCAAAGGAACATATGTGAATAAATCCTTTTGCTCGGTCCCATGAAACCCACCAGACTAACTATATATATCATATAACTACAGAAAATCCATCAGACCGTAAAATATATCATTTGACCACAGAAAATTTACCGGGCCAATAAACCCTATTGACATGTTAATAACACTATAGATCGTTGTTTATACTAATATATGAGCTAAAATATCAAATAAAATTTTCATATGTTTATTCAAAATATTATATCAATCAAATCCTCAATAAAAATATATAAAAATTTCGTTCATAAAACATATGATGACAAATATTTAAAAATAATTTATTGTTATCGAAAATTTTACATTTATCATATAAATCAATTTGAATAAAAATTTATTTAAAATCATATTTTAAGCATTTAATGGCTAAAATTATAAATTATTGTACATACCTTAACTAACATTTTTCGGTATCCGCCGACTCTTTTTCTTGGTCCGCCCTTAGCGCCGGTTCTGCTATCACTCTTAAACAACATATAATCTTTAATTAACAGCATAACTATACTTAATTTATGGTCTATTAAAAATAAAGCTCCACTATCATCTTTCGCTTTCACACATACCGAAAATTACTATTAGAGTCAGACCTCATTATGCGCATTCAATGTGTAATCCAAGACTTCAGTCACTCGACACGATTTCTGACGTGACCAAAAATTTTCAATATTATTTTATTTTATAATATTTTATTTCACTTATTTTTCCTCCTCCATAACTATTTTTCTCCATTTATTTCCATTTTTCTCTTAAAAATTCATTTTAATCCAACAAATACTTCAAAATTTCTAAATAAATTCTTATAATCACTTTAACTTATCTCAATATAATTTAATACTATTCGGGTCTCCAAATATATAATACACCCGATTCACATATAAAATAACTCTATAATTAATAATCCTCAATTATTAATTTAATTATTTAATATATTAATATTCTAATTTAACTAATAATCACCTCCATTTAATAATATAAAATTCAATTATTCACCGAATAATCTCCAATAAATTCCAATAATTATGCAATTAATTATGTAATTCAATTAAATTAATTAATCACCTTAATAATAAAAAATATATATTTAAACTTCACAAATAAATTCATATTTCACTATCTAAAAACAAATATGAGGTTTGGTTTGTACAAGATGATATGGTTTAACGAGCTGAAAATTCTGTCTAAAATACCCAATCAGTGGTCGCCGAACTTCGATGACTAGAAAATTTCCGACAGCGGCAGATTGAAGATTGGATGGCACCAAAATAAAATTTGAGGTGTGAAAATTCTAAATATATAAGTTTCATGACTAAAAACGTGTAGATCTACAAAAATTTGCGACAGTTTGACTCCAATTAACCCTCAAACCGTGGTTTTCGGAGCTTAAAATATATAGACCAATCTTTTTTTACGTCCTAAGTCCATTTTCGATGTCAGATTTGAGAAAATAAGTCGGAAAATATGAAAAATAGAAGGACAGCCCCGAAATCAAAATTTCTCCTCTCTGATCCCGAAAATTTGGTCAGTTTTTAGAAAATCAAATGTCGTCGGAGTGATAAGGACATGAATAACTACTTCTGGTTCAAATTTGGCGAAAATCAGATGTAATTTGGTTGATGAACAGAGATAATATTGGTGTAGGGAGAATGAGAGAAAATTAATTTTTATTACTTTGATCTCTCAAACCTCTCTCTCTCTAATATATATATATATATATATATATATATATATATATATATATATATATATATATATATATATATATATATATATATATATATATATATATGTATGTATGTATGTATAGGGGCAATTTTGTAATTTTCTACAAAATTTTAAATTTTTAATAAAATTTTACTTAGATAAAATTATTAAATTACAAAATAAATTAAAAAAATCTTAATTGAGCAAAATTAAAAATATGGGGTGTTACACTCTGAGTGTGTCATAGGGTGATCTAGGGAGTTAAAGATGATTTTAAAGCAAGAAATTAAGCATAGAAAAAAGAATAGTGCAGCTGCTTATGGCCAACCGACCTGCATTCACTAGCATGACACTCAATTTTACGGGCATGAAACTTCATTCATAGTCGTGAAAATCCTTTTACGGACGTGAATGTTCTCTCTTCTCAAAATAATCCCGTCATATTCAAAACTTTGTCATTTTAAATCATAGCACAGCTTTTCACGAGTGTGAAAAGTTTTATATTTCATAAATTTAAAATTTAAACTTCAACACACCTTAATCTCAATGATTTTATCTACTACTACTAAGGCAAAATTTGTGGCAGATGCTTCTTTTGCATGTCAAGGGGTGTGGATGAGAAAAGTCTTAAAGAAGTTTAGTCATTCTCAAGGCACGTGCACCATTATGTTGTGTGATAATAGCTTTACCATTAAGTTGTCCAATAACCCATTTCTTCATGAAGGCAACAAACACATTGATATAAGGTTTCATTTTTTGCATGATTTAACTAAAGATGGAGGAGTTCATGAATTGAAGCATTGTAGTACACAGGATCAAGTTGCAGACATTATGATAAAACCACTTAAGTTAGATGTGTTCTTGAAGTTGCGCAAGTTATTGGATGTATGTGAGGTACCTAAAGTAAATTGAATGCATTGCTGCAATCAGTTTAGAGGGAGAAATTATTGGGTAATTAGAATTTGTCAAGATTTCATTCAGCTAATAATCTCTTTTATTTGGGACATGTAGAGTTTGACTATTTCCTTAATTCTTTACCACGTTCTTAGGAGTAGTAAAGTGTGAGTTATTTATTTCTTTATTTTGTGTAAGACTTATAAGCCAAAGTTTGCTTTGAATTCAATATGATTTACCTTCATATATTTTGTATGAATTGAGTTGTATTTACATATTTCAACAAAAAGTCTAAATAACTTTTCATAATCTATAAAAATTTAGCAATTACATATAAGGTTTAAAAGCAACCCACCAAAATTTGAGGATCAAATAAAATTTCCATGCCAATGCCAAAAATGAGAATAGGATGAAAAAATTTAACACATTTCGTTTTAATGTCATTAAAGAAAAAGTAATTAATTAATTAGAGGAGGAGGAGATCTCATGATAATATTATCTATCAAAAGGAATGCAACCAACATTTTTTTATATACTCTTCTAATATAAAAAAATGTTTTTTTAATAAAATACGAGATTTTACTATAAAAATTAATAATATTTTATAAGTGAAAATATTTTTTTTTCCATATTGAAAATATATAGTGGGAAGTGCGAAGTATTGGTAGTATTTATCATCCGTGTTATTAAAACTGGACTGAGCGGTTCAACCGGTTTGACAGAAAATCGCTCCTAAAATTGGGCTGATTTAGGGTATTAAACCTGGAGTATTTTAAACCGGTAGAAAAACTGATCATCCGACCGATTGGATCGGAATTCATGCGAACTGGTTCGGTCTGCTCGAATATAATAAAAAATTGCACTCAATGGAAATCGAGCTAGTGCCATTACTGCAACTTCACAAATATTCCACCATTACACCACTTCTCAAGTTGTTTTAATATTCCATTTCATTTTATATTAATAATTTTTAAAATCATTTAACTTTTTTTTATATTTATTTATCATTTGACTTTTAAAATTGAGAAAAATACATCCTATAATACAGTTTTTTATAAATTATTTTCTATTTTGATTTTAAAAATTAAAATACATAAATAAATAAAATATTTTTATTGTATATTAAATTAATAATTATAAATATTAATTATATTATTAAATATAATTATACATTAATTTTAATTGTGAATATTTATTACTAATACATGACTATGTATTAATTTAATTATTCAATAAATTATATATATATATATATAGTAAATTTGAATTCAAATATTTGTATTTTCATTATTAATATATATTATGATAAAATTTTCATATATATAAATTATTTTATTTATATCAAAAAATATTTTACTTGAGAAATTAATGCATGTTGAATATTATATTTTTAAAAATATTATTCATTATGATTTTTTAAAAATTAAAGAATATACAAATAAATTAATATTATTATTTTTAAAATAATATATATAAATATGTATATTATTACAATTGAAAATATTTTTGAACATATCTATTAATTTAAATTTGAATATTTAATATTTTTAACATACTATTGTACATTAAACATGTCTAATATAAGTATTTTTCACATTTTACTACATATAAAATATGATAAATATCATAATTTATAAATAATTTCACTCGAACCAGTTGAATCTTTAACCCTTGATTCTCTATATTTTCCGATTCGTTGGCCGGTCAAGTTTGATAACATTGTTTCTCGCACATCAAATTTCTTATATTCAGCCTCAGCTTAAAAGCATGTGAGAACATACACGGCATAAAATCTCCGGCAGAAATTGAGACTTTGGCTAAAAAAATTTGGGTTTATATTCTCACATGTGATTACAGCATCTTTGAATTCTTTTTTGCGAAAAAAAAAAATTAGAAACTTATACTTTATTTCAATAAAAATTTAAAATAGCTTTTACAACATTATAATTTACGAACCAATTTTAGACAGACTTCTTCAAGAAAAAGAAAAAAATATTGCTAATTTCTTTTTTTTTTTATACATCAAAATGAAAAAGGAAAGGGGTTATATTTTAAGATTTAAATTAAATCATTTGTCTTCATTAATTAATTAACTCATATGCAGAATCTAGGAAAAGAAAGAAAACTGTTGGTCGTATAACAAGATGAATGTCCGAACATCGGCTAGCTTGGTCCGAATTGAGCTTTTTTCAAGGACTAGAAAATAAAAACCCAATGAATAGTTGCGTTTCTCGGTTCTTGCTCAAATATCAAGATTTCTATAATAACAATAGCCATGATATTAAAATATTTTTATATACTTTCAAAGAATGAGATGAGACGTTCGCATCATTTATTTCTTATATAAATAATAATTCGAGTTCTGGATCTAATATAGTTTTAAATTTTGAAAAAAAAAGGATTATTAATTTTCAATTAGATAAAGTTTTATATTATATATAAAGTTATTAATTTTATTAATAAATGTTTTTTAGATATAAAACATTTATATAAAAACAGTTGTTAAACAGCATTTTTATAATTATTTTTATAATTTAGTTGTAATAATATATATAATATAATCCTTACACATGAGGCACTTAATTATTTTGAAAACAACTTTATTTTTATTTAATGATGAAAAAATTATTTAGTATTTTAAAATTTTATTAAAACTCAATTCTTTTAATTATTTTTAATTTGAGCTTCAAAGTATTAGAGTTATAAGTATCTAGTATTTTTATTAAAGTTCAATTTTTAATAAAAAACAATATTTTATTAGAACTCAACCTCTAGTTATGAGAATTATAAAAATCAATGATTAACTTTAATAATTTATTATTTATAATGACAAAAAAAGTTATACTTTAAGTTTATTCCAAATTCCTAATTTATGTACTTTCTTATCCATTTTATAGAAACAATATGATATCCTATTTTTTTGAGAATATATAATATCATAATTTTTTTAAATAATCTATCTCTATTTTATTTAAATTGTTATACACATTTTATTTTTCCTTATGTTATGCATCCGGAACATATATTATTTTTTTGGAAATGTATATATATATATAATTTTTTTTAAAAATGTATTGAACTTTATTGGTTATTAAATTGATATATAATAATAGTATATTTAATAGTATGAAAATTAGTATTACAATAAAAGGTAATGTTATAAAAAAATAAATAAATACTTGCGAAGAGGTTACGGAGATTTTAATTTATATTTTAATATTTATAAAATAAAAATTAATAATTTTATTTGCATTAAATTTCTTATTGATATATGGTATTTATTTTTAAAAATAAGAATATACAATTTTTTATTAGAACTCAATTATTAATCTAACTGCTAAAAATGTAAAAAATAAAATTTTTTAAATAAATAAATTATTTTCTCATTATAGAGAGTGCTGCATCATTATTCATCAATTTTTCTTAATATTAATAAGATAATATGACGGTATGTGTTACAAAATATAACAATTATATTAACGAGAAAATGTAATAATGACCAGTAAAAATTAAGTTTCCACGAAATCCTAATGTCAATGAAAGAGACATAATAATGGTTAAGTCAAAATGATGCAAATGAAAAATAAAGACATTAAAAAATAAATCGGGCAAATTGTGAATTCAAAGAAGAGGGACCAAAAGACTTTTTTTTATTTTTTTGGTTCCATGAAATATTATAATATAAAATTAACAAATTATAATTATAAATAAATTTAAAAAAAAACTAACATTTTACCTTTTATTCTTTAATAAAAATATTATTTAAAATAACAATTGAAAAAATTAAGACTTGAATATACTGATTATTTTGTACTTACAGTCGTTAATTACGAATATAAATTATACACTCTTATAAAATATTATTAGATTATATATAAAATTCTAAAAAATTTATATAAAAATATTTCAAATATAGAAAAATTATATGATATATTATATAATAATGTTTCAAATTCATATAATATCAAATAATAAATATTATTTCAAATGACATATTTATTAATTTTTTAAAAATTTATTTATAACTGTATTTTTAAAATTTTCATAAAATTTTATATAATTTTTTTAATATATTAAAAAAATAGATAATTTTACCCAAAAAAAATAAAAAAGAAAATTTAAAAAAAAATTAAAAAATAAGTTAATTAAAAAAAAAAATTCTCAATCTCCCTTTTCAACACCAACATCAATTCCAACCCTTTATCATCAAGACTCAAGAGACTTGACCACCATTTTCTTGTTAGCCTAACTTTCATTAACTGGATGGGGACCCAAATCCAAACCATAAATACAATAATAACAAAAAAAAATTTAATTGGTGATCTCTTCTTCAGCAGTCTGTGTATTAGAGCCCCGCCATTTTCACTTTATCGTTTATTTATTACGTCACCTTTCGGTGATATAATTAGCTCACGGTTGCCCTTTTTCCATGCCAATAAAAATTGTCATGCTGCGTAACAATTAAATCCAAACATACGAAATATTTTTAAAAATAACTGAGATAAGAAAAGTGATCACCAATGAATTCGAAGTTACATTCTCACTAACCTCTTTTCTTCTCCGCCGATGAACATACTAACAACATTTAATAGTTGATTTTTAATCTAGATGATTATTGACCTTTCAACCATCAACTCTCACTTTTATACTTTTTTGATAATTCATATATTACTAAAATTATTATTAAAAATTAATATTATATACTAATAAATTTTAGTTTAATGGTATCGATACGGTAATTAAAACTAGAAGATCTTAAGTTTAAGTTTGAATCTCTAGTCGGATTTTTTATACCAAAAAATAATATTATTTAATAAGAAATTTTTATTATTGAGAAGTGATTGCTAGTCCCTCTTTGTTATCTCCTTTTTTAACATTTTCTATTTTTAAATATTATGTATGGTACGTTTCTATAGTTTTTATACATTCACAGATTTTTTGTGAAATATATTCCTTATCACAAGTGTATGTATTTTACAAATTATCACAAATTCAAATTCTTAACTTATATAAGTTAAGTTCGATCTTCCAATACCATGACATTTTTCTTAAGAATGGAATAAAGAATCATTTTAGAGACCAATAGTTATTTAATTACGAATTAAAAGATAAAAATTTTCCAAATTCTGTTTTTGTAATGAATTAATGGAAAAGCTGGAATGAATGAAAAAATACAAAATAGTCTCATATCCAATTCCAATTTTGAAATTTTGTTCTTTCGAAAATTTGTAATACTTTACAAGATAAAACTATGGACAATACCCATTGAATTTATTCTTTTCAATTTTTATAGAAATGAAAAAAATGTTAGTAAAAATAAGAAAATCAACGGAAAGAAAAATTGCGCCCTTTTTATATCATCAAAAGTCCCATAATTATTACATGTCATTGAAAAAAAATACACAAAATAAAAGAGAAAATAATAAAATGAAAACAGTTAGCACTTCTCTTTCATAGTATAGAACTAACTTTAAACTAATTAAAGCTACGCACGGATCTTTTAAATTTTTATCGATTTAATATATCATGATATGCAAATTTATATTATAAATATATGTTTCAATATTTTTTTCTTTTTATTTTATTAAATTTGAAATACATAGAATCTAAAAAAAATTATATGTAAAAAATAATGAATTGTTATACCATTTTTCTTTTTATTCTTATATTTTAATGATAAATTTTCTTATTTCATAAATTTGTCAAAAGCACCAAATGATGAAATATCAAAATAAAATTTGTAACTAATTCCTATATATTAAATCCATAACTAATGAAATTCAAATAAAATATGTAACCCATGTAATAATACCGCTGAGACATTTTAACTTTGAATATTGGAGATTGTATTTCAATATTATTGCTCACAATGGGTATGAATTGTATAGATCACAAAATACATATTAATTACATAAATTCATTAGTCTTAAATATTTAGAAGTTTTAAAAGTTATGAGAATTAAAAAGGGCATTATATTTGTATTTATTGATTTCATTATATTTGCCAAGTAATATGAGAATGATTTTGTAACTCATATGCCATTAAAGTAATTAAATTCCATGGTAGATTAATGAAAGACAAATAATAATAATAATAATAATAGCGAAAACGAAAGAATAATTGGACAAATATGACGTTAATAAGAAAACGGTTTGAAATTTTTTACAAGTTTCAGATAAATTAGATTTATTTATCGCTTAATTGCTACAATACATATATTTTATTTCTTTTTTATTTTTCTCTAGCTAGTGTGTTCTATTAGAAGTTATTAAATACATCTAATTTTTTGCTAATTTCAATATTTAATTTTTAACTTACCTCTAGAATTATTGTGTTGTTACCCTTTTAATTTGTTTTCTTTTTGGTGTGTTGTGTTTCTTTGTTTTGTTGATTCTATTTTACTTTCCTATTTTAATTTAATTAATATTTTGTACTACTTGTCCCACTTTATTGGCTCTTTACAGATTTAACCTTTTTTTTATTTATATTATATAGCACCAATTTAGTTTAATAATAATATGAATGAATCACAGATCATTAAATTTCTTTATTTTATTATTTTCTTTTATCAATATGTCTAGATATTTTTTTTTGAAAGGCAATATGTTTAGATATATTAAACGTGCTAAAATCACTGGGAAATAAAAATGCATATGTAAAACATGTTTAATTAGTATAATTATGTGAATGCACTTTAATAATTCATATTTAAATTATTGATATATTTTTCTATGAATAGGTCATATTACATTATTATTTCACTTATATTGTATTTTATTATGGTTTGCATGTGGCCTGTGTGTTTTGATTTTCTTATATATATATTAAATCAAATAATAAAAGTTTATCTTTATTTTTTATTTTGATTATTTTAATATCTATTTAATTTTTTAATTTTTTATCTTATTTTATAAACATACAAATACACACAATTAAAATTCTATATTTATATTTAAATATTTAATAAACACTATGCATTGTATGGGGTTACATCTAGTCTCCTTAAAAACGGAAGTGAATTATTTATTGGGACAAATAAATATAAAATATGATTTGTTTATCATCACCAAATCCCATCCTTTAAATCCGAAACAAAATTATGAAATATTTTCTAAGCTAAAAATTTTAGTCAAATATCAAAAAAAATTATAAAATTATAAAAAAAATCATAATTATAAAAAACAATATGATCGGTTTGGTGACTCGAGTCTTACGTTACCCGCGGGTATTAATTAATTACTTAATTAAAATTCGCGTGCAAGTTCGCAGCTGTTTCTTCACCTCTGAAATACCTTATTCAATTTTGCCTCCTCTTCCTCCCCTCCCTCTCTCTCTCTCTTTCCCTTCCTTGATAAAGCTCTATAAATATTATACGAGAGAGATCTAAAGATTCAAAACATTGGATTTGTGAGTTCTTATCAGAGAAGGAATAACAAAGATTATGGCTTCCATTAACGTCCCTTCCTGCCCTTCATCAACAACAACTAGAACATCTCTCCCTTGCACCCCGTAAGTCTTTCCTCTGATTTACATCTCCCTTTTTTATTTAGCTTAATACGTCAAAAATCCATCCGGGTTTTTCTTTTTATTGGCTGGTTTTGAATTTTTATTTTTATTTTTTAAGTCTGCTTTCTTTGCCTTTCGCCTTCGGTTTATTTTATAATCTATGGTTCATTTGTTTCTTTTCTTTGTTTTTTAGGAGAATTAAATCATCTAAC
The DNA here is from genome assembly GCA_023653625.1 of Triadica sebifera. NCBI lineage: Eukaryota > Viridiplantae > Streptophyta > Magnoliopsida > Malpighiales > Euphorbiaceae > Triadica > Triadica sebifera. The sequence goes on from CM042896.1 coordinate 24,350,882, forward strand.
TGTTTTTATTTTTATTTTTTAATATTGTATAAAAGGTATTTTTCTTTTATCGTTTATATACAGATATATATTAGATAAAAGTTTTCGTTCTTTTTTTGGGAGAAGAATATGTAGAATGAATATGAATGGTAGCATACTTGATAATTTGGTTGGAAATGACAAAAATTACTCCAAAAGAATCAAACTTTGTTAGCACTCATTCGTTAAAAAATCCATCTGGTCAACTAGTTTTTGGTAAATTCAGTTTACAACTTTACATATCTCATTCTAAACTTCAAATTTATTCATGATTTAAAAGTTTGACTCGGTCCTTCTTTTCATTTTCTGCTCTCTTTCTCTCTCCCATCTGCATTTTTTGCCAACTAATGATGGACGTGTATAAATGGAGCTTGTCTATGAAATTTATGGCTCAGTGGATCTGCTACTGCAACTTTAGTATAAGAATATTCCTCTTTTCACAGATTTTGTTTTATTCGATTTCGATAGAAAGTTTTATTTTTGTAAATATATCACTCTTTGTATACTCTTTCAGAATCTACTTGGTTGGTATTCCTCCTCCTTTTAATTCCCATCTCTTATTTTTAGTGTTTATTGATCTTTTTTTTCTTTGCAGGGCATGGAGAAACTTCAAAATGTTCAATGGATTGCATGGAGTGACAGCATTGAACACTTCTTTGATCCGGCTTCATGGTAGTAAATCTTCTTTCTATATTAAGCGTGTTGGTAAAACTCGAGCAGCAATAGTATCCGATGAAGGTGATCTTCTATCCTATTCCAGTGGAAGTAACACTGCACCAAACGGGAGTTTCATTCAAAATGGTTCAGCTGGAATTGAATTACAGCCTGATGCAATAGCATTTGGAACTCTGGCAGCAGACACTGCTTCCATCCCCAGTGGTTTCCCCATTGATGATATTGAGTTTGATTTGGATCGTCCTACAGATGGTTTTTCATCCGTCCCTGAGGCTATTGAAGATATTCGTCAAGGAAAGGTCGGTGTTTTGCCATATCATGGTAGCACTCAATCAAGAATTTAGTTTTTTCCTTTTTTCTTTCCAAACATTTTGGCATTACTGATGGCATTTTATGTAGATGGTAGTGGTTGTAGATGATGAAGACAGAGAAAATGAAGGGGATCTTATAATGGCAGCAGAATTGGCAACACCTGAAGCTATGGCTTTTATTGTGAAGCATGGTACTGGAATAGTTTGTGTGAGCATGGTAGGGGAATATCTTGACAGATTGCAACTCCCTTTGATGGTTACTCAAAATGAAAATGATGAAAAACTTCGTACTGCATTCACTGTGACAGTGGTATGTACATCTTTTGACTGGAGATTTCATATTTGGGATATATGATTTTCCTTTGGCAATTTAATTTGCATGATAACATTTCAACAGAAGTAGTAAAATCTTGTCAAGCAGACATTCTTTGCACTCATCTTTCGATATGTACAGTTCACATTTGTTTTACTTACTAATTAATCTACTCGAAACGACAATAATATGGGTTTGGCTTTTGTCTGTGAATATCTTTTATAGGATGCTAAACATGGCACAACAACAGGGGTTTCAGCCTATGACAGGGCAATGACAGTACAAGCACTTGCATCCAGAGATTCAAAACCTGACGACTTCAACCGGCCTGGCCATATTTTTCCACTCAGGTACAGAGAGGGTGGTGTTTTGAAAAGAGCTGGACACACTGAAGCTGCTGTTGATCTTTCTGTTCTAGCTGGACTACAACCTGTTGCAGTTTTATGTGAAATTGTGGATGATGATGGCTCCATGGCTAGATTGCCAAAGCTTCGTGAATTTGCACAACGGGAGAATTTGAAAATTATATCTATTGCTGATTTGATCAGGTAAGTTATTCCCTATTCTTTTAAGATCTTCACTTGTGCCCATCTTAATCAGTATGGCTTTGGCAACTTTAATTTTAGATTTATTTTTAAGAGTGCTTTCTGTACAGACACACTTGTGTAATGTTTTGATGGACGAAAAACATAAAATAATGAAGTGGATTATAATTGACAGGTATCGAAGGAAGAGAGAGAAATTAGTAGATCGTTCTTCTGCTGCTCGGATACCAACAATGTGGGGTCCATTTACAGCTTACTGTTATAGATCCATCTTAGATGGCATTGAACATATTGCGATGGTTAAGGTGAGTAATGTTTGTAATATAAATACTCAACTTCTTGTTAAATTTTTTGGATCTTATCCAAAACCAGGGCTTCTTAATATCAATGAAGCCCTTATACTAAAATCAAATAGATTTGTCAGTGTTGGCTGCTTAAATTTTCAATTTAATTGATTTGTGAGAGTGGTTGGGAAAACAATGCTGTCCAAATGAGAACCGCATGCCACGATTGATTCAATATAGACACCACATTTTCAAATTCTACTTTAAACCTCCTTTATTCTATTAAGAAGGAGAAAAAAGAAAAGTGAGAGAACAGCTTTTAATCACCAAGAATATTCTTAGTGTCTTTGGTTGGAAATGCAAGTATTATTGGAGAGAATTATTTTATTAGAACTCTTTATCTTTTTGTTTTTTTTTTCCACTTTTGATTCATTTAGAAGAACTTTCCTTATCCTCTTTGTTAAATATTTTCCTTCTCTCTGTTATAAAACTCTCTTAAAGAACTGGTGGAAATCTGCTGTCATCATGATGAGTTCACCCCATCCTAATCCAGTGTTTGCTTGTTGGTACATGTTTGTAAGCCTGCAAAAACAAGTTTTTTTTTATAGAGAAATAAGGAAATTGAGTTTGTTTCCTTATAGGTGACTCAGAGAGCCTAGAGAATAAGACTGTCCCCATTCTTTTTTCCCTTCAAATGAGCAAAACTTCTTCTGAAAGTTCATGTGCATTCTGCATGTTAATGATTGGTATTTTGGTACAAATTTTTCAGAACCTGAGTATATAATGAACAAGCTAATTATGTTTGAGTTCCTTCAATTACCTGCAGCTAAGGACAGCTTTTTTTTTAAGATGTCCTGTGCTGTCTAACTATTTTTCTGTCCTGACAAAGTTATTACGTTAACTGAAATGCACGTGTATTTTTATGATTTTAGGTGGTAGAAAGCCAGGGAGGGAAAAAAAGTCAGTTAACCTATTCGAGATCATAGAGAAAGGCTGGTAGTTAGTGTTTGGGTTGCCTTTTAGGAAGGCCTATTTAATTGTCTTCTTACAAAAACTGAATGCGGAGGATATAATTCTATGGCTGCTTAATATCATTTTCTCTTTCCCTTTTGGCAATTTCAATCTTTTTTCTTTCCATTTTTCTTATGCTAATCAAATAAAGGAAATTTTATACAAGCAATGTATTATTAATATGCTACATTATGATGTCAAAATATGGGATGGGATAGTGTTTTTCATAAAATGTAGTTTGTAGTTCCATTTCTTAAAGAAAATGATAATGATCTTATAAAATGTAGTTTTGGTTCTTTTTTTTTTTTTTTTGGTGTGTGTGTTATAAACTTGGAGTGGTTCTTACTTGAGAGCAACTTCAATATTCAAACAGGGTGAGATTGGAGATGGACAGGATATTCTTGTGAGGGTGCACTCAGAATGCCTCACAGGAGATATATTTGGTTCTGCCAGATGTGATTGTGGGAACCAGCTTGCACTTGCAATGCAGCAGATTGAGGCTGCTGGCAGAGGTGTGCTGGTCTACCTCCGTGGGCATGAGGGAAGAGGCATTGGTTTAGGCCACAAGCTTCGTGCTTACACCCTACAGGATGCTGGGCGTGATACTGTTGAAGCAAATGAAGAGCTAGGACTGCCTGTTGATTCCCGAGAATATGGCATTGGTGCTCAGGTATTTCCTAGTAGAGTGAACTGCGTTTTGGTGTTATTTACTTTATGCAAAATGGAAAAAAATACCATTGTGCTAATTAGTCATTTCAAGTGAGTAGAGTTTTTAATTCTTTATAGGATTTACTCTTAACGGCCTAGGAGTGAAACAAAATTGCAAAAGAGAAGGAAAAAAAAAACGAAGCTGTTTTTATGAATCGAGTTCCACCACGCCTGTACGATCTTAATGGAATTATTTGTCAGGAGCTTCTAAACTACTCATATATTAGTTCTTAATCATTGGTTTATTTGCTAATGCTATCTGTACTGTTTGCATTTCTAAAAGTCAGCTAGACAAAAACTGATGATAGTCGGGAGGGGTCAAAGAATTTATAGAAATGCCGAATAATGATTTAACTGCATTAATGTGATGATGGAAAGAACATCAAATATTGGTGTTTGATGACAAGGATTCCAATTTAATGGTGGCTTGAAATTTAAAATTAATGCAAACTATCATTTCCAGAATTCAAAAATAAAATTTATATCTTCATCGTCCTTTGAGTTTTCCGTTATATTACTTCTTCATCTCTGTAATATATGATTTTCCTTTCAATAAATGGTTAGGGGTTATCGTCTAGTGTTGGTTTTTATTAGAAAAAGTACTTTCTTGCACTGGATCAAAGTTACTGTATGCTGAAATTATTGGATTTTCAAATGCAGATATTGCAGGATCTGGGTGTGCGAACAATGAAGTTGATGACAAACAACCCTGCGAAGTACATTGGGCTCAAGGGTTATGGTTTGACAGTTGTCAGTAGGGTTCCACTATTAACTACTATCACAAAAGAAAACAAGAGGTATCTTGAGACAAAACGTGCAAAAATGGGACATATCTATGGGGTAGAATTCAATGGCCGCCTAAGCAATCTCATCAGTGGCAACAGTACATCAACCGTGGAAACAGCATCAGACGATATCACAATTCAACTGTAAGATCTAAGCTCTTTAACGTGACTGAATGGCAAAATTATATATTGAATTCATTGTGGGGACAAGTTCAGATTCTTTTATTTCATACTCTTAACTCTTTAACGTGACTGAATGGCAAAATTATATATTGAATTCATTGTGGGGACAAGTTCAGATTCCTTTATTTCATACCCTAAGTGAAGAAAATGACAACTACGAATATAAGCATGGCAGAAGTTCTGTTTTGTCCGCTGAAGAGCTCTTCTTTTATTTTCTTACGAAAGTGTATACTAGCTGTAAGACCTCATATTGATGCAACCCAAGTGTTGTTGATCTCTTATTGTATTTCTTGATTTTGCTACAACAAAAATGGATTTGGGTTCTTTAATTCTTTCTAATTTTAGCAATTTATTGGGTGAAAATGTGTGATATCATGTCAGCGGCAAGGTTAAGCGCACTCTCAACTATTGACAACTGATAAATGCCAGTTAGTTATCTTTCTCTCTTACTTTTTTCGTCATTTGAATGACGCATATGTCTATTTTTAATATTTTGAGATTTTAAATGGAAAAAATAAAGAGTATGCGTCATTAGGGTAAAAAAGAAAGTAGTTATCACTCATCGACGATCGCGGCACACTGATAAGACCATTGAACAATCCATTCTTACTTCAATATAGTTTGGAAAGTATTTAGATGTTGTCTTAATGGCAAAAGATTGCAGATATATAAAGAGGATTACAAGAAATAAGAGTTTATGCAGAAAGGAGTTGCAGTAGGAGTCCTGTTTCTTTGCCCACAATAGAAGCTAGATAGTACTTAGAAAGAAAAATCTAATTCAGATCAATGGATGTTTGTGCAAATTCATTGATGGGTTTCTAAGATGTTTTTCCTATACCTATTTCTGCAGTGCACATGGTTTGATCCTTGAGCCTTTTTTTTCCTTTTTTTTGTCGAATTAAAGATAATCAAATGAAAATGAAAATACAACAATATTCCTGGTTCAATTCCCCATTACCAAGATGCAGCAAAATGAATATAGAATTGCTGGTACTTAGGGATGGCTCCATTAATTCTTCTTCTTTTTATTTTTTCAAAAAATGGATCCATTGATTGATTGACATGAGTATTGGTATTCTCATTTCTATAAAAAGGCTTGTGCAAAGTGCAAGTATACGATAAGTATATAACTTTATATAGATGTATAAGTAGAGCGTAATGAGTGTATCCTTACATTCTAAACATTGAAGAAATGGAGAATTAAATTAATTGAAAACTCTTACATGTAAAAGTTTTTCCTCATATTTGATTCATAATTTAAGTTAATAATTTCAAATCATATCTAAAAAAATAATTTTATCTATTTTAAATTTATAAAGTATGAAAAATATATTATTAATTCATTCATAAAATAATGTATATGTTTAATTTATGTAAGCAAATTTTAATATAATATACCTCATAAATAAAGTATAAAAAGATATGATGTGAAATACGTCATCTTTCAACCCTTTTTTTTTACACGATCTTTTAACCTTTTTTAAGGAGAACCAACTATTTACAATTTCTTTCTTTCTTTCTCATGTTACATAGAATTAGGTTTATTATGATTTAAATTTTACTCACATTTTTTATACATTCCTATATTAATTAGGAATATATTAAAAAAATTTAAAAATAAAAGATTTGTCTATTTTGGATATAGCACTAAAAAAAAAGTTTGTTTGATTCAATTATAGCACTCAGCTGTTAAGCGATAGCCAGCTCTTAACGAATAATAGCGGCAGATTAACCATAAGGCTAGCTATATATAGTGGATTAACAATTTATAATTAATTTTAAGTATTTTGTAAGTGAATGGTTGAAAATTGATTATAATTTTATAAAATAACTATATTATATAATTAATGTAATATATATATTAAGTTTTTATTTGCTCATAATCATATAAATATAAAAATGTTATTAATTAAACACAAAAATATAATAGAAAATATATTTTTTTAATCAATAAAAATTATTACAAATTGATGTAAATACAAATAAAAAATAAAAATTTATTTTACATATTAAATATCTAAAAGCCAGTTTTTGATATAAAAAACTAAAAATTAAAACTTTTTCAATTTTTAGTACAAATTTTGGTTGAGCTTTTAGTTTGATAGACTATACTAAAAATTAAAACTAAAAATTAAAATTTTGGTTGTTTGACTAGTAAAATCAGAATTGTTGAGCTTTTAGTTTGTTAGACCACAAAGAAAAGCTAAATGTAAATGTTGAACCAAACATACACTAACTAATTAAATAAAACATTAAGAAATTTATATAATTAATTATAATATCCTTTAAAAAGATGTAAAATTAATAGAGTTTGAAAAGTCATGGAATAAGAAAATTATGAAATATTTATTAAAAAAATGAAAAGTTATATAAATGGACAATCTATGATTCGGAGGAAATAATAATTTATATTCTTTAATAACAAGGTGTTAAATAAAAATCAAGAAATTACTACTATAAATAAAAATCACCAATTTGATAGAAATGAAATGAAAAAAAAAAAGAATAAAAGATAGCACATGTTGGAAAAGTAAAAAAGATAAAAACTTTGAAGTAATTTACCAGAATTTAATTAAACGCGTAAATATGTTTTCCAGGAAAGAGAGTGCCGCCTCGGATTTCCACGCGACATCCTCCTCATTTGAAGTTTAAACACGCAACCACAACTTTCCAATTTTTATTTTTGACCGTTGGATAATGTATACAGTCAGGATTCATTGACAACTCTGGACCAATAAGAAACCGCGTCATTTGGCCTTTACCCTGGTCCCACTCATCGTGATTTCACATTTATAGAGTTCAGCAATCAACGGCTCTTATTTTGACCAAATCCACGCACTCACACCCTAACTCCCCCCTATATATACCCTCTCCTCTGCTAACTCTCTTCCCTACAAACTCTTACTTCTTCTTCTCTTTCTTCTGATTCGATTAAGAAATTACAATGGCTCTCTCAAGCTTAGGTCTCGTTGTGCTAATGGCGTTGATGGTGGGTTCAGCCGTGGCACAATCACCTTCATCCTCTCCTTCATCTTCACCGTCCAAATCGCCCGTCCCTACACCACCACCAGTATTTGCTCCTACACCGACTCCGGCAGTCAAACCATCGGTGCCTGCTCCTTCTCCTTCGAATGTTCCTCCGGTAATTGCACCTTCTCCGGTGAATAATCCGCCGGTAAATGCACCCTCTCCTGTGAGTAATTCTCCGGTAAATGCACCTTCACCGACTACTGTCAACTCTCCTCCATCTCCTCTTCCTGCTACGAATCCGTCTAACCCGCCGTCTTCAATCTCCGGCTCTCCATCTAACGCTCCGGCTCCAGTTGATAACGCTGCCGTTTTGAATGGATTTGCTGTTGCTGGCTCCCTAGCTATTGCTGCATTCACCGCCGTATTTGTTTTATAGGTGGTAATTAGAGTAGACGGGACTATGTTGTGATCCTCTTTTTTTTTTTTTATCAATTCTTTTGTATTATTCACAGCTGGGGGCTAATATTATTTTATATCTTAGATTCATAGCTTTATCAATAAACTTTTTATATTTTTATAACAGAATTTTATATTTTTATATAGTGATTCCTTGATATATCAATAAATCTACTTTTAAGTTTTGCAGTAATTTTTTTTAATTTTAAAAATATAAAGAAGATTTTCATCTGAAATATTATAAATTGAAAAAATTCATCGAGTCCAAGAGTAGATGAGAAAAATTCTTCTAATTTTTAAAAAATATAACATCAATATTTCTCAAAAATTTTAAAATCAGCATATATTAGACCTCTTTTAAGCAATTCTTAGGGTCGATAAGTATATTACAACAATTTTATGTTTATTATAATAATTACGATACTGATGGAAAAAAATTAAAAAAATATATTTTATAAAATATAAATATGTTAATATTAGAAAAGCATTAGCTATTATATCTTTTCCATCCTTTTTAAATGGCATGTAGTAATTTTTATTTTATTTTTATGAAATTTACCCTAGAAAGGGGATACATACCATCTAAAATTTACACATTTTAGAGACGTTATTGAAAAGTTAAAAAAAAATTATGGGAAAGCAAAAATTTTTTTTGAGATATATGAAAAAAATAAATATAACTGTATTTGTTTAGAACATATGAAAAAGAAAATTAAGTATATGGTTTTGGAATAAAGGGAGTATATTATAATAGTATTTCACTTAATTTCAGAAATTTCTAATATTATTTTTTTTTGGGAATTCAAATATTAAAAATATGATATAGTAATTCATAATAAATAAATAAATATAAATATTTCATCAACCCTATAAATTTGTTGATTCCTATTCATGTCAAGGTATAATCATATCTAATAATCTAAAAGATTAACGGCTAAAAGAGCTTTATAATTTTTTTTTTCTTTTTTATGAGAGAACTTTGTCCTTTGTGTACTAGATTATACCACAAATCAGAAGGATAGCTAGATGGAATTGCACTTCAATATTGTAGACTAAATTCCAATTAGTGAATTTTTTTTATTAAATACTAAAGTGTAAATTGAAATTTTAATTAGAATTGCCATAAAAATATAAATATATATGGAATGATAGTTATTTTTTTAAAATAAAGATATCGAGTTCGATTTATTAACGTATTATATTTTTAAAATTTAACACACAATGTAATTAAAGTCTGGAGTTCAATAAATTTGTATAAAAATATCAATTATATATATATATATGCAACATATTATGTTCAAATTGAGTCAGAAATTTACTGAGGGCGGTCTATATAAGAAACTTCTAAAATTAATTAGGAACGAGGAGAAGAAGAAGAAACAGAGAGTTATGTACGTAATACTTTTTGTTTTTGGTCAAATCTAAACGCAAGACTTTGAATTTGCAAATAACTGGTTACCACGTAACATGTGGTCCCACAAGATACAGTTGTCGACCGTTAAAAAACTACAAGATTATGTTTTATTCTCAACGGCATCTGTTGTCCCCCTACACAAATTCCAATCCACATGTACGACTTCGATCAACGCACAACTCCATCATCCTCTCTGGTTACCCCAAAACCCAATAAGATTTAACAAAATTAATGTCCAGATAGATTGAGTCTCCTCCTATTTGATAGACTTTATTTTTTATTTTTTAAAAATATAAGTATATATTAATTTTTTTATTATATCTTTATACACTAATTTTTATTTAACATATCTTATTATTAATAAATATGAATTGTTTATCCTAATTTCTTAATAATGTCTCTAATTAATATAAAGTTATATTAAGTAAAATGTTTGTTTTTTTATCATATTAACAATATTTTTTTGTTTTACATGAAAATGCAAATAAATCTATCAAAATAGGACGGATAGAGCAATATAAAATAATTTTTTTATTCTAAAATATAAATTATTTACATGATAGTAATAATTTTTTTTCATCATTTATAAATAAAAATATAGATAAAATTTTAAAGAAAAAATCTTCTCAAAAGCAATAAGGAAGTTCAGAGCCAACTTGGACCCACTAACACATTACTTGTACATTGGTACATCCTTTACTAGAAGTGTTTGGCCACTCATCAAAACATCACACTACACCATTCTCCTAATTAGGAATTAAAAATTAAAAAAAAAGATATTAGAAAACAATCCCAACCGTTCAACCTAATCCAACGGTGTAAAGACGACTTGTTGACTACGGAATAATTAAAGGGACTCACTCTATATATACATACCCACCTTCCCTTCAAGCTATTCTATTTAACTGTGTTTTACTGCAGAATTTCTAAAATGGCTGGCATAAGCGGGGTCCTTTTGATGCTAATGGCATTGCTGTTGACAGCATTCGCTCAGTCTCCTACATCCTCGCCGACGAGATCTCCGCTGTCACCAGTACCAGTTGCTGCTCCTACATCTTCTCCTCGTTCGCCTCCGACAAAACCACCTGTCTCTGCTCCTACATCCCCTTCTCCTGACTCTGCTTCCGCCCCTAAGAAGCCTGATGCCGCCCCGTCTCCGATTGAGGTGCAGTCTCCTCCTTCTCCTTCTCCTCCTCATAAGGTGTCTTCTTCTCCGGCGAACACTCCTTCTGCAATCTCCTTCCCGCCGTCTGAAGCTCCTTCCCCAACTCAAAACAGTGCCGTTTCCAACGAAATTGCTGTTGCTGGAACAGCGGTTGCTGCCCTATTGGCTGCCGTTTTGGTGATGTAGACTTGGTAGAGCAGGGCCATGATTGGGTGTTTGTCTTATTTTCATAATTTAAGGAGTTTTATTAATTTGTTTTCTTTTTTGGTCTTTGACCGATAAGTCAGTCAGTAAGTCAGTGTCCTGATGGTTTTTCTCTTCTCTCTTGTTTTGCGGTTCTTTTCATGGTTATAATAAATTTATTTTTAATTTACTTTAAGTAATTAGTTATTCTAGAATAATTTCTCTTATTAAAGGAAAATGAAAAGGGAAAAAATATTTAAAAAATGGCAATTTGCTTTAAACAATATGTCGTCTCAAAAAGTATAAAATAATGAATTTTGAAATAAAATTTGATCTATGTTACTTAATGCGAATAGCAATTTAGTTTTTTTTTTATATAAAAAATAGCAATTTAGTTGAATATAAAAAAAAATAGTGCTGACATAAATATTAGACAAAATATAATATTATGTCTCTGTACTTTGTTTTTTAAAATGTATGAGTTCATGAATTTTTTATTTTTAACCTATTAAACTGTTATATTATTATTTTTGTATATTTTATACTATTTTTCAATGATTTTATTCAAATTAAGAGTCCCAAATAGAAAAAGAAAAGAGAAGGTGAAATTTTCTAATCTTGAATTTCAGTTGAAATACTAGTTTTCGACCTTTAATTCACATAAATTTCAATTTTGATAGAATCATTAAAAAAAAGTGTAACATTGATAAAAAAATTAAATAAATATATAAAAAAATTGAAAAAAAAAGAACTCAATATATAATTAACAGGAAAAATAAAATATAAATTTCAGGGACTTGATATTGCATTTTTTTTGGATGCCTAAATATTAATATATTATCAAATATCTATGGCTTTTAATGATTTGCTCAAATTATTAAACAAATTACAAAACATTCACCTCATCCTAATTACTTTTTTTTAATAAAAAATGAAACAAAAAAAAAAGCAACATGAGCAAATGAATGCGGTTAATAAGATCCTTATTCTAAATTGAAGAGGAAACATTAGAATTAAAAATCAACAATATTTCAATAAATTTCAGTTTAGTGATATTAATCTAGTAATCAAAATTTTAAGATTTTGAGTTTAAATTTCCAATAAAATCTCTTATAAAAAAATAGCCGAATTGTCAACTTGAACATGTAATCCTCCACCCTTTTTTCCAAGCTTCCAGAAGACCACCTCCAACTCTGCCCGAAAAACAGTACAGGGACCAAAACTTGACCGATAAACCTCCCATCCAATGTCTATCCGAGTTGCGAAAGACTCTTCAAGGGAATTTGATGTGGGATCCTGCATGCTAATGGGAGGATGGCACTTAATTACAGTCCATGTAAATGGGTTTTTCAAATTCCTAAATTATAATTTGTTTGACTGCCGGGGTTAAAGTCTTGAAAGAGCCATTATGGTCAAGATCAAGAAAAAAGCTGTTTGGTTTCTTGTCTTCCTCTTTTTCTATTTTTCCAAAGTTAAAGAATGTCATGATTTTGCATGACTAATGTGCCGTGAAAGTTGGAAGCACGTTTTAAGAGAAGAAAGAAGATTGCTTTGTGCTTTGAGTTTTAATGGAAATGAAAATTTTGTTTCCATAGAATATGTTTGCACAAAATCCTTTTTTAATCTGAAAATATTATACTTGATGCAAGTTGTCTTTAACAACATTTCTTCCCCTATCGTTTAAACTAGATTATAATTTAATTTGACAAATAATATGTATTTGATAAAATAATTTATTTTAAAAAAATTAGATTATAATTTTCAAAATAGAAAGCTAATAGAATTAAATTTTTTTATAAGGCAGTAGGTTATGATTTTTCTTTTCATTTTTACCTTTTATTTTTTTATCGTTTTATAATAATAATAATATAATTATAAAATTATATATAATATAATTATAAAATTATTTAATATGTACATCTAATAATAATAATAATAATAGAATGTTTATGATAAAAATAGATATATTTATTATATTAAGATGAAATATTTAACATAATTTTTATATTATTTAATATGTATATATGTTATATAATTCGTTTATATTATGTATTTAAATAAATTTTATATAATATTTTTGAATAATATAAAAATATATTTTTATGTAATTTTATATTTTTCATCTCCCTTTTTAGCTAATTTTATCAAATATTTTTAATTGAATCAGCTAAATTATCAGTTATCAAATTTTTAACTATTAGATTATCGGTTATAACTAAATTATCAACTAGTTTTACTAAACACATCTATAGGTAATCATTAAATAATTAATCTTTGTCGATTATTATTATTATCAATAGTTATATATGGAAGAGAAAATTTTAAATAATAGTAAAATGGGTAAAAAATAATTAATGTTTATAGATAACTGATAAACGTCAAATATTTTAGAACAAAAATTCTAATACATAGCTATATCTAATTGTAAACAGAGTTAGTACTTTTTAGGCAGTATTTCTCATTGTATTGGTAGAAAATTAATTAGAAGTGACAAAAAATTAGAGATGGTAAACATTTTAGTATAGTTTAGAAAACAAAAATGGAAATCATTTGTCTCTTTGGACTTTTTTATGAAGATCAATTTGTTTTTAAAAATCAAAATTTAAGGTTTCTTATAAGATAAAATTTAAATCTAATTAGTATATTATGAAATTAAATTTTTGTGGTCAATTTATGTATTCATGTTTCATCCTCAAAATTATATTTTGCATTTTTTTTCCTAATATGCAATGACATGACCACATTAAACTTTTTTTTTTCCATTTCTTGTCTTTTTTAGAGAAATTAATATCAATATGTTTGAACTTTAGAAATGTAGGAAGAATAAAGAGAGGTAGCAAATTAGAAAATGACGTTAATCGTGGGGCACCTGGGATTACTTTTTCTACCTATTAATAAATACTATTGTTGAAATTTTTTTTAGCAAGATAAAACTGAATATTATTCGTAGAGTTTCAAACAAAATAGTTTTTAAGTGAAATTTACTATTTTCTATTTGCTTTGCTTGATAAAAAAAAAAGTTATCAATTATTCAATTTCAAAATTATTTTTCGAACTTTAACATTTATTTGGTATAAAGATAGAACAAATAAAAAAAAAAACTATATCAAGTGTTGATTTCTTAAATTTTCAATTTTTTTTTAATTTACAGTATGAAAATGACATAATACTGAAAGTCTGAAATGATGATGGACCGACTAAGATTATTACTAGACTTGTTTAGTGGGCATATTCAAAAGTCAAAAAAAAAAAAAAGCCCTTTTATTTTAATATGATATATTTAGCATGGAAAGATTTAGAAGGTGATTAAGTTCACCAGTCACGGGTCTTTTTTTTATTATTATTGGAAGATTCATGATTCTAAATAAATATCATTTAAAATTTTTATTTTTTTAAAATAATTAACGTTTTAGAGTTATCAATAAAAAATAATTATTTTTTATCCTTATTTATTAATTATAAAAATAGATTTTTCTTACTTTTGGATATATACAATAAGGTGGAAATTTAAGGGTAATGTAATATTTTACTTATATTTTAAATATATTTTTTAATTAGTGAGTAAATTTTTAAACATTATCTATTTAGGAAGACCATATAGAAAGTAGAAAATAGAGATTGAATAGGGATTAAATTCTCTTCAAATCATCTAATATAATCTCAATTGTTCATCCATATAAATGAATGGTTGAGATTAAATCTTATAAAAAATTTTAAAAAATAAATTATTTAATAAAATTTAATTTCAATCTACCATGTTTGATCAACTTCAAAGAATCCTAATCCCAACTAAACAAATAAAGTAGTTGCTTGCTAAGTTTGCTTATAAGAAGAAATTTAATTATATTGAAATACTTTTGATCATAATTGTGAAATATTCATTATTCAAATAAATACTTGAATTTTATTGGCTATAAGAAAATCAAAAGTATTTTTTTTCAGTTTTATTATTATTTTTCTATCAATTATCTTCACTGTATTTTTTTCATTTTTTTTATAATAATTAATATCTAACGACAACTTAGTTGATTATAAGTATTTTTTTTTATATATAGAAGAATTTGAGCCACATTTTTTTGATAGAAGCAAAATAATAAAAATAAAAATAATTATAATATGTAATTATAAAATTAAATATCGCTGATTATATCAATGAATAAAGTAATAAACATATATAAGTCCAATAAATCAACTCCCCTATTAAAACAAAACAAAAGAAAATGCTGTAGGATCCTAAATTACAAAAACGCCACAAAACAAGCTAGCACCCACAAATCCAACAATGTTAAATCTGTTTAAGACGGCGCTGTCCGCAACCGGGGCAGGTGCTTCAGATGGTGGAAAAGAGATACTAGAGGGAGGAACACCCGGAGACGGTGAAGACGAAGATGGAGGAGGCGACGGCGGAGAATCGCCGGTATCTGGCGAAGGTGCTGTTGCAGGAGGAGTCGGTGACGATGCTGGCGGTTTGATCGGAGTGTGACTAGGAGAACCGACTGGGTGTGGAGATTTGGAGGGCGAAGGCGCCGGAGACTGGCCTACGGTGGAAACCACCAGCAACGCCATTAGTGCCAAGAAAATAAAGTTATTGTATGCCATTCTTCTACACAGAGAAAAATGGAAAAGACTGAAGAGAGTATAGAGTGTGAATCTGCACAGAGAGAAAAGAAGCGAGGTGGTATTTATAAGCGCCACGACTGTTCCTCGTGTGTGAACAATATACATGTTTCCGACCGTTGGATTCTTGTGAGTGAGAAATGAAGGGATAAGATGAGTTGATTATTATTATGGGAAATGAGTGTGGGCCAACTCAGCCATGGCCACTGTTTTGGCTAGACCAGTAAAGTAGAGTTGTAAGTTAATCATGGACGTCCACGTGGAGTGCCATTTTGAATATACAAGTAATCTTAACCGTTGGGGGAATTATTTTATTACTTATTTTGTAACGGTCGAAAAAGGTCAAGATGAGCGGAAACATTAATTGACTCGATAGTACTTGATAGCCTTTTTGACAAACGATCATTGTGATTAATTTCATCCCGTAATTACTGAGTTTTAATATTTAAATGTAAATTAATAATTATTGAATTCTAATTAATCTACAAACATCCATATAATTTTGAATTTTTTTATGATTTTATAAATTCATGTTGAATATATTTATTAAAGAAATAAAATATTACTTTCCGAATTTTAAAAACGCTTAAAACTTCTAATTAAACAGATAATTTTGATTTTTATTCTGATTACGAAAAATTGTATTTTGACCACTTCTTATTTGCTCGTGATTATTTTGGAGTGCAATTTCTTGATATTGGCTTCTCTTTTATTTGGTTAACATTGTTAACATAATTGTAGAGATTTTATTCCTATTTAGAAATTACATCTCTTATTTCACTATTTATATTTGTGTGTATTTATTAAGTTAATTATAATATGTCTAAATATTCTAATTATAAGAAAATTTAATAGTATAATTATAGGAAAAACTAAATTCCTTTTTATTCAAATTCGGCCGACATTAATTTTATATTTATTATTGTTGGACTCTATATAGATGCTATGCTAGTCATGATCTAAAAGTCAGTTAATTGTTATCACTACTAAGTAGTTAATTAGAAATTTGAACTGCATCCTAATAAAAAATTTTCATCATCAGGGAACGGGACCCATTTGAGAATGGTTTAAAATTTTAATAAATTATATAGTTAGAATAAATTAAAAAAAAAAACTAACTGTTTATTCTCTTGTCATTTGATAAAAATATTATTTAAGGTAGTAATTACAAAAATTATAACTTGAATGTACTGATTATCCAACATTTACTAACGGATATAAATTTTAAACTCTTATAAAATATAATTAAACTATATATAAAATCTAAAAAAAATTACATAAAAATATCTCAACGTAATATTTAAAATTTATATAGTAAAATAAATGAAGTAATAAATCTTACAGAGAACGCTAATATATATATATATATATATATATATATATATATATATATATAAGAATGTTAAAGACCATTGAAAATTTATTAACTTCTTGCTTGGGTTGGATTTGTATCAAGGATAGAGGGTCAACTTTGTGTTTAACCCGAACTTGGAGAGAGAAAAAATTTAGATAATAAATAAATAATATGAATTTTTTTTATATATTTTTAACAAAATTTTTGTATGCTTCATTATCTACCTGGATTTATTTATTTTCTTTAAAAATGTCTATATTTTATACATAACATATATTATAGCAAGACTTTTTCATTTTTGTTGGTTTAAATTATAAAAAAAGGTTTATAAGTGAATATATACAAATCACATGAAAAAAAATTAATAGATAAAATGATTATGTTAATATATGATGAGATTGAAAAGTCTAGTTGTTAAGCTATGGTCTGTTAAATCTCTTAATGGATGAAGAGAAAATAAATGTCCTAATAAAAAAAATATAAAAGAAAAAAATTATAGCGAATATGATATTGTCTAACATAAAATTTGGAGAAAAAAAGATGAATAACCTTCCAGAGGAGGAAATTGGGGTCAAATTTTTATAATTGATGAAAAATTCATTCACTACGAAAAATAAATATTTAGTTGAGTTATCAATTTATTATTTTAATTTTTATCATAATATAATATAATTTTTTCATGGACCAAAATAAAAAAATTAATTTTATACAGTAAAGTTTTTTTCCAAAAGAATTTCAATTGATATTTTTGCATATTTAAACCAACCTAAACAAAAAATTTAAAAAGTTAAAAAACCATGAATGAAAAAAAAACAATGGATGGAAAATGCGGAAAATAGAGGGATATATGTTTTTTTATGCAAAAAATAGAGGCACGTGCCAAATATGTCATGTCAACTGGTTTGGACCTCCATTGATATGTGTACTTTGCAATTGGATGAGTTTGATCAACTAAAAACTGTGCACATTCGAAATCAAAATTGTGCGATCAGACTTTAAATTTGGACTAAAAAAAATATGAAATAAAAATAAGAATTTTAATTTGAAAATAATTAAGTAAATTTGGGAATTCAGACTAAATCAGAAAAAAATATGAATTTTATTCCGGTACAAAATTAACATAATTAAATTAGACAATACATAGAATATTCAACGGAAAAATTAATAGAGCGTGTTATTTGTGAAAAAAATATTAAGTTTAATGCTTAAATTGGAGAAAATAATTTTTTTATGGACTAAATTAGAAGACTAAATTTTTTTGGAATCAATTAATAAAAATTAGAAAGAGCGATCACAAGAGTAATTTGCGAAGATAAAATTTAATTAAACCCACCACCTCCACTCACGTCTAATAGTATAATTGAGTCTAAGTCGATTAAATTATTTTCAAACTCGATTAAATTCTAATTCGATTCGATTAAAAAACTCGATTCGATTAAATTCTAACTCGATTCGATTAAATACAGTATTAAATTCTAATTCGATTCGATTAAAAAACTCAAAATTCAAACTCGAATTGAATTCAATCGATTTTTTTATTGTTTAAAACTCAATTTAAAAAATATTTGAGCTACTCGATTTTAACTCAATAAAATTCGAATCAACTAATTTTTTTAATAAATAATATATTCGACTCGATAAATTTAAAATTAATTTGAATTAACTCGACTGTATTAAATTTGAATATATTTAAATATTAATAATATAAATATAATTTAATAAATAATAAATATATAATCGAATTTGATTCGATAAATTATTCGATATCAAATTTCACTTGATTCAAAATTCATGTCAAATTCCAACCTCCACTAGCATCCCCTGCATGGCCTAAACTTCCACTTCCTTTACCTTAATAAAATCTTAATAGCCATAAAAAGGCACATCTAGAAATTTCTTTAAGTGATTTGCGGTCCTACCTCATCCATTAAAAGGTTCATTATCCATTAAAATAATGAATTAAAATTTTAATCTAAATATAAAAAGACAAATGGGTCTATTCTCTCCATCATCTTCAATATTCTTCTTCCACATTTATTTTCTTCATTTAAGAACGCTCAACCAAAGCTCATCTCCTCCACAAAAAAAACCTCTTGACCATCTCATCTAATCAAGGGGAAAAAATGGTGGATTGATGAAGGCAAATTTTTGGAGATGGAAATTGGGATTTTCTGTTATTTTATTTCCTTGAATTTTGAATTCAAGAAGAGATCCTACATGGTTTCAGTATTTATCCGCCGGAATTAATATTTTTTTTTAGTTATTCGAATTATAAATTAATTATGACATTATTATTATTATTTTTTTTATTATTCAACACCAACATGCTGGATTTTATACCTTTAAATTATAATATGTTAGTAAAATGCTTTTGATCATTCTACACTGGAAAATTCTAGAATCTATTTATGATTATTTTTATCTTGCATAATGGTTATTTTACATTATTAAATTAATAACTAACCTTAATTATGTGAAAAAATAAAAGGGAAATTAACGTAGACAGCAAAAAAGGGAGCAGTAATTTTTATTTTTATTTTTATTTTTTTATATTTTATTTTAAAATGTCCATTGAACAAATCCAAAAAAAAAGCAAGAATGAAGAACATATGTGCAGATATTGAACGTAGAAAAGAAGCAGAGGGATAAAAAACCATTTTATCAATACTTTTTTTTAATATTATTTTCTCTATAATTAATTAATTCACATTATAAATAAAATATTAATTTTAATTGATGATGTAGATCAATTAATTATAAAATAGATAGTATTTTTTTATATAAAAATAGTTTTATTTTAAAATTAAATATAAAATTTTTAAACTTGTTTCAGTTATTATATAATTTTTTCAAGTGCCTAAAATTTGTTTGGAAATAAGTTCTTTAAAATTAAGGGCTGGTTATACCGAAGAAACTGAAATATATTTATTTATTAACTTAGCTAACTAATTATATTTAAGCAAAAACCAGCCCTTAAATTGCATGAAAATATATTTATTTATTATGATATGCACAAACAGTGAGAATCAGAAAACCATGGCGATTTTATAGCGAAAGGGAGCTCCGATCATCCTATGCCACTGGGATTCTAAGTTCTAACACACACAGAGATCGATCAAAGTATGGTTTTATGCCTTCTTCTTTCTTCTTCTTCCTCTAGGGTTTTCTACTTCTCCTCTTCACTTCACTCTTCTCCATGATTCCTTCCCCCAACAACCACTCTTCCTCCCGTATCCGCCAATCCCGCCTTCCTCCTTCCCATTTCCTCCACCACCACCAACGCCCTCACTACCACAGCCAGCCTCGACAGCAGCACGACAATCGTATATTTGTTGTTAAACTTCTTTCCAGTCACCCCCAACGCCAACGCGGTGGCCCTACGGTTTCAATTGAGTCAATAGTTGCCGAATGTAACCCCAAGCCTTTCAAATTTCGCACCAAACCTTCTGACAGTGTCTTCGCCAGCCTCCTTTTTGAGCTGCAGGCTGACGCTTTTGATGCCTTCGTTTACCTCTGGGAGCGACGCCTTGTCGGCGACCATCTTTTTATTCCGGTGGTTAATTTTGATGTCACCGAAGATGTTTGTGATAGAGTCAGGAGTTTGTTCCGATTGCATGTCCAGACGCTCATTGAAGGGGAATCGGTGCAGAAATTGGAAAGGAAGGTCAGTGATTTGTCTGTTGAGATTGACAAGGTCGCTGCTTTTCTTAGAAAGCCGAGGGGACTTCGAGCTTTTAGTGAGACTAAGGTAAGGAAGAAGAGTTTGGTCGCCGAGAGGGATGGAATTGTCCATAGGATTGAGGAGTTTAAGTGGGGACTGAAGTCTGTGATGGATTATCTCGAAGGAAAGGAGGTTGAGGAATTGGACGTTTTGGGGTTTAAATATAAGAAGGGTTTTAATTGGAGTAAGATACACTGTTTATTATTGAGGGAGTGTAGGCGGCTTGAAGATGGATTGCCGATATATGGGTATAGGAGGGAGATTTTGAAGCAAATACATTCGCAGCAGGTATTCTCGATCCTAATTGAATGCAAAGTCCATTTTGTTTGCTTTATATAAATTTGATGAAGATAGTCTGTGAATGTGTTTTTGTTCCTTTTGTGACTGTTTGTGCGTGATGGTGAGTGGTTTATACCATTCTGATGCAGTTTACTTCGTAATTTGACAACTTGATGATGGTTGGTTGGGCAATTTAGTTTATACTATAGATTAAGTTTATCTATCATCTTATTTGTTCAACGTAAGTTTGCTATAGGTCGTTGCTTTTACAACTCTGGTAAAAAGAATGAAGTACCTAGCAATTAACATTATTTTCTTTCACAAACGACTACGTGTCTGCTCTGAACATATTCTATTTTTACCATCACTTCTCCTACAATATATAAGAATTCTTTTGAGTGCATATAGAGTTTTGGTCATTTTTCCCTTTTCTCACAGGTAATAGTCTTGGTTGGAGAGACAGGTTCAGGAAAAAGTACGCAGTTGGTTCAGTTTCTTGCTGATTCCGGGGTTGCAGCCAGTGGTTCAATTTTGTGTACTCAGCCTCGTAAGATTGCAGCAATTTCACTGGAAAAAAGGGTTGGAGAAGAAAGCAGTGGATGTTATAAGGATAACTCAGTTACCTTCTATCCAACTCATTCATCTGCTCAGGGTTTTGATTCCAAGGTAATATATATGACTGATCACTGTCTAATGCAACACCTCATGAATGATAAGACTTTTTCTGGAGTTTCATGCATTATTGTAGATGAGGCTCATGAAAGAAGCTTGAATACTGATCTTTTGTTGGCTTTGATCAAAGAATTACTTATTGAGAGGCGTGAGCTAAGGCTTGTTATAATGTCTGCGACAGTTGATGCCAGCAAATTATCAGAATACTTCTTTGGTTGTAGAATTTTTCATGTGTTAGGGAGAAATTTTCCTGTGGAAATCAAATATGTTCCTGGTACCTCTGAAGGGTCTTCTGGTTCCTTAACCAACACCAATAGTATTACTCCATATGTTTCAGATGTTGTCAAGATGGCAATGGAGATCCATCAAGTAGAGAAGGAAGGGGGCATTCTTGCATTTTTGACTTCTCAGCTGGAGATAGAATGGGCTTGTGAAAAATTTCAGTCTCCCTCTGCAATTGTATTGCCATTACATGGAAAGCTTTCCAATGAAGAGCAATGTCGTGTTTTCCGAAGTTATCCAGGGAAAAGAAAAGTTATTTTTGCTACAAATTTAGCAGAAACATCCTTGACAATTCCTGGAGTTAAGTTTGTGGTTGATTCTGGAATGGTTAAGGAAAGCAGATTTGAACCTGCCTCTGGTATGAATATCCTCAGAGTTTCTAAGATTAGTCAGAGTTCTGCTAATCAACGAGCTGGTCGTGCTGGTCGAACTGAACCTGGAAAGTGTTACCGGCTTTACTCAGAATTTGATTATGAGTCAATGGATTTACATGAGGAACCTGAAATTCAAAAAGTTCATATTGGTATTGCTGTTTTAAGGATCCTAGCTTTGGGCATTAAGAATGTACTAGAGTTTGATTTTATTGATGCTCCTAGTGCAAAGGCAGTCAACGCAGCCATCAGGAATCTTGTGAAGTTAGGTGCTGTTATCTGTCAAAATGATATTTTTGAATTAACTTTGGATGGGCATTACTTGGTTAAGTTGGGTATTGAGCCACGGCTTGGGAAGATCATTCTTGAAAGTTGTCGCTATAATTTGCATAAAGAGGGAGTTGTTCTTGCTGCTGTTATGGCAAATGCAAGTAGCATATTTTGCAGAGTTGGTACAGATGATGACAAACTGAAATCAGATTGCCTTAAGGTGCGATTCTGCCATCGTGATGGGGATCTCTTTACATTGCTTACTGTCTACAGGGAATGGGACACTGTGTCTCCTGATAGTAGAAATAAATGGTGTTGGAACAACAGTATCAATGCCAAAACTATGCGGAGATGTAAAGAGACAGTGCTAGAGTTGGAGAACTGTTTGAAAAATGAACTTAATATCATAATTCCAACTTACTGGGTTTGGAGTCCTGATGTTGTCACAAGGCATGATGAACATATGAAAAAGATTATACTTTATTCATTAGCAGATAATGTAGCAATGTACTCTGGATATGATCGTCTTGGTTATGAGGTGGTTTTGAGTGGAGAATACTTTCAACTTCATCCTTCATGTTCATTGCAAGTGTATAGCCAAAAGCCAAACTGGGTTGTCTTTGCTGAACTCTTATCTATATCAAGTCAATATATGGTTTGTGTTACTGCTGTTGACTTTGATAGTTTGTCTGCCTTTAGTCCTCCTCTGTTTGACATTATGAGCATGCAAAGTAGAAAGTTGCAGTTGAGTGTGATCAAAGGATTTGGCAGTACTCTTTTAAGAAGGTTTTGTGGAAAGTCAAACAATAACTTGCTTTCTCTTCTTTCTGGCATACAGGCAAAATTTATGGATAAACGGATAGGAATTGAAGTCAGTGTGGAAAACAATGAGATTTTAATATATGCATCTGCAGAAGACATGGAAAAGGTTTATGACCTTGTTAATGATGCATTGGAATATGAAACTAAATGGTTAAGTAATGAATGCCTGGAGAAGTGTCTGCATCATGGAGGACGAGCTGGTGCTTCTCCCCCAGTTGCACTATTTGGAGCTGGTGCAGAAATTAGGCATCTGGAATTGGAAAATCGGAATCTGAGTGTGGATGTGTTCCTTTCAAATGGAAATGGTCCGGATGACAAGGAAATTTTGACATTTTTGGAAAAATCTGTGTCTGGGGTGAGTGGTTTTCACAGATTTGCAAGCAGCAGACAAGAGGGTGACCAAATCGAGAAGTGGGGCAGGGTGTCATTTCTTAATCCTGAAGCTGCTAAGAAAGCACTAGATTTCAATGGTTTTGAGTTATCTGGTTCTTTACTTGGGTTTTCCCCTTCTAGATCATCTGTTGGAGGTGGTCACAAATTGTCATCATTTGCTGCTGTAAAAGCGAAAGTCACTTGGCCGCGGAGGTACAGCAAAGGGTGTGCAGTTGTTAGATGTGCAGTAAATGATGCTAACTTTGTTGTTGAAGATTGTCATGATCTGCTGATTGGAGGCAGGTATGTTCATTGTGAGCTCAGCACAAAGGAGATGAATTGTGTTATCATTAGAGGATTGGATAGAGATGCCTCTGAACCAGAAATTCTTGAATGTCTGCAGAGGGTCACAAATAGGAGGATTTTGGATGTATTTCTGATACGAGGAGATGCTGTAAGCAATCCTCCTCCAGGTGCATGTGAGGAAGCTCTTCTCAAGGAAATTGCTCCATTCATGCCTAACCATGCTCCCATGAGCAATTACTGTCATGTTCAGGTCTTCCCCCCGAAACCAAAGGATAGTTTCATGAAGGCTTGGATTATTTTTGATGGAAAACTACATCTGGAGGCAGCAAAAGCTTTGCAACATATCCAGGGGAAGGTGCTAGCTGGTTGTTTTTCGTGGCAGAAAATGCAATGCCAGCCAGTTTTCCATAGCTCTGTATCATGCCCTGCTCCTGTTTATGCATTCATCGAGAGGCAGCTCAACACTTTACTCAAAAGTTTTACGTATCAGCCAGGTGTTTCCTTTCTTAATGAGCATTTGCTTCACTGCATTTATTTTATTGATCCTCTGCTTCCACCTGATGTGCAAATCAGATTTGTTCTGTTCAGGTGACATGCTGATACAAAATCTATAATGTTTATTTTTCAAGATGATGAATTTTAAGAAGATGAGTGTTTTTGTGAATATTTGGTAGCCCTGATATGGAAGTTGAAAGCATATTTACAAAATAAGGCAATTTCACAAAAGAAGAGAAACTGCGTTTCACTGGCCTATGATGATTGGACCCTGGTTCTTTGCCTAGTTCTGCTAAGCTTTGTATCTGTTGTTTTGGAATAATTTTTTTAACCTTGTTGAGGATGTGGTGCTGTTCTTAGTTTGTGCTGAAATCGTTTTTTTTTTCCTTTTTTTTTTGGGAGTTCTATGATTGTATATGTGAAACAGAAACAGATTCGTTTTATGCCAATTAAAACTCACTCTTTATCTTCACAATTCCTGAAAACTAATGCCTAATGTCCCAAGACTCCTAATTTCCCTGTCACTGACCCATAACGTCTCGAGTTCCCTTTATTTCACTCTTCTACATCTCTATCATCTGGTTGGCTTTCTCTTTTCACAATTTACAACATACCTTTTGTGAAATTTAGTAGATTGCTGTTTGCTGTGAATGGAAATTTTCAAATTCCTTTAGTTACGGATTACAAGAAAAATTCTCTGAGAAGGGCCGTAATGTTATTGGTATTTTGTTTGCAAATTGCTCCATACAACAATTTTTTTGGGTAAATTACACGGTTTAGATGTAATTGTTTTTTATTTTGTTTGTCATTTCCTTTTGTGGATTCCTAGCTTACAGGAGGTGATTCTCCTTGCTGGTCACTTTTCTATGGTCGTGTTGGTTATTTGAAGTAACAAAATTTGGAGTGGATCATTATGGCTCTTAGTGTCTCTATAATTTTAGGAGATAACTTAGATTTGAATATGGCAATTTGTTAATTTCCTTGTATTATTGAACCATACTTGGTGCTGTAATGATTCAATACTAATGTACTGGATGTCACAGGTGTATATTGCAATTTAGAGAGGAATGAAAATGGCTCCTATAGAGTTAAGATATCTGCTAATGCAACAAAGACTGTAGCAGAGTTGAGGAGACCACTGGAGCAGCTAATGAATGGCAAAATGGTGGATCATGGTAGCCTCACCCCAGCAATTCTGCAGCTTCTATTCTCCAGAGATGGCAAATTGCTTATCAAGTCACTGCAACAAGAACTGGGAACATACATTCTCTTTGATAGGCAAAATGTCAGTGTTAGGATCTATGGTCCAGAGAACAAAGTTGCTCTTGCTGAACAGAAGTTGGTGGAATCCCTTTTAGCTCTCAGTGACCGCAAGCAAACAGATATCCCTCTTCGAGGTGGAGATATGCCACATGATCTTGTGAAAAAATTGGTTGAGAAATTTGGACCCGACTTGTATGGGCTCAACAAAAAATTTCCTGAGGCTGGAATAATGCTTAATACAAGGCGCCACACTGTCTCATTTAACGGAAAAGAGGATGTGAGGCTGAGAGTTGAAGATATAATTCACGACTTTGCGCGATCTCTTAGTGTAGGAGCTATTACCAAACAACCAGATGATCATTCTACTGCCTGCCCTATTTGCTTGTGTGAAGTTGAGGACTGTTATCAGCTCGAGGCTTGTGGACATGAATTCTGCCGATCTTGCTTGATTGACCAGTTAGAGTCAGCAATGAGAGGACGTGATGGTTTCCCTGTATGCTGTACCCATGAAGGTTGTGGGAAGTTCATTTGGCTCACTGATTTAAAGGCTTTATTGTCAATTGAAAAATTAGAGGACCTTTTCAGGGCATCATTGGGGGCTTTTGTGACATCTAGTGGTGGCACTTACAGGTTTTGCCCATCTCCTGACTGTCCTTCTGTTTACCGGGTTGCTGAAACTGGGACGACTGGTAGTCCGTTTGTATGTGGAGCATGCTATGCAGAGACATGTACAAGGTGTCACTTGGAGTATCACCCGTGTGTATCATGCGAAAGATACAAAGAATTCAAGGAGGATCCTGATTTATCCCTAAAGGAATGGCGCAAGGGAAAAGAGCATGTTAAGAGCTGTCCATTGTGTGGATACATAATTGAGAAGGTAGATGGTTGCAACCACATTGAATGCAGATGCGGCAGACACATCTGCTGGGTCTGTTCAGAATTCTTTAGGAGCAGTGAAGACTGCTATGGACACTTGAGGTCTGTACATCTCGCTATTATTTGATGTCCATCTAACGATAGAATCATAACCTGCTTGTACATAACTTGTATATATGTATATATATATATTATAAATACTATATATATAAATAGGAGTGATCTAGATATGTTTCTGTATGTCAGTTTTCATTCTGTAGCTCACATTACCTCTCTGCTTGATAATGGCCACTGGAGTTTAACAGATGGTTTGCTTTTGTTAAGAGGTTTTAGTGTTATGTTCAAGAACTGATAAGCAATCAAAATATTTAGCTTGTTGATTCCGTTCAGATTTTATGTTTCTAAATGGAAGATACTGTTGATGATTATCAGCTGAAACTTCTGGCAGGCAAATATAGATTATCCTAGTTTTTTATTTGTATTCTAGAGTTGAAATGAAGATACTGATGCAAGCATTTTAGAATTCCTCTGATGATTGTTTCGATTATTCACCCTTTAAGGAAAAAAAAGTGACGTGGAATATTTACAGTAAGGGGAAAAAAATTCTCCAGCTTGTTGATGCTGAAGTGTATTGCCAGTGCATGTACATTGATGAAATTTCTCTTTATTTTACTTGTGATTTTTGTTTTACAAGCTTTTCAATTACTGGTTCAGCCATTGTTTCCAAGTCCTCAAAATCATGCTTCAAATCAACCTATGTTTCATCAAAATAAGAATTCGTCAACAAAAACATGCATAAAAGATTTTAGCATTTACAGTGAAACTTGAAATTCTTTATTAGTAATTTTTTTTTTGTTTTTCTATAGTTGCTTGATGAGTTACCTTGTGAATGAAATATTTTGTTAGTTGAGTAGCATGAGCAGCTGCTTGCTCAAGTTCGGAATTATCGGGGAGTTTTTGTGCCACCTCGGCTGATACATTCTACGCCATTGTTGCCACTTTCTCTACCACCTCAGCTACATTTTCAACCTCTTTAACACCAATTTCCACCCCCCCTAATTTCAAAACGGAATAATATTCAGTGTCTAATCCTAGTTTATTAGAAAAAAAAAAGAGAAAAAATAAACTACTTTAAATGGATAATGATAAAAGTAAAATTTAAGGAAGGCTAATTACATGTTGGTATCAAGATTTCTCAATGTTCTACAATTTGTTCTGATCATCTACGATATTTGATGCATTGAATACCCATGATCAATCCTGTCAGCTACCATGGAACCTCAACTATGTCCAAGAGACGTGCTGGAGCAAGATGATCTATATCGATAAACTAGTTGAAGAAAACTTCGGAGATTGTAAGAACTCCAGGAACCTTTAGCATACAGCCGGCAATATTAATAATGTTTGCCACCTTATATGTATATAAAAGGGAATTAGATGTGTGATGTTGATCAAAAGGATGGCAGAAAACAAGCACGCAAAGAGAAGTCATTTTGCTTATTTGGTTTCTTGAGGCTATGGTTTACCCATGTAGAAAATTAGGAAAAGAACAGAAGAAAGTATGTGAATAATTTCTTGCAAGCTACAACTTCTTACTCTTTCAAGCAAGGAAATCCAATTGCTACCCACTCCAACGCTTCTTTTCTTTTCTTTTTAAACCAAGCGAAAACAATTATGAGGATTCATCTCCAATTTGAAGTATTAACTGCCCTAATTATCTCTAAGAACTCGAATGATGCCCCTTAGTTTTAAGCAAAAATCCTAGGGAATATAAAAAGACATTTTGGTTTTTTGAGCTAATTTAAGATTTTGTGCAATTCAATCCTTCTTAACTTATCAATTTGGCATTTAAGCGGTCCACTTCTGATTTGTTTGGCACATGGGAAATCTCCAAAACCGAAGAAGGCAATTATTATGCATACAACTCCAACCCCACTACACTGATAGTCTGATTACTCAAGTCCAATATAAAATCACACCTTTGTTGGGTGGAAAATCTCTTGCTCAATACTGTTTGCCTACTATTAGTCTCATTTAATATGACATGATATTAATGTTGTAAGATTATAGGAGAAATTTATTATATCTCAATCTTATGAAGTCATATAATTATTTCATATATAAATAATATTGATTTGGTCTAATTAAGAAGGCATATGGGGTTTGCTCCTGCTAAATCCCAAGTTACAATTAATAACATGAATTAATATTAGTTAGACTAACCTGCTAATTGTGTAACACTCAGCACAATTATTTTAAAACTGAAAATAACAAAAACAAAAGCCAACCGTGAATTTTGTAACATCTCTTTCCAAATCTCTTGACAAAGATATTAGATATGGGATTGTGAAAGATAATGATTTCTAATTGAATGGGTTGGTACTTGGTACCACCAAGCTTATTTAGTAAACCAACATAATTTTGAATTTATTTTTTAGATTAACAAAATTTTAAATCACAGCCATTTAAAAATTTCCAATCATCATAATATATATTAAAGGAGATGAAGGATTTACCTGCTCACGAGTGAATCCAGAAATTAATTTCAATAAATGATAAATTTAGTTAATTGAATAAAATATTAATATATTAAATACTAAATATGCGGTTAGAGTAAAGATAAATTTCAGTATGAAAACAAAAAATATATATAATAATAATAACTTTCAAATTTTGATTAGAAAATAGAGGTAAGTGTCCTAATGTAAATCCACTCCTGCTCATAGTAAAGATCTTGACCAATAGAAAAAAATGTACTGCGTTTGTAAAGACCTTGAGCTTAAGGTAAATGATTAATTTGTGTGTCCTCTTTAGTCTTTTTCTCCGATTGCAAATTAAATTTTCAAATACATCAACAATGTATAATAAAATTAAATATTTTTAAAATATACAAAAATAATAATATTTATTTATTCCTTGTATATTAAACCAATGTATTATGAGCTAAAAAATGAATTAACGACCAACACTTTTAATAACGATGTATTGATGTTGATTACTAGTCTTTTCATTTCTTATATAAAAATCTAAAAATTGTGAAAATATAATTTTCATTATTTCATTCAATTATTTTTTTAAGAATTTAATTAATGAAATTATTCGAAATATACTAAAGATGGTATTAAAAAAAATCATTGAATCGACTTAATGGGAATTAGTTAATATTGTCATCCATCATGAATTATGAAGATTATGAGTAGGTGAGCTAAATATTTCTTACTAAATATGGGAATGAAGTAAAATACAAACTGGGCAGAATTTGAAGAAAAATAACTGAGAACCGAAACATCACGTTTGATTCTTGGCTTTTCTCAAAAAGAACTGGCAGAAAAAAAATTAGGCAGATTCTACCAAAAAAATTAGAAAAAACAATTAAGAACTACAGCTTATTTCTATTTTTGGTCAATAACACCATTTCTATAACTAAATTTCATTGGACACTACTTTTGAAAATATTTTTAAAATTGACTGTAGAGATTGAATTAATGAACTAAAATCTAGTTTTGAATTAAGTAGTGAGAAATTATTTTTAGATTTTTTTCATTACCAATGGCGATTGTGGAAGAGTTAGTCCCACATGGTATCACACGTGTCGACAGAAACAAAGATACAAAGAAGATAAATGGAGAACGTGTCCAATGTCAGTGAATCTCAATCTTCAACTCAAGAATTAAGTACTCGCAAGTAATGAGTGTTGTGGTTCTTAAGTTTGTAAGACAAGTAGAGTTTAATCTGGTTCACAAAAAAACCAACACGGATTTAGCCTTAGATAAGTAGACCCCATGGAGAGCAAAGACAATAGTAGCAGCAGCAGCAACCACCAAAATCAGCGAATATGCTTCAAAATCACTATCAAAGAGAGAAGAGGCCGATCAGATACATGTGGGACAAGGAGAGCTATATTCTCCTGCTTATGCAATCAAAGAGAAAAACAACCACCCAAGCTTGCCATTGCCTAGTAAAGAAGACATGGGGATGGGGGGAGTAGTACTGGAGGAAATAAGAAAGAATGTGGGAGTGATAAAGGAGAGGGTGTTGGAGAAGCTGGCTGCTGCTGCCGACGTTCCTGCAGATGCGTTGGAGAGCGCCCGTCACTTCTTGGAAACCGTTGTTAAAGATGTCACCCTTGCTGCTCACGGCCTTACTAAGGATGCCTTGATCCGCATCAAGACCCATCTCATAGATATACTGCCCTCTCTCTCTCCAGCCCTTACATCAAAGGTCTTATTTCCTATCTATTTTATTTCTTTTGTTCTTTATATATGAAATTTGATGAACTAAGTAAGCATATAGTTGTTATTAGATGTTGAATTTACAATTTCTTATAATTATAAGCAGATGGTGGATGATGCGGCGGAGGAAGCTGATAGAGAGAAAGGGGAGGAGGAGCGAGGCAATCCACAAAGCGAACAAAACGTGTCACCAACATCATCTTTATTTGCTTCAAGACTCTAAGAATCAGTTCTCTTATACTGCTTCATGGATTAACTTCAACGGACGCATATAATCTAGGCAATTGATTATGATTTTGAATGGTTTTAAGGCAAGGATAGGTCCTAATTACCCTTTTTTTTCTTTTTTTTTTCAATATTATTAATTATATATTACCGAGAACTCTATGGAAATAATTAAATCTTGGAAAATTTGAAATGAATAATGATACATATACGTGTTGAACGTATGTTAACCGTCCATTTTCTACCATGAAATTTTAATCCTTCGTTTTTACGCCGCGGCGGATCTTCCCAATGGCATGAAGGTAATCATGTCTTCGCGTTCATATTTATGATGATTCTTTTAATATATATAATTTGTAGTATTTTTAATTATTTTAGTCAAGTTTAACGGCTGGAAAATATTAAATTGAATATTGATGTGACTAACTCGCTAATGAGTGTCAAGCTTTGAAAAGAGGATAACGGAGTTTATGGTGCCACTTGAGAGGAATGTTTCGTTTTTGTAAAGATGATAATGTTACTGTGTCACTAGGTCGGTGCCGTTTTAATTCTTGTTGTCATGACATAGTGATGTGTCATGTTGTTATATCATATATATCTTTTATTCATAAATACAAAATAGAATAAAGTATTCACCTTTTTTTGAATTGGATTGGTCTAATCTATAATTTATATATTTATTATTTTTAATTTATAAGGTATTAAATTATAATTTATAAATTTATTATTTAAAAGTTATAGATTTTATCGGTTTGAATTTATAGGTTTATCGTATATAATTTATAAGTTTAATATTTTAAATTTTTAAATATTTATTGTTTTAAATTTATATCTTCATTATTTAGAAGGTATAAGTTTACTGTTTTATTATTTACAATTTATAGATTTATTATTTTAAATTTGTAGATTTATTATTTAGAGATTACAAATTCATCATTTATATATTTCAGATTTATTATTTCTAAATTTATTATTTATAACTTGCAGATTTATCGTTTTAAAATTACAGACTTATAGTATAAAAAAATTAATTTATATTAATATAAAATCAAAATTAAATTTAAAAATAACTATGATTTGGAGAATCCAATCCAATCCAAATCTAATATAATAATTTGAAAATTTTACATAATATTAAAAAAATTATTTTTTAATTTTAGATGAAATGAAATTAAAAAAATTCCATAAATTAACATACTAAATTTCTACAAAAAATGCTTAATTCAAATAATAAATTTAAGTGTTTAAAGTGTAATTCAATTATCTAACCATTTTTTTATAATTAATTATTTTAATTAAATGTTAAATTAAAAATATTTAAGCAAATTTTCTAAATCAAATTCCAATTTATCAACATTTTGTTTTTGGCCAAATATATTAGTAGGAGAATATGCCAGTAAGAAATATATAATTAATTGATTGCATTTATTATTATTATTATTATTATTATTATTATGAAATTTTAATATGTTAATTATATATCTAGATCAGGTGAATATACATTGAGTCTTTGTTAACTCTATATTATAATTGGAAGACGTGAACTAAGTATATTAGAAAGAAGAAAACAATAAATTAAATTTAAGTTTAATAGTCATTAGCGGTTAGCTACTCTTTATGTTTTCTATTTTATATCAAATGGTCGGTCAAATTAAACATTAACTATTAGCTGCCTCCCAACAAATTAAACTAAACTAAACACCATTTAAGTCTACCATTCGGATGATTTAAATAGTGAAACCCTAAATTAATTAATATATATCCACTTGATGCATTAATTTAATTAAACATAATCAACATTAAAGTGTTTTTATTTAATAAAATTAAATTTTGATTAACAAGAATAAAATAACTCATAGTTTATAGAGCCATATGCCATGCTAATTGCACGTACTTTAAAAAAAAAAAAAATAAATTCATGTTAAAGTATTGTTTAGAACTTTTTCATAATGATTCATTAAGTACATAAAAGCAAATTGGTGATGATTGACTATAAAAACATGTTTGTTAGAGAAAGATTATTATTAAATATGTGCAGCACCTATTTATAATGTCCGGACGTTTATGTATAAAAGAAGGAAGAGAGAATATTATTTCAAGTGAATTGCGTTAAATCAATGCTTTTGAATTTAAGCTTATCTTCAATTATTTCTAATTCCACCTAACAAATTAGACAAAAGCACACGATTCCTAAAATTTGAAATTACTTGTAAAATTAAAGAAAATGAAGCAAGAATAAAAGGACGGTGATAATAATAAAAAAATTTATTTATCTTTTTTTCACGAGAAATGCTCATGTATTTCACACCATATACTTTCAATATATATAATATTTTTTCATTTATAATAAAAGTTATTGTTTTATTAAAAAAAGATACATATCTTTTTTGTAGAAGTATATAGTGTGAAATGTATAAGGAAGTGTTAGTATATTAGTAGGATTTCTTTTCTTTTTACATAATTATCTTATAACTTGAAAGATGAGACTCTTTGATCAATAAATATGTATAAGTTACAATTTTAGAGAGTTAATATCTTGCAAATTATAAAATTTATGCAACTTAATTATAATGTTACGGATATCCATTATCCACAAAGTCACAATATCTATAACAAAACTTCCGTTGTATTTACAATAACTACACCAGGACCAAGGAATATACCACTAAATTATATTATTTATTACTTTCTCTGTCCCATTTAAAAAGCGCTTTTAATAAATGTTAAATATTTTCACTTTATCTGTAACGGCTGGGCTCTGGAATTAGGGTCTTGACCCGTTGTCACAGTAGACCCACCCGCCGTCTCACTGAGACCAACGAGCTGCCGGGGTCCATGGCCCAATACCTCCAATCCATCACTGAAATCACACTCAAGGTGTTTGCCACAGTAGATTGTTGAAGGCAAGAGTCGAATCCTTGACCTCCCTTTAGCCTCAGTAAGAGACTACCGATAATTGGTAGTCTCTTACTGAGACTAAAGGGAGGTTGAGAGTTCGACTATTGTCTCCAATAACCTGACTCATTTAAAGAGGAGATGAGTTGGAGGTATTGGGCCATGTACCCCGGCAGTCCGTTGGTCTCAGTGAGACGGAGGGTGGACTCAGACCTGTAGATTTCGGATAGGGCCGATACTGTGGCGGAGCCCAGCCGTTACATTATCATATTTTTTTATTATTTTTTTCAATATTATAAGACTTTCAAGAGAAAAAATAAGGTATATATGTTATTCGGATAATGAAAAAAGTAATAAAAAAGATAAGTAATATGCACTTCTCATTGCTTTTTTATTTTATCTTACTTTAAGTGTTCTAATACGAAATTAATGGAGATTAATTAATTTTTTCCAACTTTATCATTCTTTATTGAATGCTACTACATCAAAAAGAGCTCGATTAATTAATATCTTATTATTACTATCTCTCATTTTTATACACATTTATCTATTTTTCGTAAACATTAATGGAGCTGAAATATTTAGAGAATTATTAAAAGGTAATTTAGTTAATTAAAAGTATTTTTTGTGCAAAGTTGAGAGGTTATTCAATCATACATTTGAGGTGGGACAGAAGGAGAAATTGGGTTTGTGTTTAGTATAAATAAATAAATTGATATTATTTTGAAATTTGATATGAAAATTAATATATTTATTATTTTCATCATCTTTCTAAAAAAGGAGAAAAAAAGTAAATGTAAGAGAGAAAAAAAAAACCCTATTAATTTGGGGTAGCAATTAAAGCCCTAGGCCCACAATTAGCCGCCATGGAACTAAAGTCCAAAAACAACAGATTTGTTTATTTATTATGCTTTAGCATCTTCATCAATTTTCAATTCAAAGCAGCTTCGTGGAAAATTCACCAAACGCCATCTTCTTCTTCTTTTTCTTCTCTCCTTTCTCTCTCCACCTAACAAAACCTGCAACTCTTTTGACTTTAGCTTTTACCATTTCATTTTTTTCATGCTTTTTTCTCTCTTCCAACCCAGTTTTCTTCTTCTTTCCTTTCCTTTCCCCTCTAATGGATTTACCGCACATAAAGAAGAAGTTTTTAAATGATACTTTAAACCAAACAGATAGCTGTGTAGGAGAGTGCTATTCAACAGAGGATTCGGCCTATTGCATTTCAAATTGCTCAACAAAAATTCTTCCAATTCCTCCTTCCTCCTCACCTCACCATACACTGCCTACCAAGTTCTTGATCATTGGTCTTGTACTGGGCACAACTCTTTTTGTTCTCTTCTCTTTGACCATCTATTACAAATTCTTTAGGAGGCCTAGGAGGAGAGCACTAGAGGAGCAAAGAAATGAGGCCCATGAAGAGTTTCTTGATGAAGATCATGGTCCTGTGCTTGATCATCCCATC
The DNA here is from genome assembly GCA_023653625.1 of Triadica sebifera. Classification (NCBI taxonomy): domain Eukaryota; kingdom Viridiplantae; phylum Streptophyta; class Magnoliopsida; order Malpighiales; family Euphorbiaceae; genus Triadica; species Triadica sebifera. The sequence continues at coordinate 24,386,420 of CM042896.1, forward strand.
TGGTATATAAACACTGTGGGTTTGCAGCCGTCTGTGATTAATTCTATCACTGTTTGTAAGTTCAAGAAAGGGGATGGTCTTGTTGAAGGGACTGATTGCTCTGTTTGCTTGAATGAATTTCAAGAAGATGAAACTCTTAGGCTGTTGCCTAAGTGTAGCCACGCTTTTCATGTTCCTTGTATTGATACTTGGCTTACATCGCATACTAGTTGCCCTATGTGTCGTGCTCCAATTGTTGCTGCAAATCCGGCAACAGCAGCATCATCTAGTGGGACTAGTAGTGGTGGTGGTGGTGGAGTAGGAGGAGAAGAAACCCGGATCGGAGTTGACGAGAATAGAGAAGAAACTGATAGAGGAATAGGGAGTGGAGATGGTGAATTGAGGATTGAAATAGAGGAAGAGGAATTGCAGGATGACAGCAGAAGAAAAAGAGGTGAAGAAGAGGGGATTCAGCCAATAAGAAGATCAGTTTCTTTGGATTCTTTATCAGCTTTCAAGATCAGTCAAGCTCTTGCTAATATTCATTCAAGGGAATCTGATAGAAATTCAGATATAGAGCTTGTGAAAGAGAGTGAATCTAATATGGAAATTGCTCCAAAAAGAGTTGGTAGCAGCAGCAATCAAAGTCTGCTGAAATTCATGGCTAGTTCTTCAATTGGAAGATCTTTGCAAATTGGGCCAAGTTCTTTAAAGAGATCACTTTCCTGTGGTGGGAAATTGTTCTTGCAAAGATATAGTAGGAATAGCAGCTCTGTTCTACCTCTATGATCTACACCTTCAATCTTCCTGTAGGTGTCATTCATTTTTCAGGTGAGAAAAATTTGCAATCCCAATTCTCAATTGTTTCTTGAAATCTCTCTACAAGTTGAGAGTTGTATTGACTATGAGTACACCACAAATATTGTATAAATAAAGATATAAAACTATGATCTATCAATGTTGTATTTATTACAATACCATGTAATTGTAAGTAAAACTTTTGATCTTACAAGTTTATTAAGGAGAATTTACAAGCATCAACACATAAATTTCATGCGTTATTGTTTGCTCAATACCATGTATGACTTCTCTTTTTTCAACTTAGAAGTGCTTAATTTGCTCATAAGGAATTTGAGGGCATGGATCACAACTAGAAGGAATTGCATTTGTATATGTGCATGTTAAAGGAACAGAATTAGAGCCTCCATATTGATGCCAGGCAAAGATGTAGGACTAGAAGTGGATCAGCGTGACAATAACCTGGAAGATGAGAGAAGAATGAAGCTGATCATAGGTAGCAAACCACAGAACTTTTAAGGTTAAACTATGAATTGTTGAAGGAAATTATTTAAAGTTTCTAGTTCATAAACGACAAGGTAAGAATTAATTGTCGGTTCATGAACCATAGACAAATTAGGAGAAGTTTTTGATGGTTTCACAAGAATTTTTCCTGTTTTCTTGTATACAAAAAGGAATTGTAAATTTGAAACTTCTTATCTGGATTGATATCATTGAGAACAAAAGACTAATACAAAGGTGCGAGTGACATAAAAGTTTTTTTGAGTCCTATGATAAACGATGGAAAAAACTGTTTGCAAACATTTTTTATATTTTATAAAAATTATTTAGTAATTTGATTTGATGTTGCGAAGATGGAATCATTTAGGAAGATTAATATGAAATCAAACGGCATATGATCCCAGGAAGTGACACAGGATCGCCTGTGATATAAAAAGGCAAGTTTGTGCGGTTTGCCAAGGGAAAATGATTAATCTAGAAAAGATTCTTTGGAAGGAAAAATGAAGAGGGCCTTAGTTCAAAATTTAAGTCTAATCAGTACGAAATTCAACTTTTACAATCATTTTATTTAATTTCAGTCTATAATACATTTCTTTTAAAAGCAACAGCAGAAAGTTTTTAGTATTTGAATGAAAATTGCTTGCCTGTGAATCAAATTTTATTAGCTCGTTGAGCACCATGAAAGTTCCTCGTGTCAATATTTAAGATGCATAAGTTGTGCTTAAGAGATCTGTTATCTCAAGAAGCAGCAGGAGTTGAGAACTAAGATTAATTCCCAGAAACCCGCACAATGTAGCTCGACTCAACCATTAAACCACATATTTCCGGCACTAAGTTAACCATCAAATCACAATTACTTGTATATTCGTATCATTAGCAACTACAATGAAAAAAATGATAATGCAAGCTAGCAACAATTTCCTTAGTTTAACTGACATAACACCAACAAATACTAGCACAAGAGAAATTCAATAAGATATCCTAAGCTGCTAACATAGAAGCAAAAAGTTTTAACATGGATAAGTTTAAATTCTAAATGTACTAGAGCGCTAGCCAGCACGTATGCAGTAGAGCCTTTCATTCAAGGAAAATGTCCAGTACTTATTTTTGGGAGACCTTGAACAACAGAGATGAGGTGAATTTTAGCTGCAACAATCAAAGTATCATTCACCAGAAATCCCTTTGAAGCATTGCGAAGATCAGTCAGGAGTATGAGACTCGAAAAACCCCAAGAATTGGACGTGTTTCTCATCCATGCACTACCTGCACCACAGCAAACTCAGCTTTAATTTCCCATCTAGAAAACTGAAAGAAATAGATGCATGCCAATTACAAATTTAAATTGCTTCACCTTTACACTCATGATGGTGCCCATAGACCTGATCTTTTATCAACAGGTTATAATCAATGTACACTCCTTGCCCAAGAAGAGCATTCTTCTCTTCTAAAGTTAAAAATAAGGACAGACTTCTGTCCTTTTCCTTTGAATCTCCTTTAGGATATAGCAACAGTGACCTGATGATTTCATTTCAATCACAAAATTCCATACAATTGCATCCCCTAAATCAATTCAGACATTAAAGAAAAAGTACTTCTTGGGTATGTACCATTTGTATTCAGCAGCATTAAATACTTGAGACGCAAGACATTGCTGCTGCAATGTTGAGAACCTCTCAATCTTCCAAGTATAACTACCATTTTGTGGTTCCTTCAGAATGCAAAGCTGCTCTCCTTTTCCTGTACGTTCAATCAAATGAACCTCTGCACCAAATGCACAGCAATCATCGACAAGATAACCATTATGTGGATCGTTGAACGTTGAAAGAGGGAGCAGTTGATCAAACCCATGTTCAGTCTTTAAAACATGGTAACGCTTAACTTTCCCATCTGCATTCCATTAAACACTTTCAATAAAACAATCATTTGCAAATTAAATGATGCTAGAAAAGCATCTTGTAGAGGATTATGGATAGTTTCTGGTCCAGTCACACTTTCAGATTTTGTAGGAGATAATTACATCAACTGTAAGAAAAAGAAGTTAATGAAACCAACCTTGAATAGTCAAGTACTTATCTTGAATATGATCATAAACAAAAAATTTGACTGTCACTTCAACCTGCCATCCATAAGATATCGCATTGGAATTTGAGAATGCCAAGTATAGAGAGAGGTGACCATCTGCATTTCTTTTTGCATTTCCATTAGGATACAGCAACAGTTTCCTATTAGGTTATAAAAATACATCATTTTTCTAATACGAGTTGAGACAGGTAACAAAACGAAAAAAAAAAAAATGGAGTAACTTACCACACGTAATCCCCAGCCTCAAAATCACCTGATTCATACTTGTCGACTCCACTCTTTTTGACTATCTCTGACAACAGAGAGAATGACTTGATCTTTAATGTGAAGTGAGTAGGTGGTGCATCTCTTTTTGATCTTGCAATTTCTGGGTTGAAAAAGCGAAATAAAATTACATAAATATTAAACAGAAAGATGTCAGGTTCAAAATAAATGTATTGACAACTGGGAGAATGACTTTAGCACTTATTTTGAGAGCTGTTATAGCAGAGTAAATAGGTATTATGAGTTAACAACTACTTAGGATCTTGGATTCAGAGTTCTATCATTCATTTATTGTATTTATCTAGTGTTGTATGTCTGGTCTTTCTTAGGAAGAATTTATTTGGCTAAGTTCATTAATCAAAACTGAAAGACTAAATATTTCATCCTGCAGAGTAGAAAAATTGGACTTGTTTGGTTACAAAATGGTCTAAGGAAAATAAAACAACTCTCATATCTTCGTACATAATCTCTGATCAATTTATATAAAGATATTCCTCATGAGGGCATAAAAGTTTCGTCTTTCCTTAATGGAAAAAAAAAACACTTCTTTTCTTTTCTGTATCTTCATTCCCCTTTCTTTCGTACTGCACCATTAGATGGTCAAACAAAGAGGGAAAAATCCAATGTCACCAAATTGAATACAAATGACGAACTTTCCTCTGCTTTTCATTTTCTTCACTTTTTAGTTAGTATTTTGTGCTTGATTTTGTAAGAATTTCGAACTTCTAACCCACTCCCATTGACAGGGAAATGGATGGATATAACCTATTCATAGGGAACAGTGTTAAGAGCTGGCATTTAGTTGGAAGTTTCATAGGAGTCCAGACCAATTTTCTCGCTTGCCAATTTGATTTTCCTTTTCTTATGTAAACCAAAATCAACATTTTTAGTAGATTTTTAAATCATCTAAAAGAAAAATTAAAACTTCTAAAAAGAATTTTTCAGGTATGCAAAAGTAGAAAGATAGAGCAGCAGGTAGCAATAGGGGCAATCAAGTAACAGAGGTGGAGAATAAGAAGGATTACCAAGAACATCGGCACAAGAAGGAATGGGTTTTCGATCACTATCTTCCATGATTATCATCTGCTGCTTCAAAACAACCCAAGCAAATAAACAAACACGCTTTCCTTCCTAGTCTGTCTACGAAGTAACCCTTGAGTTACTTAGCGGAGGTGTAAACTTATAAAAGGCATTGATTACGATGCATTTTTCTTTTTAGCGAGATTAGGACTCTATTTGTCGTATTGTCTACGCAAAGCCCAAATTACGTCATTTTGAGACAGTTTTACAAATCAATTAATAAATTTGCTGAGAAATAACGAGAAAAATAGGAAGAAAATGAGAGAAAACAGATAGGATAAGATTTAATGAGATTCTTTAATATATTTATGCTTTTAGAAGTAGAGTGGCTAATTTTTTATTAATTATATAAAAATTAAAATTATTTTTATACTGTTTATTATTCCCGTATCTCAATTTATTTAATCTGTAATCTTTAAAATAACTGAAAAATTCCATATAAAAATAGATATTATTACTCTCCTTATTAAGGCTTCGTCGCTGTACTCTAATAGCTATCCATTTACTGTATATATAAGTAATAGACAACATAGTTAATTTATCTCTTCAATTTATCAATTAATTTACACCAAATACTACCACAAAATGACTTACCGCATAAACAATACGCATTAACATTACTGTCATTTGATTAACATAGTGAATTGATCGCCCCTCTATCTATATATTTTGACTGCTATAGGTTACTGTAATTATTTAAATGTTAATTTGTAAGTAGCCATATAATTAATATGTTCACAATTTTATATATGTTACTAACAGTATAATCGTTCCTTTATGCACTAATGAAAATGAAGAGAAGACTTATTAAAATTTTTTAATCTAAATATTTATAAAATTTAATTTCAACCATTATGTGCATATTAGACTTAACATGATCTATGTTTGAGAAAATACGAGAAAATCCTAATTTATTCTCACAGACGAATTTGTTAAACCATAACTATTATTTTAGTAGCGGATTGATGCGTTCAATTTAGAGAGATAAATTTATATATTTTTATTTTAAAACTATATTATATAATAAATTTAATAAATCTGCTAAGTATTATTATGTCTAAGTAAAATTAATCCATACAAAAACATAAGTAAAACTAAATTTTAAGAGCATTACATTAGTAACTGCAATCCCAATCAAAATATCATATTTAAAAATGAATATCATAGCAAAATCAACTTCAAATAGTGGCAGCTGTACAAAATACCAAATACATGTATCTAATTTTTTGTTGTTTGAATATATCCACTGTAGAATCTTGAGCCAGGAGCTAAAAAAGAAAAACTGAATTAATTATGATAAGAGAAATATTAACAATATTTTCTATATTTAAATAGAAAGATAAAAAATTTCAAAAAATTTTATTTTTTTTTCATTTTTAGATTTTTTTTCCCTTTGTTAACCAGGAAAAAAAAGGTTGGGACACTTGGGGTTCTAATTGTTGAAAAGTCATTCAAAGCGAAAGAGACAAAATAAAGTGGTAGAATCTAAGTCATTTTCGAATCCTTATCTGAGATGAGGCTTTTCCTCCCTATAATCATTTAACTTTGGTCACTGCCTTAATCATTCATCTGCCTCTTCCCCCACTCTCTCCATGGCTGAAGCAGCATCTTCATTACTGGTTCAGTCCCATGAAACTCCTACTCAACCCCATCAAATTAAAAGGATTAAAGCAATATCTGAATCACCTGGTCTCACCTCTATCCCCTCAACATACACTTTCCCCCCCAATCCCCATGATCAAATCATCTCAGAGACAGAAGAATCGCTTCCCGTAATCGATTACTCTCTTCTCACTTCAGGTACTCCCGATCAACGCTCCAAAATCATTCATGACCTCGACAAAGCCTGTCAAGAATGGGGCTTCTTCATGGTATAATTAATAATTTTTTCAATTACTTGTCAACATTAATTTCTTTATAATTAATCAAACTTCTCACAATTTTAAATGATAATTAGGTGATAAATCATGGAGTACCAGAGAGATTAATGAGATCGATGATTGAGGTGTGCAGAGGATTCTTTGATCTGCCAGAGGAAGAGAAGGAAGAGTACAGAGGAAAGGATGTGTTGGATCCAATAAGATGTGGAACAAGTTTTAATGCTTCAGTGGAGAATGCTCTCCTTTGGAAGGATTTTCTTAAGATTATGTCTGATACGACTGTGTTTCACTCTCCTACTAAACCTGCAGGCTTCAGGTAATTAATTTATTTACTATTTAGACAAGTAGGGATTCATGAATAAAGTTGGTCAATTTGAATTTGAAAAAAATTGCATATTTTGGTCCTAATTTGTTCAAATTGTTTTTTCAGCTCTTCAAATGATTTTTCATTTTTTTTCGATTTAGCTCCTTGCTAGATTTCTAATTTTTGTTCCATTAGGCCCTTTAATTTTTAATTTTGATCTATCAAGTACTTACATTCAAGAAGTTTAAACAGGGAGACATCCTTAGATTATTCAAAAAAGGCTAGAGAAATTGCAAGGGAACTCCTAAAAGGAATATCAGAGGGCTTGGGATTAGAAGCCAATTACATAGAAAAGGTATTGAACTTGGAAAAGGGTGTGCAAGTTATCGCAGCAAACTTCTATCCACCATGTCCCCAGCCAGAACTTGCAATGGGAATGCCACCTCATTCTGATCACGGCCTCTTGACGTTTCTAATACACAATGGAGTAAGTGGCCTTCAAGTTCAGCACAACGGCAAATGGGTCAATATAAATGGCATTCCCAACTCCATCCTTGTTAACACTGGAGATCATCTTGAGGTGCATTACGGATCTTTCCTTCTTAATTTGCTTAAGTATCTAATTACAATTTACTTCTACAAGTAGAAGAGTTTACTAATAAATATTAAGACAAATCCTGTGCTTATGGTTTGTTTTGCATGGTAGATATTGAGCAATGGAAAGTATAAGGGCGTGATGCACAGAGCAACGGTGAACAACAGAACAACAAGGATATCTGTAGCCACAGTACAAGGGCCATCCTGGGATTCAGTAGTAATTCCAGCACCAGAGTTATCAGACAGGGAAAACAAGGCTCCTGCTTATATTGGCATTACCTATAAGGATTATATACATCTTCAGCAAAGCGGTCAGCTTCATGGAAAATCCAACTTGCACAGAATACGAAAGTTTTTATAGGTAGTCCTCCAGTTTAATTATGTGGGTTTATTTTACAAGTCTTTAATTTCCATTTACATTTAGTTTGCTCAATTAATAAATTTTATTTGCATGGGTTTGAACAAAATAATAGATTCATTTTTTCTGTTTATCAAGTCTTATTATATCTAAAAGAAAAAAAAAATAAACAGATACAATTGTAGTTTTATGCATTACAGTTTACAGAAGTCTTCAGAACATTATAAATACTAAGTAGACCAGTTTGCCATGTTGGGCATCCGCCCTGAAATAAGCCCGTCTTTGACAAGTCAATTTAGTTTTTCTGTGCTCAGAATTCATTTTGTTGCTCTCAAATCCGTGTGGAATTTTGTACTGCTTTTTTTTAAATCTACTAACAGGCCTGTTTATATATAGGATTGGAATTAAATAACAAAATGCTATGTGAATATAAAGCAAAAGTAATTAGCGTTACTCCATCTATAGATTATTGACATCTGTTCCCACTAAATAAAAAAATAAATCATAAACTAAATATTGATATATAATGATGAAGTACAACTCAATGGTAATATCTCAAAAGTAAAAATGAGAAATAATTTAATCCACCTGCACCAACATACATTCACATACTCATTGAAGCAAAACAAATGAGACCACACAAACACAATCTTGGGCAACAACACAATTAATTTAGCTTGCAACCATGTGCTAGTAAAGTACATGAGATTGATATCATGATAGATGTGAGAGATAAAGAAAAGCGATTAAGGGGTAGATGGAGCTGGTGGTGGAGAAAGGAAGGGGATGGAGGGAATGGTAGTTGGGATTGTGGGGATTGAGGGAATGCTGGGCAATGGAGGCATTGTGACCTTTGGGACACTAGGCACTGTGGGTAAGCTTGGAAGTGGAGGCAGAGATGGTTGGGTGGTTGGTAGGGTTGGCACCGTGGGCAAGCTGGGAAGTGGAGGCAGAGTGGGCTTAGGCAGAGATGGAATGGTTGGCAATGGTGGCATTGTTGGCTTGGGCAGATTAGGCAGCGAAGGCCATGGTGGAAGTTGAAGAAGATTGCGAGCAGCTAGTACTCCCACATCCATGCCTGAAAATGACAATGCAATAAAGAGACCCAACGCCAAGAAACTTGAGCTAGCCATTCTGAACAAATGCTTAGGGCTTTAATATGAGCTAGAAAGAGTAACCAAAAAGAGTTATATGGATTTGAGTATGGGAGAAATATTGAAGGCTTGTCTTGGTTTATATAGAGATGCAAATGGTTCTTGTAGGTAAAAAACAGAAAAATCTTGTTCTCGTTAGTTTAGCTTCATATCAGTATTCCATTGAAAACAATGGCTTATGTTGCCTATTGTTGTTGTTAGCTAACCAACTATAATATATCAGGAACACAAGCCATCCATCTATATGTTGGTCTGGTTATCTAAGTAGTTTGACTTCTACCCTAATCAAAGGTGTCAATCCACTTCTTTGCAGGGCTTGATCAGTTTAGATAAGGATTTGTCATTTATCATGAAGCATGATAGTTGACCTCATACAACTTAATCACAAAATGAATATTTAAATGTTTTAACATGGGCTGATCTTTCGTGTGGTATCTCAGCTGTATTGTTGAACAAATTATTATTTCTTTTAAAAGGAAAAAAATTATTAAAATTTATTTGATTAATGACTAACTTGAAAATAAAATATTTAGTTCACCTAGTGGCATTATTTTCTATTACAAAAACATCTACTATTCAATATTCAATTTAAAATTCTCAAATTCAAATTATCTTGAGTACAAATTTCCTCAAAAATTGTGAAAATCCAATCAATTATTATATTCCCAAACAAAAGAAAAGGGAAATAAATATTTTTTGATACATCTAGTTGGGTATTTAATCCCATGATTTTTCACTTTTACTGTGACTATTTCATAACAAGTGTATCAATTAAACGAGTCCCAATTGGTAAAGGAAAATATTTATTGACTCATCTTACACTTTGCTTAAATTTTTTCATTAAAATGTTAAATTACAAAGGAATATTTGCAACTTAGGGAAAGCAGTCAACTTGATGGAATATCAAACTTGGATGGAATACGAAAATAATTATAGGTAGTCCTCCAGTTATTGCTCAAGTTCTTATTTTCCTTTGAAATTTAGCTCAAATTGATATATATTTATTTGGATGAATTATTCGAACTTTTTTTTTCTTTTTTTGATAGAGTGGTTTGAACAAATTAATAAATTCAGCTTTTATGTTTATCAAGTCTAATTGTATTTAAATGTTAAAAAAACAAAGAGATATATTCAGATCATTAGAAGTATTGTTTTAAGTTCCAGTTCATCATATCTTAAATATTGGTGAATTTCAGGCAATAAAAGTTTTTATAAAGCCCTTGAAAATATATATTTTTAGGCTTCACATTTTTCATCAAATAAATTCTTAATAAAATAAAAGTTAGAAGTTTTAGAGCTAAAAAAAAAATTAAAAATCCCGAGGCTCAATAAAACACCCCTGTTGGTGATAGAACAATTTTAGCAAGTTCAATGCCCAAAACATGCAATTATTCCCTTTAATTTACATAAACTAGTAAGAGGCATAATTATTTGTTGGTTCTCTCTGTTTTCTTTTTTGATTATTATTTTTGTAAAAAACAGGGAGACATCATTAGAATATTCAAAAAGGGCCAAAGAAATAGCAAGGGAAAGGGACATTCGAGAGTTTGGATTTGGAAGCCAATGACATAGAAAGGGAACTAAACTTGGAAAAGAGAGTACAAGTTATAGCAGCAAACTTCTATCCACCATGTTCACAGCCAGAACTTGCAATGGGAATGTCCTCATTCTGATCACGGCCTCTTAACCTTTGTAATCCTCAATGGAATTAGTGGCCTTCAAATTCAACATAAGGGCAAGGGGGTCAATGTCAATGGCATCCCCAACTCCATCCCTGTTAACATTGGAGATCATCTTGAGGTGCATTAAGTTTAAGCTTGCCCATTTTCTTTTCTACTATAAATTTTTGGGCGAAAGTCTTTGAAATTGTTACCTTATAGTTTCGTTTGGATGGCAGATATTGAGCAATGGAAAGTATAAGAGCGTAATGAACAGAGCAATGGTGAACAATCACGCAACATTGATATCCATAGCCACAGTACAAGGGCCATTACTGGAATCTGTAGGAAGTCCAGCACCAGAGTTATTAGACAGGGAAAACAAGGCTCCTGCTTATATTGGCATCACTAGGGATTACCTGCATCTTCAGCAAAGCAGTCAGCTTGATGGCAAATCCAACTTGGATAGACTTCGTAAATTATAGGTATTCTTCCAGTGTAATAATTATGGGGGTTTATTGCCCAAGTTCTTAGTTTCCTTTTACAGTTTGCTCAAGTTAATATATTTTTATTTGAATGGGCTTGAATAAATAATATTGCAACAAGTAACTAGACCAGTTTGCCATTTTGGGCATCACCCTGTTCATCCGGCTTAAAATGGAAATACGCCTATCTTTGACCGTTATCTTTAACATGTCAATTCAGTTTTTTGTACTCGTGATTCAGCCAGTTGCTCTCAATTCCTTGTGGATTTTTGTATTTCTTGTTCCAATTCTACTAACAGACCTATTAAAATATATAGTATTTGTTGTGAAAAATTATCAGAGCTTTAGTTGTGCACATTGTTAGATCCCACATCGGTGGGATAATGAAAAAAATGGAAGTTTATAAATGTCAAGTGGATCAAACTAAAATGCCTTTGGGCATTTTGGTAAAAAGACATCCACAACAATTTTCAAGTCCAAAAAATTCAACGCTCTCCCTATTTAAGTGGACCGGACCCATAAAAGACCGGACCCATAAATTTCAACATGGTATCAGAGCCAATTGTCAAACGGCCCATGAACATCCATCAAATTGATTTAAGAGTACAAGTCCAGACAAAGCAAAAATGGAGATCTGCGGCCTCTGAAACTCTCATTTGATCTGCGGCCTCTGAGATTCAAAGAGTACAAGCTCAAGAAAAAACAAAATGGAGACTTGAAGCCTCTGAGACTCGCTTGAATACAAGTCTAGACGCAAAATGATGGCAAGTTACAACTGAACCAATACAGTTGGACTTGAGGGGGAGTGTTAGATCCCACATCGGTGGGGTAATGAAAAAAATGGAAGTTTATAAATGTCAAGTGGATCAAACCAAAATGACTTCGGACATTTTGGTAAAAAAGGCATCCACAACAATTTTCAAGTCCCAAAAATTCAACGCTCTCACTATTTAAGTGGACCGGGCCCATAAATTTCAACGCACATAATCTAGAGTTTCAAGATGACATCTTCTTCGTCAACGAAGTATAAGGTAGAAAGTTTGATGGGGAATGAATTTCAGTCTATAGAATATTAGAATGAGATTGTCCCTGGTTCTGCAAGATTAATGGAAGACAATCGAGTTGAATTTTCCAGAGGGTACGAAAGAGGCGGATAACGTAGACCTGAAGGAGAGAGCTTTGAGTGCGATTTTCGTGAGTGTGACTGACAATATTCTGCGTGAGATTGCTGATGAAAGTTCATCATCTGCAACGTGGAAGAAATTAGAGGAGATGTACTCTGCGAAATCACTGACAAATCCGCCTTTATCTAAAGAAAAGACTTCATAATTTGTGAATGAATGAAGGTACGACCATTAAACAACATATTGATGAATTTAATTTGATCATAATAGGCCTGAATAATATAGATATTAAGATTGATAATCAGAATCATACATTAATTGTATTGTATTCGCTGCCACCTTCCTATGAGACTTTTGTTGATACTTTATTGTATGGAAATGATAGTATTTCACTTGATCATGTTAATAATGCACTAAAGTCGAAAGAGTTGAAAAAGAACTTTCCTAAAAATAGAGATAGAACAGAAGGGGAGAGTCTTGTGAGTAAGGGAAGAACATAGACAAGGGATGATTTTTCTGGCAAGAAGAAATCAAAGGGCAGATCAAAATCTAGAGCTAAGAAAGCAAATTGTTTTGAGTATGGGGAGAAGGGTGACTTTAAGAGAGACTATCCTAAGTTGAAAGAGAAAAAGGGAAGAACTAGGAGAATTCTGCAAACATACTTGACATTAATTGTTCTAGTGACAGTGACAGTGGTAGCGCTGGGAAGTTTTATCTGTGAGTTTTGATCATGGAAAGAATTCCTCGGTTCTTGATTCTGGTGCTCCATTCCATGTGTCCGTGCAGACAATGAAATGCATTTTGAGGTATTTGAGGGGTACTGCAAATGTGGGTTTGATATTCGACAGAGCAAAGATGGGTGATTCCGTTATTGGCTATATGGATTCAAACTATGTGGGGGACTTGGATAAGAGATCTTTGATAGGTTGCTTGTTTACTCTTTCTGGTAGTGCCATCAGCTGGAAGGCAACTTTGTAGAAAATAAGTCCACCGAAAATGGCCAAGACAATAGTTGGTCCGGTACCTGCTTCAGCTCCTCCGTCGTCGCAGCCGAAAGAAGTCAAGAGAGGAAGAGGTAGACCGCCTAAGGTGAATCCGACGGTGGTTCCAGTTGCAGGTTGAAAGTTGCCAGCGACAAGAGAGGGGGTGGGTGAAAAACAGAGTTTGTTTTTTTTTAAATTATTCTTTATAATTTTTTAGGTGTATTAGTTCTCTCTACTAATTGATGTTTTAACTTTTAGTAGTATAATCTTTTAATTTTATATTTTTTTTTAAATTTAAGTTGTTAGTTTAATAGGTGGTGAGAGAAGCCGATTTGAATTTCAATTCTAAATATGGGGATTACTACTACTACTACTATTATTATTATTATTATTATTTCATGTGGAGTTATATTTTATGATTTGTTTAAATAAATTAATAATTGAATTAGTATTTTATTTTGTGTTAATTATTTGATTATCAGCAGAGAAGTTGACTATTATTCGCCCACTGCAGGCTTATGCAACTCCAAAAATTTTATATGCAAGTATTTTTTTTGGTGGAATTAATTGCCATAAATTACTTGACATTAAACAGTTATATTTAATTGGCAATTATGGAGTGAGCAATTATGTCACAGTGGAAAATATTATAATAAGAAAGTGGGATAGCCAATTTGAATTTCAATTCTAACTGGTTTGATAAAAAAAATCAATTATGAGCTTTTTTTTGCCACATGCCAATCCGATGTGGCATTTCCGTTTATGTGGCTGCTTGCGTGTCATCAGTGCTGATGTGTTGAGTGAGGTGGCAGATTTTGGTGGCCCTATCCAGTTGCCAAATAACTGAATATGATTATTCTGAAAAAAAAAATGAAGTTTTGTGATTTTACCATAAAAAAATTTAATAATTTTATGATAAATAATAGAAAATTTAATAACTATCGATATAATTATCCCGATAATTATTCCATTAGACTTTTTATTTTTGTTGGTCGTGTTCTTAATTTTACTCCAAATTTTGCTCTAATTAATATATTTTAATTGGGATGGATTTGAGTTTGAATAAATTAATAAATTCAGCTTTTCTGTTTTGTACCTAAAAGATAAATAAATAAAGAGATAGCTTTATGTATTGCAAATTTGCAATTAACAAAAGTATTCAGATCACTAGAAATGGGGCTTTAAGGTCCAGTTTTTCCGTCTATTAAATATTTATAAATTAGATTAATCAAATTGACAATATTTTTCATCCTAAAAAAAAAAAAAAGATGAAGAAGAATTAGATTAGTATCAAATTATATGATGAATATTTACTTTATTCAATTACAATGAAAAATAAATTCTTTTCATAATTTTGATTTCTCAATGCTAATTAAATATTTATTTTGGTATTTTCAAAAAAAATATTTTGATGACCTTTTTATTTTTGTTAAATTGGGATTCAGGGATAATAAGAATTAAGCTTTTGATTTTTCGCACTATAACATTATTAGTGCAAAAAAAAAAAAATTATTTAGATCTAATTTATAATGTTTTATAAGAAATCAAATCAGTAATTAAATGCATGTATACGAATATGTAATTATTTTATTTACGTGGCTTTATATCATAGGTTCAATTAATGAAAAGTCTAGTGATAAATGGACTGCTCTAGCTAAGAATTTCGTTCTGTTTCAAAATCAGAGGGTGGATTGATTGGGAAGAGAAAGTGAGGAAAGAAAAAGTTCTGCAATTTTTCTGTGAAAATCTCGAGAGGGAAAATTTCTTGCAGATAACTTTTTGAATGGAGTATTATATTCATTTTTTTTAAATTTCTTTTGGATTCACAACAAACCATCTGATATCTCTTGTTGGATTTCATTATGCGTCGGCATTTCGATATGTAAAATTGTGTATTTTTGTGCTAATTTTCCAAAAAATGATGATATTGGGCTTGGTTTTGCGACAGATGGGGTCGATGCGTTGGAAGAGGTTAATTTAATGTGGCGTGAAATGTGATGTTCACAATCTGCTTGTTAAAATGCCAAAGAAAAAAAAAGTGGCATTTGTAAGGAAAAAAATGGCATTTGTTTTACTTGGACTATTGAACGGTGAGAATGAAGCTTTGAACTGGATAGGTATTAGCTAATGAATTTCATTGGGTTTGTGTGAGAAAGGGTTTGTGTTATGTTAGCTAATTAAATGGTGAATTGGCTGCAATTGCCTAGTGCTAGTCTGCATTGATATAGGGGGGATGAGGTCGCTAGTGTTAGGCAAGGTGACAGAATTTTTGTTTCAAGACTTTAAGAACCTTGAGAATGCTGGTGGGAATCTTAAGGCGAGAAATATAGTGAAAGAAAAGAAAACTCTCACCTATCTCCATTTTCATCAGTTGACTACTATTTTAGTTGCGTAGCGTTCACGGTTCACTCATGCTAGAAGGTAGCAGCTGTCAATATTAAGCCTCAGGGAATCTTGCTTTTGTAAAAAATAATCATAGGAAGATTGTTGACTGCCCAAATTCACGGTTATGGTATAATTAAGGTCAACGAACCAAAAGCAAGGCATGGAAATTTCCAGGAAAAACAAACAGGATGATTGTTTGAAAATTTTTTAAGTAATGAGAAAGTCTGTTGCCCAGCAAAAAATGTCAAGAAAATGTGGTGGTTAGATCTTCAAAGATTTGTTTTAATGGTTTTCAGGTATATTAAATTATTGGCATTGATCTGCAGATGAAGCTCTGCCTGAGTTACCTTTCTTTGCATCAAGTCATTTTGACACCAAAATAGTATCCACCAACTTTGACATGGCATCTACTTTCTCTGCATCAGCCTCCACCAACAATTGTAAGTATGATGTTTTCATGAGCTTCAGAGGTGAAGACACTCGAAATAATTTTACTAGCCATCTCTATGCTGCTCTATGTAAAAAATCAATTAGAACCTTCATTGATGATGAACTTAGACGGGGAGAAGAAATCACATCAACTCTTCTCAAAAAGATTGAGGAGTCAAAAATTGCAGTTGTCATTTTCTCAAAAAACTATGCATCTTCAACTTACTGCTTGGATGAACTTGAGAAGATAATGGAACGTCATGAGTCCTATGGACTAACAGTTCTGCCAATATTTTTCCATGTAAATCCATCGGATGCTCTAGAGCCTGAGACTGGAATTTTTGCAGATGCATTTTCCAGACATGAAAAAGATATTAAGAAGAAAGTTGAGAAAGTACAAGGTTGGAAGGATTGGTTGAAGGCTTCAATAATTAAAGCAGCCAACTCTTTTGTTCTCTTCACAAGCTATTGGGTATATTCTGAACATTTATATTGATTTTCTTTAGAACATTGCAGACATGAGGAATTAGTCTTTTCATAGAAAAAAAAGTAAATGAAAATGTTAGGCTTGAGAAACATATGAGTTTGAACATATATGATTTTAAATAAATGAATTTTTTATGAGGTTGATAAGGCAGGCAGGCAAACATTTTCTCATGGTAAGAAGTTTTTTTTTAATCTATTCAGTAATATTTTAGAGTTACAGACTTGTTGTTTTAACTTGTTAAATATGTGTAAATGTGACCAAGAAATCTGAAGCATTTTTGCAAATTTGCTAGACATGAGGGAGATTTAAAGGAGAAATTGAACAAAGTACAAAGATGGAAGGTTGCCTTGACAAAAGCAGCCAATCTAGCTGGGCAGGATTTGCAGATAATTAGGTGAACTTACGAACTTTTCTCTGTCCTTACTGAGGATATTTCATTTGTTTAAAATGCATGATGCTGTTGTCAACACTCCATTTTTTTTTATGAAAACTCTTTTTCTTTCACCCCTTACACCCTTGTTCTTGAATCTATTCCTTTTTTTTTCATATGTGGTGGTATTGTTTCTTCCCTTGATTTCTTTTTTAATGATATGGTGTCATTAGAAACAGAATTTGCCTAAAAAAATGATAAGTTCAATCTGAACAATCTGAACTAAGTCTAGGTGGGAGATGATAGTTAATTATTTGAACTTTGAAGGGAAATGAATTTGATGTAATGTTAAACTTATTTACACTTTAAAATTACTGAATATGCATCTAAAATTATATTTAAAATTATTGGAACGTGCATATTTGTAGTATTTTCTTATCTCAAAGTAATTGTTGTATATTCTTGGTGATATCATGCATCTTAGTTCCATTTCTTGGAATGATAATACGTTGTCAGTTGTCATATCACATGCAAGTATGGTTGATTAAAGTGAGAAACTACTGGTTCAGAAACTGTATATAAGTTGTAACAGCCTAAATGCTGCTTTGCATGTCATAGAGAAATTGTTTTTTTGTTTTTTTGTATAAGTATAGCATGTTGGAAAGCAAAAAATAATATGATTGCTATCTCTGGTTTAAACATCTTCATATTCTCATTCTGGCAGGAAGGAATCTGAACTTGTTGATAAAATTGTCAATGATGTTTGGAAAATAGTGAAACAAGTATCAACAAGTGTTCCTGACTTGCTGGTGGGGATAGATTCACGCGCTGAGCATATCAAAGCATTGTTACACATTGGGTTGTCAGAACTTCACATTCTAGGAATCTGGGGAATGGGTGGTATAGGTAAGACAACCATTGCTGGAGCTGTATTTAAACAAATTGCATATCAATTTGAAGGCTGCTGCTTTCTTAGAAATATTGGGAAAGAATCAGAAAAGTGTGGAGGATTGGCTCGTTTAGGAGAGGAGCTTCTTTCAAAATTGCTGGGGGAAAAAGAAGTGAAAATAAATACACCAGATATTAAATCCTCTCATTTTAAGGATATGCTCCGTCATAAAAAGGTTCTAATTGTACTTGATGACGCCAATAATATGGAACAATTGGATTTTTTTGTTGGAGATCATGATCACTGTTGCTTTGGTCCAGGAAGTAGAATTATTATAACCAGTAGAGATAAGCAAATTCTCAAAAAATTCGTTCATGTTATATATGAAGTCAAGGAATTAAATTGTGATGATTCACTTCATCTTGTTAGTTGGAGTGCGTTTAAGCAAAAGAATCCCTTGGAAGATTTTGTTGCTCTAACAAATTTGGTGGTAAGATATGCTAGGGGTAATCCTTTGGCTCTGAAAGTCTTGGGTTCCATGTTATTTGGAAAGAGCAAAACAGAATGGGAAAGTGCATTGAAGAAACTAGAAAAAGCTCCTCACAAAGATATTCAAGATGTCCTAAAAATTACATATGATAACTTGGACGAGGAAGAGAAGGATATATTTCTTCATATAGCATGTCTGTTTGAAGGTGAGGATATAGACCATGTGGTACAGGCAATAGATGGTTGTGGCTTCTCCACAAATATTGGAATTAGTACTCTTATTGACAAGTCTCTTTTAACAATTTCAAACAACATACTAGAAATGCATGATTTACTACAACAGATGGGTAGGGAAATTGTTCGCCAAGAATCCAAAAGACCAAACGACCGCAGCAGAATATGGAATCGTGCTGAAATCTATAAAGTATTCAAGGAAAATAATGTAAGACAAATGTGTCAACTCTCATCTATATGTGTATGTGTGCTTGCGTGTGTGTGTCTGCTTTGGTTAAATATTAATATAAATAATTAATAACTCTTGCATGCCATGAAGAAATTAGATATTAATTTATGCAATTAATATTGATATTACGATATATATCCTCTATTCTTGATTGTTAGGGCACTGAAGCAATTGAAGGCATACTCCTGGAGATGTCTAAAACGGGAAAGTTAGAATTAAATGCGAATGCTTTTGCAAGGATTCCAAATCTTAAATTTCTCATATTTCGTATGTCTGATTTCCATTGTGGCTTTGAAGAAGATTGTGAGATAAAACTTCCTAAGGGGCTTGGATATCTTCCTAGTGAGCTGCGCTATCTTTATTGGCATGGATACCCATTAGAATCTCTGCCAGCCAATTTCCATCCATTGAACCTTGTTGAGCTTAACTTGCCTTGCAGCAAAGTTGAACAACTGTGGGAAGAAGCCGAGGTATAATCTTCTACTATATGCTGTTCTTCTTTGATTTGAGCAAAGCATAATTAGGGTTGCGAATTCTAATTTATTTCTCATATTTCCCAAGGCTTCCTCATCAATCAGCCAACTTAGCAAGCTAACTTTCATGAGCCTGAGGTACTGCAAGAATATTAGGAGTCTTCCAACTAACATTGGTCTACCGTCTCTTGAAACTCTTGATCTTTCTGGCTGCTCAAATCTCAAGAAGTTTCCTGAGGTTTCACAGAACATAAGGTATCTATATTTAAATGAGACTGCAATACAAGAAGTTCCCTTGTCAATTGAGTACCTCAGCAAACTTGTCTTATTGGATATGAAAAATTGCACTAAGCTTGAGAGTCTCCCTGGCACCATTTGCAATTTAAAATCTCTTCAAATTTTTATTCTATCTGGCTGCACAAATCTAGTGAGTTTTCCAGAAATTTTAGAGACCATGGATAGTTTACAGTACCTGTTTTTAGATGAAACAGCCATTATAACTCTTCCAGATAGCTTCAGCAATATGGAAGCTCTTCACGTGCTTAATCTTTCTGATTGTTCAAAACTTGAAAGGCTACCAAAGGACATCAAGGATCTAAAATTTTTGGCTGAGCTCAGAGCAGGAGGATGCAATTTATCAAAATTGCCAGCTGATTTTAAATATTTGTCCTCGGTAATTGAGCTGAATTTAAGTGGGAACAACTTTGATAGTATGCCAGCAGGAATTGATCAACTTTCTAAACTGAGATGGCTTAATGTGTCTGGCTGCAAGCGGCTTCAATCATTACCAGAGCTTCCAACTAAAATGAAATATTTAAATGCACGTGACTGTAGATCATTAGAATCAATATCTGGCCTCAAGCAACTATTTGAGCTGGGATGCAATGATTCCTTGGGAGATGAGACTTTCGTATTTACCAATTGCTACAAATTAAATCAAGATGAATGGAGAGATGTTGTGGAACATGCACAGCTGAAAATTCAGCATTTTGCAATGAGAAGGAAACATTCTGATTGTAAGACTTCTGTTGCACCTTTTGTTTGCTTCACTTATCCTGGTACCGAAATTCCAGAATGGTTCACAAGGAAAAGTATTGGAAGTTCAGTCACAATTCACCGTCTGCCTCCATATTGGCTAAATTGTAGGTTCTTGGGGTTTGCTGTATGCATGGTTGTTGCATTTGATGATCGTCTTATTTGTGATTTTCCTCGTGGAGTTGTTGCATGCAAATGCCATTTTCGAAATGATTATGGTGGCCTCATTCATCACATTTTCACTCTTGACAGTTGGAAATATTTCCCAGCTAAATCCAATGGATCAAAGCATGTGTTCCTTTGGTATGATTGCCGTTGGTATGATACAATAGTTGCTAAATGTGATTGGCTTAATGAATGCGGGTGCAATGAGGTATCGTTTGAATTCTCTGCTGAAATACTTGATTGCCATTTTGATGCAAATGGTCACAAGGTGGGAAGCACAAATTTTCCTCAGGTGGAAAAGTGTGGAGTCCGACTACTATATGCTAAAGATGAGGAGAGCAACCATTTGGAAATGGAAGTGGAAATGACAAAGAAGAGAAGTGGCAAGTTTGGGGAAGAAGAAGCACCATACATTAAAAAAAAGAAACAATGAGAGGCGATTTCTTGGGTTCCAAATGCGGTTTACTCCTGCCTCAGTTCTATCCAGCATATTGTGAATTTTTCTTGCAAATTGCATGCTTTTTTTTCGTTCTTTTTTACTAGCTTATACATTCAGATTATTTTCCTCTCTTTACATTGTGAATTTGTGATATTTTTTCGCATAATTGAATGATTTTCATCACATATATAATTGTTTTTTCCCGATTGTCTCTGGTTTTTTTTGTATTATTTGACCGTGGACATATTGCATGTGAATTACCTGCTTTTCTTTCTTTCTTATCATATCAATGCATCTTATGGTAAATCATATCCATTCAGGCTAGCATCTCTTTTTCCATATAATAGGCCATTTTGTCACTATGAACATATTGGGGATTTTAACAGGAGAGGCGGTGGGAGCAGTAAATAAAATAAAAACGCTCAAAGAAAAACGAGCATGAAGAAGAAATAGTAAAGAGTTGTAGAAATTTCCAGCAACATAAAAACAGATATCTTGTGATAAAATAGAGTTTGTTCTCCTTCTTCATGTTTACACTAGGATTATTATAGTTTTTTTTTCTCCACCACAAATTCCTAGAGATCTTTGTCTATTTATAGGCCTATTAGCTTCTAAAGGAAGGTTTGCACAATAAACAGGAAATGCAATAAACTGCAAAATTCTAGAGTGCTCTGTAGAAAAATCTTGTGGGCTGATTTCTTAAATAACATGCTGCAAAAAAAAAAAAAATTATCGTTTTTCATTATTTTCAACAGAAAACGAATCTAAGTCCCTTATCACTCGTTCTATTGTTTTTTCCCATGTCTAAAACAGCTCCACTGATTCCCTCCCCATCATCTCCTGCTCTACCACCAAAGATAACAAGCATCAAACTACTAGCAGAGTCACCTGGTCTCACTACCATCCCTACCAATTGCACCTTCGCCCAAAATTCTCATGATGAAGTGGTCCTGACCAACGATCCAAAATCATTCAAGACCTTGGAAAAGCCTGTCAGGGATGGGGTTTCTTCAAGGTGTAATTTTTTTTTTCCTTCTTTCTAGTTCCCAAAGGTAGTTTTTGAAGGGTCTGAGTATAAGGGAAGCATGTATTGGACCCCATACGATGCGGCACCAGTTTCGGGTTTTTCAAGCCGAAAGATCATTCGGAGGGGTCAAGAAACTTCAGTGGAGGAGGTCATTTCCTGGAAGGATTTACTTAAGATTTTTGCAGATCCTGTATTTCACTCACCGAGCAAACCCAATGAGTTCAGGTAAATCCTGATCCTTAAAAGAAGTTTTAGGGTATGTTTGGTTCAACAGCAGTAGCCAACAGCAACGGTTAGTTGTCGATGTCAATAGTAATAGTCAACTGACAAATGATAGTGATAGAAGTCAACGGTTAATAATTTATAATTAATTTTAAAATGTTTAGAAATTCTAAAGTTGAAAATTAATTATAATTTTTAAAATAACTATTAATAATTATTTTTTATTATAAATGTGATATACATACTAATTATTTATTTATTTATAATGCATATCATATATAATATAAAAATAATTAATTAAACACAAAAATATAACAGAAAATATAATTTTTTAATCAATAAAAAATTATTATAAACTGATCAAAATACAAGTATAAAAATAAAAAATTATTTTATATATTAAATATCTAAAAGTTTGCTTTTGAAAAAGCCAATTTTAGTACAAATTTTAAAAATTTTCTGTTGGAATTTCTAATTCCTGACTTTTACTTTTTTTTATCCAATATTTAACTCAAATTTTGATTTGTGAGGCTGTTAAAAGTTAAATTAATCAAATACCTAATTCAGTAGACCGTTAAAAAGGGAAGCAAAAGCTAAACCAAATGATTTCTTAACATAATTTACAGAAGAAGAAGAATTGAGTAGTTTATGAAGTGCAGGGGAAAAATTTTGGTTGATAGTATGACTGACGTGGAAGAAAATCGTCCATAAAACTATTATGATTTTCCCCATTGGAAATTATGCATTTTATACAAAAGAATCAGATACGAAAGAAATTGAAATAACACTTGTGGTATTGTATTTATTTATAGATTGAGCTAATAATACATTATCATTTATAAAAAAAATTGAAAAAAAAAACTTAGTCTTACTTACAAATGTGAAATTGATTGTAAAATTCATTTGCTTGACATGATAATAAGTTATTGGTTGGGTTCATAAATAAAATGAATTCAATTCAAAAATAAATAAATAGATAAAGATATGAACAAGTGCATATAAAAATGTTCTGAAAATTTGATATTATTCTTTAATACTCTTGTACTGAGCATAAAATGATGAGTCATTAGATTTTGTTAATGTAGTGAAAATCTGTTAGAATACTCCAAATGAGTGAGAGAAGTAGCAAGGCAATTACTAAAAGAAAAATCAGAGAGCTTGGGAATGGAAGCCGAATATGTAGTGAAGGCATTGAATTTGGAGCTTATATCAAACTACTATCCACCATGTACACAGCCGGAACTTGCCATACCATGACCTTTTACCCCTTCTAATTGAAAATGGAGTCATTGGCCTTCTTGTTATTACTGGAAACCAGCTTCAGGTGCATAATTTCTTGCCTGCCAGGAAACTGATTTTCAGTTAGTTTTTATTAGTGATACACTTAACATCTAATCGTGACTTGAGATATATAAAATTAAAAGACTAAATTAATATTTATATTGGCTCGAATGCTGCAATCCTTATATTCTAAATTTTGATGATTTTAAAACCCTGATTTAAGTTTTATAATTCATTATATTATTGTTTTAAATTTCAGATTTTAATGTGCAAAATATTGAAAACAAGTGGAATATTGAAGAAATGTAGCATATGTATAACAAAGAGTTATATTAGAATATTTATGTAAAATCAATATGATTTATGTCAAAAATGAAACTCAAAGTACAAGACAAAAAAATATTTTTTACTAATAAGAAAAGTAGCATTCTAAGAGTTTTCTAAGTAAGTATTATAATTTGTCAACTGTCATATTTTATTAAAAGACAAAATAGCAGTTTGTTTTTGAAAAACTTAAATTTGTATCTACTAGCTAGTTTTTGACATCAGAACTATAAATATAAGTTAAAAAAATATTTTAAATGTTGAAAAAAGAAAAAATTATCTAAAGAAAGTTGCTCTTCATTTCTTAGAAATATTTTTCTTACATTTGAGATTTACTCTTCACACATTCATCATCCTGACTCTAATTTATTTTATATAACTCTTCATCTAAGCTTGAGAGAAGTCTGATTTTGTTATAGTTTGCAAGTTTATATTTAAAAATTGTTATTAGGTTGTTTAGCACATTTATGATAAAAAGTTATTCAAATGTTTTCAAGTTTTATTTTGTAAAAACTTAGATTTGAGTTGTTTAGCACATATGTTGTAAAACTACTTAAGTGTTTTTAAGATATATTTTATAAAAACTTGAGTTTGTGTGTGAGAGCTTAGGGTAGAAAAGTCTAAGGTTATATTTGACATGATTCTTATTCTTAAAAATAATTATTAGTAGAGAGCAATTCTTAAGACTGTAGGAGTAAATATAGACAAGAGGGCCAAACCATTATAAATTCAAGTATGTCAGTTATTTTTCTTTTCCCTATTTTTCAAGTTTAATATTTTGGTCTACTAAAAAAAATTATGATATGAGTTTTATGTGAAAAGGTGTTTAAAAGTATTTTTTCAAAAATCTATTTTTATTTAAATTTGTTTGAAATTTTTGTTATAAATAAAAGAAATTATTTATTTGTTAAAAATTGATTTTAGATGTTGATAATTATTACTTATTATAAACTTTAATTTTGTGAAAAAAAATTCAAATTTATCTTTATGTGCATTATAGTCATATTAAAATACTATTAGAATACTCCGGTTAAATAAATTTTTAATTAATAGATTTAATTGTATAAATTTGTAAATTTTAATGAAACAAAATGCTTTCTTTCGTTGCTTTTTATGATACAGTAACGAAAGGAGTGGTGAATGGTCCGTCCCTTCCTATATTTAAAGGTCCCTTTAGTATTACATTTATCAAAAATATTTTTTGAGAAAAAAATTTTATTTTTAAATTTTTTTAGTTTTAAAAAATGTTTGTAGATAGAATTAGATAAATAGATATTTTTCTAAAAAGTAGATTTAAGAAAAATAATTTATAAAAAATTAAAAAAATCAGTAAATTAAAATAAAAAAAATTTTGAAGGAACACCTCTAAGTCAGTGGAATCAAACCCTCTATTGGCGGGAAGATCTTCTCCACTCTGCTGATTCTCCCTGCCAATACAGAAGCTAGAAATGCATCCCACTAATATCTTTTAATTATTTCTTACCTAAATTGCTTTCTCCTTTTTGAACATAATTAGTTAAACAATCTGATCCAATTTGAATCCTTTTAAGCACCAATCCTCTTTACCAGATAATAATACCACTGCTTTCTTTTCTTTTAATTGGGTGACAATCCCTACAAGTCAATTATGAAATTTATATGTTTTCTTGGGCCACCGAATTCAGTCGGGGTTCCAACTTTAAATCTCGTAGCAAAGGCAGAGCCTATGATCGCTTCTAATTGTAGTTTGCCCACGTTACAGCACCACAAAGATCCACCCTGCTGAAAACAGCAATGACACGTGTCTCACAAACTGAAAGGAATTTCGGGGTTAGCTACTTCCTCGTTCTTTCAATATGATGATGCTCTTTCTTCCTTAAGTTCCACTTGTACAATTCAATTTACTTGCTTTTTTGGGTCATGCTTCTCACTTTCTACATTTCTCCTTTTGGTGTTTTTCCTTCAAGTTTTCACGTTATTCTGAGAATGATTTTGATCACTATATATATATATATTCATACACTACATACTCTCCTTACCTATACCTCCTAATTTGGCTGATATTCTCATTCTATTTGGAAGGTTAGAGATAAACAATTGCTCTAATTAGCAATTACAATTTGAAGTAATCTTCTTTTCCTCCCTCTCTTAATTGGGTTGTTACTCAGTTCTTAAGGTGTTCTTTTATTTTAGATGATATCGGCCTAGAAAGTCTTGTTCTGCTCATACTAACGAAAACAAAGAAATAAAATGCACAGAGTGAACTTGAAGAGAATTCTTATTGAAAACTTAGCTGAAGAATATAGAAGTCAAGTCTTTCTTTTATATACAAAGCAAAAGTAACCGCCACTACCGATTTTCCTCAAAAGTAAGAGTAGCTAATGATTTGCTACAATGAGATCTAGGATAAATAAGCTACAACTCTGATTATCCTTTAAAGTAACACTTGAACTCTTAACTCCTTGTATGGTAAACTCGTTATTCCCTGTCAACAACTCCACTAGTTCTTCTACAGCTACTTTGCTGAAGCTCAGCTCTTCTGTCAACTTGAGATGCTTGAGAGTGTAAAGAAGAAGGAGATGAATATGAGTGCCTAGAAACCATATCTGTATTACATACCATCCTCAAAGTGTAATTAACTCTATAGGTGAATTATCTTATTGTACAATTGTTTGCTGCTATAATTTATTGTTCTAACTGTTGGAGCATATGTAATCCCACATCTTAAAATCAACAAAAAAAATGGGCAGCTTATAAAAACAAAAGGAGGCCAAATCAAAATGTTTCAAGACATTTTGGTAAAAAGATCTTTTTAATAATTTTCAATCCTATAAAAATTTATGCTTTTCTCATTTATAATGAACCGGACCCGTTAACCGTTAATTTTAACATAGTATCAAAGCATTGATATTGATAAAACAAAGTTTTTTTCCTTTTTCATGATTATAGATACTCTTCTCCAACTCTCTCACTCTTTCTTTTCCAGCAGTCTCCCTTTTATAGAGATTAGCTTTCCTTAGTCAAAACCTAACAATATGGAAGTCCTTGAAATAAGGATCACCATTCCTTGTCACCTAAAACATTCACATCAGTTGAGAATAGTTTACAACAACAAATCTACATTAATTTTAGCTAATCTAGTTTAGATTTAAACAAAAATCTCAGCAACTCCAACACTCCTCCTTGATGAGATTTTTGTTGGAGATCGAACTTTTGCTGCCTTAAAATATCTTTTTTAGCAGTTTTCATCCTCTTGACTTGTCATGCAGTACCATCTCTTCAAAATTGCAATTTCTTTTCTTGGAACAACATTTTCCAAGTTTTCAATTTTCTTTTTCTACTAGAACATTTTCTCATTTTTAACAATGGTATCAAAACATTTTTCAGATCCATGTGCTATGAGGCTGAAAATTTCTTTAAAAAACATATTTACAAAGTGTTATTTGGTCCATCTCCACCATAGATCAATGAAGATAATTACCAAATTTGAGTGGAGAGGATGAACTCCTATTTGCAAGTTTATTTTATGATGTGTACATCATGTTTTTTGCTCATGTTTCTTCTTCTCTTGCTGCATTTTTCTATTGCCCAAAAACAATTATTTGAGTTTCATATAATTTTACAAGCAACATTTCTATTTCTATTTCAATTGTTCATGATTTGTTATGTCAAATATTGGAATAGATGTGGGTGAACTATGGCTGGTTTTACTATGTTGCTTCTCAATCCTTCCCATTGCAAATTTATTTTTCATCAGACCTAAGCAAGTTCTTAAACAGTAAAACCCAATTTCAAGAGACCTAAGCAAGTCTTTAAAATGCATACCCATTTTCAAGGTACCTATGCAAGTCCTTATAAACTGTAAACACATTTTCAAGTACCTAAGCAAGTCCTTAAACTGCAAATTTCATTTTCAAGGACCTGTAAACTACTAAAGAAATTTGTTGAAGAATTTGCATTTGAGCTGCTTGAAGAAATCAAGATTTAACATTTCAATTTTAGGAAAAATCTCATCAAGGAGGAGTGTTGTAGTTGCTGAGATTTTTAAAGATTTGATCATTTTCTGCATAAAAATCTTCCTTTATTGAATTTGGCACACCCACATGTGCAGTAAGTATGGGCAAGGGAGAATGGCAAATGACTTTCTTGTAGTTTTGGACATTATGGTACACTCCCACATGTGAAGAACGGGAAAAACAAGGCTATGTTACTGCTATATAAGCAGCTCCAAAGTGAGGAATGTGGTGAGCGTATGTGAGCAGATTTTGTAAAAGAATTGACAGAGTTTGAAGAGTATTTTTATGTTCATGTAAAAAAAAAATGAGAAAGAAAAAAAAGGAAAAAATGCATTTATATGTATTCATCTATGTTTCAATGATGTTTATGTTTAAATCACATCTATGTTTCAATTTCGTGTACTTAAACATTTTAAGCTTATTTTTCTTTTTTTTTTTCTCCTCTCCAAATTGTCTCCTCACATTCTATTCACTGCCTTGTTTTCAACAGTAGCTCTGCTGCAAATTTTATGATTAAAGTTTCAATGCTCAAAGACAGCTTTGCTGCATTTTCATTTTCTGCTGTTCAAAGACAGCTTTGCTGTACATTTTCACTCATAATTTCTTTAAATTTTCTCATTTTCAATATAGTATAAGAGTTAATTGCTTAGCGGTCCATCGAGATCCAATAGATTTAATAGTACAAGTCCAGATAAAGCAAAATAGATACCTAAGACATTTGAGACTCAAATATAGACATATGGCATCTGAGATTCAAATAGTACAAGTACAAACAAAGCAAATATGGATACTTTAGGTCTTTGAGACTCGATGAATACAAGCACAAGACGTAAAAATGATGACAAGTTATAACTAAACCAATCTAGTTAGACTTAAGAAGAGTGTTGGAGCATATGTAATTCCATATAAAGAAATAAAAAAAATGGGCAACTTATAAAAACAAAAAAGAGCCAAACTAAAATGTCTTAGGCCATTTTTGTAAAAAAGTAAATTCAATAATTTTCAAAGTCCACAAAATCCACACTTTTCTCATTTGCAATTGACCGCGCCCATCAATTTCAATGTTAGTTGATTTCAGTAATTTTTTAGCTGCTCATCACTCTAAAGTTCCATAATAATCATGTTTCTGATTCTTAATATATTTGAATTGACCAATACCATTTCTTAATTGTATGGATTGAAGCCGATTTCAATGCAGAGCAGAAACTCATACTAGTCTCATACAAATGGAATCCAACATTATCTCTAACAGCTGAATTTCGGACGAAGAGGATAAGATTAACGAATCCTTGAAGAAATTCCTACTCCTGATGAATTGCGCATTGCTGGAGCTGGGCAACTGCGGTGGCCCGCTGCTGGCGCGCCTTTACTTCTCGAAAGGCAGTATGAAAGTTTGGCTTTCAAGTGGTCTGGAGACGGCTGGTTGGCCATTGATGTTGATTACTCTCTGCATATCCTACTGGTATCGCCGAACAAAGGAGGGTTCTCAGGCCAGACTCTTCCATATAACCACTCGCATCTTCTTAGCTTCTGCTGTTGTCGGCTCCTTACTGGCCTAGTTGATTTTCTTTATGCTTATGGTGTTGCTCATCTTCCACTCTCCACTTCTGCTCTTATAATTGCTAGTCAGTTAGCCTTTACTGCTGGTTTTGCCTATCTTCTAGTTAAGCAAAAGTTCACCTCTTACACCGTCAATGCTATTTGTCTGTTATCAATTGGGCTGGTATTGGCATTTCATGCTAGTTCTGACCGCCCGGATCATGAAACAGAGAGTATTTAATGGGATTCTTCATGACAATAGGAGCTTCATCACTTAAGGATTTGTGCTGCCAGCAGTCGAGCTAATTTAGAAGAAATCAAAGCAGAATATCACCTACACTTTAGTGATGGAGATGCTGATGGTCATGTCCTTTTTCGCCACTGTTTTTTGTGCCATTGGCATGCTTCTCCACAACGATTTCACGGTCTTTCACTCTCCTTGTTAATTAGAAGTTAATAAGGATATTTCATTGATTAGAAGCTGAAGTTCAATTTGATATCTGCATATTTCAATTGGGTTGATGTGTTTATATAGTGCTGTAGTTCTATATGGTGAAATGTTTGATTTGCATTTGGTTGGTGCAGACAATGGTGAAAGAGGTAAATGAATTTGAGCTTGGAAATTCAAAATACATTGTATTGCTGGTTTCTTCTGCGGTCTTATGCAATGCTTCTTCATGGGAGCAATTGGTGTGATTTCCTGTTGTTCCTCTTTTCTCTCTGGTATTATAATTGCTGTTCTGCTGCCAGTGACAGAGACTCTAGCTGTGTTGCTGTATCATGAGAAATTCCAAATCGAAAAAGCTCTCTCTGTTGTTTTATCTCTTTGGGGCTTCATTTCTTTCTTCTACAGTGAGCTTAAGCACAACAACAAACATAACCAAGCTTCAGAGCTCCACATGCCTTAATCATGTGTGGCATAATCAAGGAAAACAATCAAGAGAGGAGTTATCTGCTAGTTAATTTTGCATTATTGAAGAGTTCTGAGTTTATTCAATCTGTAATAGTATAAAGCTATAGATTTGTGGTTAACCTCTTAGCTCTGGAAATTTTACATATTAACCTCTTAAACTTTTATTTATTGAGATTAATTTATTTAACTTTTATCCATCAAAATTAAGCACTTTAATTTTTATTTTGTTTAAATTAAATATTTCAATTTTGTGTTACCATCCCACATCGACTAATTATATGGAAAATTGGTGGTTTATAAGTGTGGAAGATATCTGACACTATTGATAATTCCTTTTGATGTAATATAAAACTTTCTTATTTATAGGTATGTTATACTCTCTGAACTTGTATGAGCAAGTTTGCTAAGTGTGTGGTATAACTTTAAATTTATAGGAGTTCAGATCGTAATAATTGGTATCAGAGTCAGTTCACTCTGTAAAATGCGACCCAAGAGAGGAACCTAAGATGTGGGAGAAGCCGACATTGGGTGACGAGTTGCTGTGGACGTCAGCTGTCGATGTGAGGGGGTATGTTATGATCCCACGTAAACCAACTATATAAGGAGTTTGTGGGTTTTAAGTGTGGAAGGTATCAATCATTGTTGAATTTTTTTTTTTTGGAATATGAGAATTTCTTACTTATAGACTTAGTGTACCCTTTGGACTTGTATGAATATACCTACTAAATATATGGGTACAACTTTGGACTTATAGTAATTTAAGTCGTAACATTTTTTATTTTTATCTAAATTGAGCTCTTCGATTTTAAATTTTTCGGATTAACAAATATCAATAAATACTTAATGTTAACATAATTAGATGAATAAAAATAAAAATACTCATGAAAGACTAGAGGCAGAGCCTATGATCACTTTTAATTGTATTTCGTCCACGTTACCCTGCTCAAAACAGTACGTGTCTCACAAACTGAAAGGACTTTTGGGGTTAACTACTTCCTTCAATATGATGCTCTTTCTTCTTTAAGCTCCACTTGTACACTTCAAACTATTGGCTTTTTTGGGTCATGCTTCTTACTTTCTACATTTCTCCTTCAGGTGAAAATTTTGGCGTTTTTTCTTCAATTTTTCACTTCATTCAAAAAGTGAGTTTAATCGCTATCTAGATATTTTCATACACTAGGTACTCTCCCTAACTACCTCCTATTTTGGCTGAGATTCTCATATTCTTTTTCAATGGTTAGAGATAAACAATTGCCCTAATTAGTAATTACAATTTGAAGTAATCTTCTTTTCCTCCCCCTCTTAATTCTGTTGTTACTCGGTTCTTAAGGTGTCCTTTGATTTTAGATGACATAGCAACAGAGGAAATCTTCTTCTGCTCATACCCACCATCCTCAAAAGAGGTAATTAATTCTATAGATGAATTCTCTTTTTGTACAATTGCGTGCTGCTTATCTTTTATTATTTTACTTTCAGTAATATTTTTAGCTGCTCATCACTATAGAGTTCCATAATATTTCTTTGATCTTCTATTGGTATGACCTTTGTGGGATTGTCTGTTCTTTGATAGCATTCAAGTTTTGTCAGCTTTTGTTGGGTTTTGATGGATAGAAGAAAATTCAAGTAGAAAAAAATTGTTGAAAACAGGCTAGAGAACAACAAAATAGAAGATTTTTAGAGGTTTAGAGAAAATAAAATCGATGATGGAAATTCCAATACATATGAAGTTACAAAAGGTTGCCAGTTAAAGATCACCAGTAATTAGTACAAAAGACGGGTAGTCGTGCTTAAAGTTACCTAACTAAACTAAATCTGCAGAAACCTACTTTCCACAGCAACATATCAAAATAAAAACAACAATTAATAATTTAGTATTTCTAGAAAAAGTCATATTCTCCAACAGCTTTCAAGAATTTTTGTTTTTACAAGCTGGGCCTTGGATTTTCCAAGAAAGTTACCTCTTAATCTGCTTTCAGGATCCCTTATTTGCAATTCTTGCTGGTGAGCAATTACTGGCACATAAAGATGGAGGTAGAAATTACTAATAACCAAGTATCAGCTGAAGAGGAAAAGATAAGCAAAACCCTGAAGAAATTCCTGCTGATAGTAAATGGTGCAATGTTAGCCATTGGCAATTGCGGAGGCCCACTCATTCAGCGTCTCTACTTCTTGAAAGGTGGTAAAAGTGTGTGGATATCAAGCTTTCTGCAAACAGCTGGTTGCCCATTTCTCATATTCCCTCTCTTTGCTTCATACATATATCGTCGACGAAACAATTCAATCAGCAGAACCAGGCTCCTCTATATGAGCCCTCATCTTTTTCTAGCTTGTGCTGTTATAGGTCTTCTCACTGGGTTGGATGATTTTCTTGCTGCCTATGGTGTTTCTCTTCTTCCTGTCTCTACTTCTGCTCTCATAATTGCTACCCAACTCGGCTTTACTGCTGGATTTGCTTATATTTTGGTGAAGCAGAAGTTCACACCTTATACTGTGAATGCAATTCTGTTGTTGTCAATTGGTGCCATTGTTCTTGTGCTTCATGCTAGCTCTGATTGCCCTGATCATGAATCCAATAAAGAGTACTTGTTGGGATTTTTTATGACGCTTGGAGCTTCAGTGCTATATGGGTTTGTGCTTCCATTGATCGAGTTGACATATAAGAAAGCAAAGCAGACTATCAATTATACTCTAGTTATGGAGATGCAGATGGTTATGTCTTTCTTTGCTACTGCATTCTGCGCCACTGGGATGCTACTGCACAAGGATTTTGTGGTCTCAGCTCGCTCTTTCTCTCTATCTCTTAACATTATAATAATATTCAATGGCAATTGAGATTGAAATTCATGTTGATGCAGGCATTTCCAAGGGAGGCAGGTGAATTCCAGCTTGGGGAAGCAAAGTACTATGTGGTGATGGTGTGTAGTGCAATATTTTGGCAATTCTTCTTCTTGGGAGCAGTTGGTGTTGTTTTCTGTGGTTCCTCATTGCTTTCAGGTATTATAATTGCAACTCTGTTGCCCGTGACAGAGACTTTAGCTGTGTTGTTCTACCATGAAAGGTTTCGAGCTGAGAAAGGGATTTCTCTTGTCCTGTCTCTATGGGGCTTCATTTCTTACTTCTATGGTGAGCTGCAGCAGCGCAAATAGAAGAATCAGGTTTTGAAACAAGGGGTGATTTAATCATGAGTTGCATGTGTAACTGTAGTTATATGTATTTCTTACCAATTCCTACATTGGGAGAATTAATGTTATTATGCCTTATTTTGAGTTCTGCTAGTCACTGCAAGAAATGCTTAATTTTTCTCTCATAAGTTATCAAGTAAATCCATGTTGACATTAGGCCTTCTACCTATAATTGAACTAATGCATTTTAAAGATCTTATAAAGATGAAAGGAGAGCAAAAATAAAGATCCCATTCATGAAACATATGCTCATAAGCGTAGAAAAACAACAGGAATATTGTAACGACAGTATTGATCAGCTTCAAAACGCTTATAAATAAGAACATTAAAGATGAAAATTTCCACCTGTCATTGAATTCTGGGTTTTTTCAACATCAGCTGACGGATTTAATCCAGAAGCTACTAACAAATAAATTGTCCACTAATCTGATCTGATCACCATAGTTACAAGGATTGGTAGCTAAGGCATGCAAAAATATATTACTGCTCCAAAAGGCAGCCGCCATGTTTGCAATTAAGCGAAGTTAAAAAGTTATAAAAAGATTAACATGCATCTCCAGTACAGTAGAAACTAGAAATCAGGCCTCTAGGACACTGGTCCGAGATAATCACCTTCCAAACTCACCAGTGCCTGAAATTCCCTTTCTGCCTCTAGCCACTTAGTCCCAATAACAATGACTCTAATCTCCACATCTTTTCCAATCTTTGACATTTTGTCATTCAGGAATACAGGATTCTCTCCTGGCACATACTGGTAATCTGACATTTTCATACTCGAGAGATATATATGCTCAATTGGTCCACATCTCAAGAAAACTCCGTGCTTGAGCACCTTGTGAACAACCCCTTCTAAGATTTCGCCCCTGAAAATCCTGAAGGTGATGGCATTGAACACAACTGGAAATAGCACATCGCCTGTGTGCTGCCTCACTTTGCCCTCCCCTATATTCTCCAAAGTGGTGACAGCAAGGAAGTATCCCAGATCTTTGGCAGCCTTCTTCATAGCAAAATCTTCTAATAGGCGGACGATAATGGACCTTTGGAGCATCAGTCCTCCAGTGTCAAGGTGCTCAGGAGGGATTATGACATTCCATGGCAACTGCACTTTGAGATACATTTTTCCTGTCATGAAACGTAAGTGAGACACTAAAAAAAATTAAATGCAGAACAATTTTCTACATCCAAAACTCCAAAAAAAAAAAAAAAAGGAGGATTCTGTCAATGTCGATTAGCTTCCCACTGCTTTCATGTGGACTTGAGTAAAATTTTACAGCTCAGAACGAAAATTAAGAAAGGGAAATAGGACTACAGGATAAGCTCATAGAGATAGATATACATTACTTTACAGTCCTAATCTCGTATCAAATTCTTAACAGGTATATATAAGTTAGAAATGAAAATGACAACAAATCACAGTTCCAAACAAAGAAAAGTTAAGTATTTTCCAAGATGTATAACAACAAACTCTTAGTCTCAATTACAGAATTCTCCCACACAATCTTGACAGGCTAATGTAGGGGAAATACTCAAATTTTTGGTAGAGTTCTCTAATGTCAACCAAACATTCAACCTACAAACGAGCAAGATCATTCAAAGCAGCAAATCTCTCTGAATCTAATTAATACAAAGAGCATGGCTATGAAATCGCTCGTTAGAGCTCCTCTTATCCGAACCATAAATAACCCTTAATAAGAGGTATTACCTGTGAAAATGTCCTATCTACGCCTACAAGCATTGTGTTCCTTTGCTATGCATACAATCTCTGAAACATTGAGAAATTTCTTCAACAGTATCTGACACAAAAACATACGCCATGTACAAGTCTGACGACAAATTTGAAGATAAAATAATAAGATACCCAAAAATCAAGTCTTAAACAAATTTCACAGTTGAAAAAAACCCATGAGTGAACAACCACCACCAAGCGAACAGCAACTTATAACAACTAAAAGAGGAAAAATAAAATAAAATTGGTATAAACTCAAAACCCTAAAAAATGGGTATTAAACGAGAGAAGGATAAAGGAAAAGAATTGCATTTGCATTAATAATGGACAGAGATATAATGATTTAGGTGGAGAACCTGCAGAGAACAGAAATGATGACGAATTCCGACTTAACACGCTGAGTCGAGATTGATCCTCCCTCAGCAGCTAGGCTGGCATATCATATGAGAACCAAAGACGAAGGGATACAATTTAGAACAGACAGAGACAGTGAGCATTTTGGAAACTATACTAAACGTGCCACAAGGAATAAGCCCCCTACCAAATCGATCACCGAACCAAAACCTATGGAAACAGACCAAGTTAACTGAATAAATTTGATAGGTTCGATTAATTTAACCAATTAACCGAATTTCAATAACAACATGAATTGAAATTAGTCAAATTACGAATTTACGATTTACCAGATTTTGCCATACTAATTTATCTACAAAATTACTAATGAGCAATTAGCAATGGATCTCACCGACTTAGGACTGAAGGAGAAGGAAATCAAGATTTTCAAATAAAATGAATTACTTTATTTCGGTTTTTGCTGCTTCTACTGAACCGGAGAGGACTGATTCAACGACGAGTCGCGACGTGGGGCAGCAGCGCCCGTCACCGTGACCGAAGAGATGAGAGGGAGAGAATCAGAGAATAGAGATGGCTTCGGGCTCAGTCTTGTGCTGAATTGGTCTTATTTGACTTTTGCTTGGCCAAAATGACACAGCTTTGATAAATGGCCAATTTGCTCATAATTCATAAAAACTCACAGCTTTGATAAAGGGTCCCTTTTGCTTGTCCTCCTCTTCCAGATCATTAGATTCCATCCCTCGTGCATTTCTACCATCAAAGGAAAGGACATCAACTTCATTCTCATCATTCAATAGATGAACTCCACACCTCTTTATCAACTCACTGCTGTATCCACCTTCATCTACAATGTAGAATTGAAATGAAGCATTGCTGATAGTGTATTTATAGTTGAGTCTCAACTGTTGAAGACCTAAGAAAACATGTTCTGATCTGAAGCTCATGTCTTTAATGTCAATGATATCTTCAGATTGAAAATCAAGGGCATGTCTTGACTTGGCCACAAAGCTGCATTTCCATCCTATTAGACGGAATTGACGAGAAAGATAATCAATGGGTGCTACAACAGCACACAATGCAAGAGAAATGATGTGGCATGACCCGAGTCTCAATGGAAATGACAAAGAAGATCCACTGTTATTCTGATACCTCATCTTTGGCGGGACTTAATTTCTAACGATATTAAACCCTTTCCCAAATAGAACTTGTAATTCTTTTCTTTGCCATATTCAAGAAATTCCTGTAACATGAAAATTTACCATGTTTTAACATGTATAGAATGGTGCAAGAGAGAGAGAGAAACGTTATCATGATTATTACCAATAACTGCAATGAATAATCTTCAGAATGATTTACCTCGTCCAATCTAGGCTCATGACTCTGCAACACATCATCGACAATCTCTCTACATGTTCTCTGATCCAAATTTGGGCAATTTGCAGTATCTAGTGATCTCAAGGAATCCTTATTTCTTTGTCAGAATGACATTGATTCCAGAGATGTGCAGTTTCTCACAAATAACTATTCAAGAGCTGATGGAAGATCTGGCAAACATTTAAGTCTCCTACAGTCTCTTAAGTCAAAGTTGCCCAATGCCCTCAGGGAGGGCCTCTAGATCATTTCCACTTAAATATAAGCGAATTAGTTACACTAAAGAGCCAAAACTGTTGGAAATTTCTAGCATACCACAGTTCTTTAGAGAAAAGACCTTTAAACGTGACAAACCAGCTGTTAAGGAGGCAATTTTAAACCTTTGTACCCATCACAAGAAAAAAATGTAAGCTTGGCCAATTGATTGAAGATGGTAGATTTTTTGTTCCACTTTCGCCTGCAAGTAGCCTTCCTAGAGATTCTAAATTCCCCAAGTTCTCCGGCAAATCATAGAGATTTTGACACTCTTTAATCACAAGAGATTTAAGAGACTTCTGATTGCATATACTCTCTGGAAGATCCATAAGCTTTGAGCATCCCACTAGATCAAGACGTTCCAAACTTTGCAACTCGCCAACACTGCAAGGAAGACTTTCAAGCCTTCTGCATGATTTCAACTCCAAACTAGCAAGTCCAAAGGAATGCCCAATTGATAAGGGCACTTGTTCTATTAAAATTTCATCTAAAACTAGACATTTTATAGTTGGAGGAATCTTTGGAAGATGTGTGAATTTTGAGCAATTTTTAAGTGAAAGAGAATTTAGTTTTTTCAATTGAAGAAAGCTCAAAAAACTAAAGAGATTCTTGCAATATCCTGGATCCACATTTGTAAGGTTGCTGTCATATTGAATAGATGAGAAAATCTCAACCAAACTTGTGCAGCCTTTCAAATATAAACCTCTAGTTTTTGGAGTTTAGACAAGTCTGGAATTTCTATTAGGCTGATGGAGTAGCTGAGGTCCATAAATTTCAATTTTTCAAGGTACTGCATCAACAAAGACAAATTAAGGATTTATTAGCACATCCGAATTTACAACAGACCTTAGTTAACAAAATAGAATACTAAAACATACCTGATCTTCATTGAAAGGTTGTTCAACATGGCTATGAATTAAATGTAGTTGAACAAGGTTTTAGGAGCAAGATTTTAAGGGCAAAGATTTTGACGGGTATTGGTATCAGTATAGATATTTTAACTTGTCAGGTAAAAATTCAAGTCCTCTGGACAGGTGTACTTAGATTTTTCCACTGCGTGGAACATAATTTTCTGTAATGTGATAAACGGATGATAGAATTTAATGAACTGAAGCTTATGCATCTTCATGAAGGCAAGTAGAACTTAGATCCATCTCTCCAATTTTCAAAATGTTCAGAGCTATACCTTCAGCTGAAATCGTCCCCTGCTAATCACAAAAGAAATAATCAATGGGCATTATTATATATCGAAGATCTAATGTAAGAAAAAGAAAGCACTATAGAGATAATGAACTTTCTACAACGTAGAGAAACTTGGTGGTTTGACTTTTACCACATCTTTTGTCAAGACCTGGAAGATATATTGAACAATGCACAATCTGCTATGTTTTCCATGCTCTTCAATGCATTCTATGCGAAAAATATCTCTGCCCATCTGTTGCAGCAAGTCATGCATATCTAAGTGTTTTTTTTAAACATCTAACACGTCTTCTGAAATAGTAATGAGATGCTTATCGAGAAGAGGCGACTAATTCCAATTGTTGAACAAAAACCATTAGCACTTAAGATACTTTCAACAAGATCTTTATCTTTATACTTGTACAAACATGCAATATCAAGAAAAATCTTTTTAACTGATTCTTAGTATCTTCTCAATGTTCTTATCAGAAAGACCCTCCAATTTTTCAACTTATCTTCCCATTGTCCATACTTTGATTGTATAAGCTACCACCCAAAACTTTAAGGGCTAATGGGATGCCTTGAGCATAGTTCAGTGCCCTTGTTGCCAGCTGCATGTATGCTTCCTGGTGGAGAACTTCTTTTAAAAGCATGCAAGCTAAAGAGATGGAGAGATTAATGAAATTTTAATTTTTAAATTTCATATATTTAGGCACCTCCTTAATAGAATCTGCTTATCTTTGCTTGTCAAAACAAATCCTACTCCTTGGTCCATAAACACTAAATTATCCCACTAAATATTGTATTTGCATTAAATCAGTCACATCAAGTTCAATTGAACATTTTTCCGTATCCGTTGCCTAATGACATAATTGGTATGCCGAGATTTAAACCTTTTTTTCCTAGTAGTTTGGAAATAATTTCTTGCTGCAAATTATCCAAGGTATACCGTCCTAGTTTCTCCCTCACATTTGCAAAAAAACCTTCAAATGGTGAAGAGATTTGATCAAATAATTGCGAGCAATAGTTGATTTACCTATACCACCCATTCCTCAAATTCCCAAAAAGAGCACATCCGTCGATTCGTTATGCAATAATGATTCAATATCTTTGACACGTGAATCAATTCCAGCTATGCCATCATAAGAGGAAATAGAAGATGCATCACTTAAAGCCTCCAAAATGTGATTGACAATTTCTTCAAGTAGTTTGGTCTCATGCCGGATTACAAATAAAGAGAAAACACTACTGAGCAAAAGTTAACCTGAATTACAAAAAGAACATACAGAAAAAGTTTTACCTTCACTATTATTTTCATATCTATTAACTCCTTCCTTGCAGATTGCCTTTACAAATTTCCTTTAGTGATACGTAAGATACACTTGGGAGAGAATTAATTTTCTCTTTTAACAAAAATTATTTTCAAAAATTCTATAAAAAAAATCCATCAACATCAATACGGTGAAATTGATATTAGTATCAATTTAAGGGATGTCAACTTTAAATCTTACCAAAATAGTTCTTGTGAATGACAAGCCAAAAAAACAAAGATTTGAAGAGCAACCATTAGCTTTGAAATAATGTCTGTGTCGTATACAGTTTTTCCCTATTGGACACTAGATGTAGAATGAATAGCAATTACAAAATCATAGCTCAAAACTTTTTTCCTCGTGAATGAACTTATCAAGCCAAATGAATCTGCATTCAGCTATCTGTATTTGAATGAGCAAATCCCTTGACGGCATCATCATTATGATTTGGAAGCTATATAAATCATAGTCTGAAAAACAATTTTTAAAACTCTGACATGGTTCAGCAATATTGGTATTCTAATTCATTATCAAGAATCAGAGTCAGAAGTGAACCAAAATCTTCACGCATCAGATATTTTCTGTTGCTGGAACTCTGCATCAACCTTCCTAAAAAACTGATCCCAACCACTTCCTGGACCAGTATCCAAATAATCCTGTGGAACTGCTGTTTTCAAGCCTGGCCTAATTCCACATTGGCTCTCCACAATTCTGAAGTCCACACGGTCTCCTCCCACATTTTGCTCCAATTCCTCCCAGGTAAAAAGCAACGGAAGTGTAAAACCACCCCAAGGATTAAAGTCCAAAATTTTAACACCCTCGTTCCCCGTGACATAAACATCAAATGTGAAATTCTCTGATTCAAAACTCAGCCTCACCTTATCCATGAAAAATTTCTCAATCAATGATTGAACACTATTTTTCTTATCAAGGAGAACAGGGTAAAATGTAGTTACTTCACGCTGTGAAATGCCAACAAGGTGATGACCCCGTACAAAACAACGGAATTCCATCTCAATTAGTAAAGAAGAATACCACTTCCGGAGTGCAAGGAAGAAACTCTGGGGTCTTGAAGAGGTTTTGTGACTGCAAGAATCATAGGCATGGCACAAATCATGTACCAACGAGTCAGATGACCGCAGCAACAGTGCAATCTCGCTGAATGAAGTGCAGCGGAGGGTCCCAGTTGTGCTAATCCAAGCAGCGTCTTTTGGTGAACTCCAATTCAGCTTAGGAAAGACTGCACCTCCAAGGATTTCTATTGATTCTTTGATCTTCAATTCAAGTTCTGGGAAAGAAGGGGGTGAGAGAGGTTGCTCTGCTTCATCTCCAGACCCTTCTGACACCTGATAATCTTCTTCATCTATAGGATTATGGATTCTGTTGGGTAAGGCATCTTCATTAGAGACAGAAACAGGGAGAATAAAAGGGCCTGAATCATCAAGAAGGTACTCGACAAAAGATTCTGGAAGCTCATGAATGACAGTTTTGATGGACAAAGACTTAAACCTTGGGTACCATTCCTGAATCTGGCATCGGTTCACTTCTTCCTCCTTCATTGTTAAGATAATAAATAACCTTGTTTTTAACAAACTGTCTTTAATGGTGTCCTGCTATCAAACATAGAAAAAGGCTTATATAAACTGTGATCAAGTACTGAATATATATACAATACAATGAAATTATTTCCCATATAACCACCTGCTATATGAACTAGTTAAATAGAAGTACAATCAATAACTGGATATGAATGTCTGTAAGAACCTAACTATCAGTAATATCTTATAATTTGGTGAAGAAAAAAGAAATAACGTGCATCCAAGAAACCAGGCAACAATTTGGTTTATATTCAGTGCAAGGAAGTTAGAAATCACTTAAAAATCCCTGTGAATGTTGCAATTGACAGTTATTATAGACACTAGATTCAATTCTATGGACGTGGAAGTGAAAAACAGGGATGTTCCTCAGTTACCGTTGGTGGGAAAGCTTCTATATTTGTAGTTCAATTTCTCATCTATAAACCTAGTTAAAATTCTAATATTAACTTATCCATATAACATTAAGTTAGAAAAAAAAATCCAAACTTCAGCAATAGGTGGTCTGATTCACCGAAATTCTATTAAAAAAAATTGCCTAACCTTTGTAGTAAACAACTAAACATAAAACTTGAGAAGAAAAAACAACTGTACCTGTTAGGATGTCACTAAAGTCTTCAAAAGCAAAGACTAAGAGAGGCAGCAACTGAAGAGAGGAGGCCGGAGCTGGAGCTGGAGCTGGAGCCGGAGCCGGAGCCGGAGCCGGAGCCGGAGCCGGCAGACTGGCTGTGACTGCGAGGAAGGAGAAGGAGGAGATGTGCCCGCGCTGCCACCAAGGGTTAAATTAGGATTGTCTTTCAACGGAGAGAGGAAGGAAGGAGTTTTAATTGGCTTGTGCATCTGTTTTTATTTTTTCACGCAATACAGAAAAGTTCGGTTGGTTCGATAAATGACAATTTTTCGGTTAATTAACCGAACCGAGATTATAATTTTCTCCAATAAAAAAAGTAATTATCAAATAATACACGAATTTTTTCAATTTTCGCTCAACCTAGGCATAATTACAGAACAATACACAAAGCTTTTGATTTTCTTTTCAAAAATAGCATCTAGCGAGGATCCGTTGTGGCGGACTCCTACCTGATCGCCCTAATTTGGAGTAAAAAAAAAAAAGAGTCTGCATAAGTGAGAAAGTTGGTATATTTTTTGGTAATTAGGCCTAATACAATCCCCAAAAGATAATCCACAAGTTTAGGGTTTGGCCGTTTGGGTTTCCCTGTTCTAGAGTTTTTCTGTCTTCGCCTTCATTACTCCGATTTTTCCCCCAATTTTATGGTTAGTTTCTGCATCGAAGCAATTGAACCCTATGCGTCATCAATTTCAGGTTTATCCACCCTAACTCACTGCTGAACGGAGAGAGAGGAAAGGGAAAGCCTTGAGAGAGTTTGTGTGGTATAAGATGAACATGGAATCAAGGGTTGGTGTGGTTGTTGAGGGAACAAAAGAAAAAAAAAATGCAACTATTTCATTTTTCATCTTCATTTCCATGACTTTCTCAGGCAAAAGAAAAAAGAGGGTCGAACTAAAAGAAAAGCCAAATATCAAAAACCAAGTCAAAGATCCAACGATTGAACACACAAATCCGCATGTAATCAACAGAGAAATAGAAAAGTTAGGAAAAGGAGGCAAAAATTTTAAAAATTTCTGTCAGAAAAAATAATTAGATATTTTTTTAATAAATAATTTTTTTCTTAAAAAATATAATTTATATAAAATTCAGAAATCAGTTAATGGCTCAGTTCGGTTCGGAATTCAGAGTTAAAAAAAAAAAAAAAACTTCTCAGCTTTTCTCTCTTTTTGTATAATTTTCAGCGCACAGTTTATTATTTTTGGTCATATTATTTTCCGCTCTTAAAGAGGAAAAGGACCGGTCATGGCATCTCGATCACTTCTCTCCAATCTTCGACGGTAAGCTCAATAGTTCAATTTCTCACTTTTCAGTCTTCGAAGTTCTTCTTTGGTTTTCGAGAACATTCAGAAATTGAAAATTGTTCTTTGAAAATTTGAAATCCGTTTTTCTCGATTTCACTTATCTGACTTAAATTTTCTGCAGCGACATTAAATCTTTGAGCGCCGCACAGACAGGGACATTCTGTCGGTTTCTCTCTTCAGGTGCACTGAAAAGCGAATTTGTTGAAGAGGAATTGAATTATAAGGAGAATGAAGACGAATTGAGGAGTAGAATCTTTAGGCTAAGACTTCCAAAGAGAAGCGCTACCAACATTATACAGAAATGGGTCGATGAGGGTAACACTGTGACGGCCTCTGAGCTAAGAAGCATCTCGAAAGAGCTCAGAAAGTATCAGCGTTATAAGCATGCTCTTGAGGTTGCCTGATTTCTATCTTTAGTATTATGTTTCTTCTTTTGGATGAATTTCTCATAATAATGTACTCCTGTAGTTTGGTTGCCGAGAAAACAAACTGAAGTTGAAAAACCTGTGATTTTTAACAGTTATTTTAAAATTTGGTGCAGTGAAATGGAACTGTAGCAAGCTGGCATTGGTCATTAAACTACAGTTAGGGGAAATTTGGTTTTTGAGTTGGGGTTATTGGTAGCTCTACTCGGTGATAGTGGGAATTAGTGATAAGCTATATGATATTCTGTCGGTATAGACTCTATAGAGTAATGATGTCAAGCGTAGATAAGTGGAAGATTGAATATTTTTTAGGTGGAGAATGCTGAGCGATTGCATGAATATTGAATTGATTTCAAGCATTGTATTATGGAGGTTGTACTGAGATATAGGATTTTTGGAACAAATTTTAGTTATTTTTCGTAGACTTATTGTCACCACGGCTCTACTTATCTTTTGAAGTTGCTTTCCTCGTTCTTTTCATTAGTTGCCACACGAGATGCAGCACAATTAATGGGTGTGATTTGCTTTAGAGATGCATGTTTGATTATATTATATAAATGTTTCAAGTATTAAATAAGTACTAACTGCACAACGTTACTTCTTTTGTAAATATACTGTTCTTGTCGATGATAGTCATGTATCAGAGGGACATCTTTTCATGCTCACATATAAATCTGAAACTGTTTACAAGGAGGAAAGATCTGATTTTTTATGACAATGGTGGGGAAAAAATTGAGGGATTGTGATCTACCTTATGAGTTAATGACTGAGATGATCAACTGGATCATCT
Organism: Triadica sebifera; assembly: GCA_023653625.1. Classification (NCBI taxonomy): domain Eukaryota; kingdom Viridiplantae; phylum Streptophyta; class Magnoliopsida; order Malpighiales; family Euphorbiaceae; genus Triadica; species Triadica sebifera. The sequence goes on from CM042896.1 coordinate 24,430,711, forward strand.
TGCAAAAAATGGGACTGTTGGGGCACAGAGAAGACTAAACCTTTAGCTTAACTGAACGAAGGTAAAAAGAACAAAAGGAAGGATAATCTTTCGGGTTGTTGCCTTTTTGGGTCAGAGTTACACAGACTCAGACATTTTGCTGCTGAATCTTGTTTTGAACTGAAGGAAATGTTGAGCCATTTTCTTTCCTATTCTGCATCTACTTTGGTAAGAATGTGGTTTGAAAACTGTCTGATAACATGGATAGCTGTGCTAGAAAAATTTGATTGGTAAGACTCATGGCTCTGAGTGGTAGTTTGCTTTCTGGACCATTTGATTATACCTTGTATGATTATTGAGATGCTTAAGAATTAAAATTCTAGAATGCTACGTGCCTAGCTATTTACTATTGTAACTAATTATTGTTTTTCTTCCTTTAATTATTAGTGAGTTTGAACTGAGCTACACCTGAGAAAGAAAGTTTCACTCTGCCTGTTGAAAATATTTAGCCTTTTATATTATCCGTTGGTCATTAAATAATCTTTACTTCTGTTTTACAATGAATATGGACTGGCAGATATCAGAGTGGATGGTTGCAAATAAAGAGTTTGAGCTGTTGGACTCTGACTATGCTGCACGTATTGACTTGATGTCAAAAGTTTTTGGTATTGATGCTGCAGAGCGCTACTTTGAAGGTCTACCTATCACAGAAAAAACTAGTGATACCTATACTGCTCTCCTTCACTCTTATGCTGGATCAAAACTGCTAGACAAGGCTGAAGATCTTTAGGAGAGAATGAAGGGATCAAACATATCCTTCACTGCTCTTACATACAATGAGATGATGACTCTTTATATGTCAGTTGGGCAGGTGGAGAAAGTCCCATTAGTTGTCGAAGAACTGAAACGGCTGAAGGTTGCCCCTGACATCTTTACTTACAATCTGTGGATAAGTTCATGTGCTGCAACTCTAAATATTGATCAAGTTACAGCAGTTTTGGATGAAATGAGTCGAGACTCTGGTTGTAATGATGATTGGCGCAGATACATTGACATTGCAAATATATATGTTAAAGCAGGACATCTCGTGAATGCTGACTCAAGTGCTGTAGTCGAAGCAGAGAAAAGTATTACACAGAGAGAATGGATAACATATGATTTCCTTATTATCCTGTACGCAGGTTTAAGGAACAAAGATAAAGTTGATCAAATATGGAAATCGTTGAGAATGACTAAACAAAAAATGACGAACAGAAACTTCATTTGCATTCTCTCTTCATATATGATCCTTGGACATTTAAAAGAAGCAGGAGAGGTTCTGGACCAATGGAAACAATCTACTACCACAGACTTTGATATCTCTGCGTGTAGTAGGCTAAGAGATGCATTCTCTGGTGCTGGATTATCTGAAATTGCTAACAACTTCCATATGCTTCTGATTGAAAGAGACAATGATCCCACCAATTTAATAGAATAAGTGGTCGTCCCTGTTTGCTGCGGGCAGGAATTGGTACTTCTTCATTTGGCATAGAATAAAATATTATTGTCATTCGTGATGTGTGGTGCTCTACCACACACTCAAGACTCAATTGCTGAATTTGCAGATGAAGGGACTTTAGTGTCTCCCTAATCTTCCTTTATCTAAAAATTGTAAAATCAAGTTTCTATTTCTTTTCTATAATTCCTGTCCAACTTATTAGCACACTCTTGAGTCGTCAATGTGATTAAAATGTCTGGAATTGTATTAGACTTTGGGGAAACTTTATGCATTTTGGGCACTGAAAGATGAGATTAACTGACGTTGCAATTGGGGATATTGGTAAATGCCGACTTGCTTTTTTTTCTCCATTTTCTTCTTTTTGTATTGATTTGTAGCCTGTGTTAGGATAGAGTTGCTTTCTTTCATTGTTTATTTTTATCTAAGTGCTGAAAAAGATACTGCTTAAAACAATCTTCAGGAAATGGCAGTCAGTGCTTGCAATCCAAGTCTAGTAGAATTTGCGTGTCGCCATGTACAGACAACAAAAGCAAATATCTCAGCTAATCTTAAAGGAATTATTTAGTAGGATTGGCATAGGCAGTCCATTCAACAAGATTGTTGGGGTTCTCATAGAGTCTACATGTTGGATCTCATCATTTTGTGAGAGGGCTCACCCAATCTTTTATCTCTGTTATTGGTCCAAGTTTCTGATATAGCCATTGAAGTTGGTGGAATGAGTCAACAGTGGGGTGATTAGGAGGGATATCTCATGTTAATTGTGTTGTGGCTAAATTTTTGCTCCAAGCATGCTTTGTTACTGGGCTCTTATGGTGGTCTGTAAGTGAAAATTTTCAACATTTGTTTATAATATATAGTGACCGATAAGATTTCACTGGATTGCTTGGTAAAAAAAAATAGGTATTTATATATGCAGAAGCATGAGATAGGTTTCCTACCCTGATTTGGAAAGAAAAAAAATCTACAAGCAACAAAGTGCTATGCTTCAACAGAATTTATCATTGTATAGCAATGTATCGAGCCTAAGGTAATTCAATGATTCGACTGCATCATCACCTTGACTTAAATGGTTTGTTTGTCTCTCTTTTCTTAACAAGTCACTTAAAAAAAAAAAAAGATCTGTATTGTGAGGTTTCTCTCTTCTTCCCTATCCCTCTGTCTAATTCAGTCTCCCCTCTAACCCTTACCAAAAAGGGTTCTTAGCTCTCACTCCCCATTACTCAAATAGCTCCTCATGACAGCCGGCAACTCCTCATACCAACATCATTCAGTTCCTTTCCGTTCTTCTCCTCACAATGAAGACGAAAATAGAGATGCAAACGCAACATTAACAGAGATATAATCTCCAATCATTTTCATAATGTGGTGTTATATTTCCTCGGTTGCTAAAAATGTAATTTAAATAAAATTAGATAAAAAGACGTTTTTCTAAAATAAATATATTTAGAAAAATAATTTATATAAAATTAAAAAAATCCATTAATTAAATTAAAACTTTCTTAAAAAAATCCATTAATTAAATTAAAACTTTCTTTTTTGTTTTTTAAGCAAAGACAAAACTCACACACCCCATAAATGATTTCACCATGTTTGCATGGAATCTACTTAATCAGATGGCACCGTCATGATTCGTGTGGTTACACGGAATCGCATGCCGTGTAGCGTGATCTTATAAATAATTATTTTTAATTTTTTTTGAAAAAATAAGCATGGTAAGACCCGATTTGATTTTGATCCGAGTAGAAAATCGGGTAAAGAGTTGGGAACAGGTGGCGGGTAACTTCATGATCTCCCATCTCCATAGCTGGCACAAGTAGTTAATAAGAAACGCGCGAGATATTAATGGTTGTTGGGTTTCACGTGTAGGTTCTGCTTTTTCTCTGCTTGAAAAATCAAATCGAAATTACTAAAAAAAATTGTACTTTCCCTTCCTATCAAACCCTTCTTTAATCCTTCTTTTAAAAAAAAGTACCATTTTCCATTTCCCTACCTATCAATCACTCATTATATTTCTTGTCTATGAAGGTGTGTTACTCCTACTTCCATACATTCTCTTCAATCTTCTATTTTGACGGGTTTTGATTTTGGGTTCTGTTTGTTTCCTGAAAAAATCAAGGAAAATATATTGTTTTTTTCTTTTTCCTCCCCTTGTTTTCGATTTTGAAATCCGGGACTTTAAGTAGAACGAAACTTGGTTCCATTTTTAGCTGATTTGAGTTAGATATTTAGTTATTTCCTCCTATTAACTGTAAACTAATAGTGGAAAGTTCATATTTCTTTCCTCCAATTAAAAGCACAAAGAAGTTTTTTTTTTTAATTAAAAGTACAAAGAAGTGGTTTTCATGTTTTATGGAATTGATGGTTTGCGTTTGGATTTGGTAAGGGGCGAGCTTTGGTTGTTTTTTGGAACGGTTAAACTAATTTCTCCCATTGGATTATTCGATCTGTTAATATAAATAGTTTTTTGGGAGTTTCAAACTGCCAAAATGAATAATTTAATTTTGCTGTAGTTCTTTTTGGAGTGATCATTTTTCTTCTTAATATTTCTATGTTTACAGGTTTTGTTTGCCAATCGGAATCAATCCATATCTAAAGTCTTTGAAATATCTGTGAACATGGTTCGAAGGAAGAAGAATGAGAGGCTTCTGATGTTCAAAGGTACAGTACTAACTTGTTCCCCTACTTATTTGTTTTTCAATTTTCAAATTGGTTTGGATGATATCCTTTTGTTGGAATTGCAGAATGTATGCAGGGATACAATCTTGTGATGGAATGGTCATTGCTTTAGTTCAACTTGAAGAGACTTTTAGTTAATGATTGTTCATATTGTGCTTTTTCAGAGTGATAATACTAGACTAGATGTATTATATTGTTTGAGTTGCAATATTGTTTTGGGGGCATTTCACTGGTGCCTTTGATGGAGTCCTTACGAAGGAAGAGAAAGGGCCTAGAAATTTTGCCATCATGTGGCAAATCCTTGACTTCATCCACTATTATTTGGTCTCACTTGTCATTGAAAGATTATTCAAGGCAGAAGAAGAAGTGCAAGGAAGATGAAGGGAAGGAAGTTGATATCCATAGGAGTTTAGTTAAAGGAGTAGTAACTGCCCCACATTGTAGAAGTTCCTCTCTGGATCCACCTTGTAGGGGTCTTAAGAGAAAAATTGGGTGTATTGATGCAGTTACTCAATTGGGTCAGAAGAAAAAGATCGAGCGACAATATGATTTGGGTGCAACAATTGGACAAGGGAAGTTTGGATCAGTGGTGTTGTGTAGAAGTAAAGTGACTGGAGAAGAGTTCGCATGCAAAATGTTGCACAAAGGAGAGGATCTTGTCCATCGAGAGGTTGAGATAATGCAGCACCTTTCTGGTCATCCAGGCATTGTTACATTGAAGGCAGTTTATGAGGATTCAAAAGTTTTTTATCTAGTGATGGAGCTTTGCTCCGGGGGACGGTTGCTTGACCAGATGGCTAGAGAAGGACAATACTCAGAGCATCGAGCTGCTAATATTTTAAGAGAGTTGATTTTAGTCATCAAATATTGCAATGAAATGGGTGTTGTTCATCGCGACATAAAGCCTGAGAATATCCTCCTTACAACATCTGGGCAAATGAAGCTTGCAGATTTTGGGCTAGCTGTGAGGATTTCAAATGGTAATAATTATTGTCTTAATGTTATGTTTTATTGCTAAACAAATATGGGCAAGCATACTTTTTCTTTTTTTGTATTAGATCTTACTGGCTTTTTGTAATTGTATGAAATAATGTTTAGAAAGTCATTTTATAATTTTTAAATGCGTTGCTAATCAACCTTACTGGATGAAAAAAATGCAGAAAGCAAAACATATCTGCATTGGTGTGAAACAAAACCAGCCTAACCGTGTTTGTATGTGTATGTTTTTGTTCCTTTCAGAAACCTGTGATGCTTTGAATGGTCAGATAGCACTGTTGAAAAGCATGGTTTATTTATCTCTAGAAATAGGTTACAAAGTGATGGAGGTGCTTTGGTGCACGATATTTGGCATTTTCTCTAGTTCTCATGCATTGCTAATAAGTTTGGCTGTTCACCTAGAGAGCAGCTTAAAAGTGGGTGGCTGAAGTTGCACTATTCATATGGATAGCACATCAGAAATGTTATTAACTAATAAAAAATGTTTAAAAAGCTTTGCATGAATAGGGGGAGGGAAGAAGGAAAGTTTATTCTCCTTAACCTGTCTGGTTTCATCAGTTCTACATTGGTTCACTTTGCAGTCGGTATCAGATTTTTAGCATGACCTTTACTCATGATCCGCTATTCTATAAACTGGTTCGCTTAAAATGGCTGCACTGCATATAGCTGAGCTTTCTATAAATATGTTCTCTATCTTATTGTATGTTTTCTTGTATATCAAACAATAGATTGGTGGCTATTCGTTTTATTCATTAAGTTCAAATTTTTTAATGGCATCTTCCCCAAGCTTCCTTTATGTATATCAGAATTCCTATTTTTTTTTTGTAAAGAAAAGGAAAAGAATAATAGTTCCTATTCTTTTACTGGTTATTTTATGCCTACAAAAACTTGTTTGTCTCATGTGCTCTTCTCCTCTGCGGCACTGATTTCTCTATCGGTTTTATATATGCAGTCAGTACTCAATTATTAGTAGTTTGATGAAAATAATAAATAAACTCTAGTTTCTTTCATGCAGGTCAGAGGCTGACAGGTTTGGTTGGAAGTCCTGCCTATGTTGCCCCAGAAGTTCTACTTGGTGATTATTCAGAAAAAGCTGATATTTGGAGTGCTGGTGTCCTCCTTCATGCTCTGTTGGTTGGCATTCTTCCATTTCAAGGTGACTCATTAGATGCAGTATTTGAGGCAATTAAGATGGTCAACCTTGATTTTAAGAGTGGAATATGGGAATCAGTATCTCAACCTGCAAGGGATCTAGTAGCTCGTATGCTTACTAGAGATGTTTCAGCAAGACTAACTACTGATGAAATACTGCGTAAGATTCTTATACTTTCTCTTGCCTCATCATTAACAGATTTAATGTGGGAAGCGTCCCAGGAGCTTCTCACTGACACTAATCATTTAGATTGAAGTCTTGCTGATGAAATATTAAGTTTCTCATACTTTCTCTTGCCTCATTATTAACAGATTTAATGTGGGAAGCATCGTAGGAGCGTCTCACTGACACTAATCATTTAGACCAACTGAATTGAAAGAATATGATTGATCACCTAATCTATGACCCTGAGGGACTTAAAATTCTGGAGAACTAGTTGGTTGTGTGTATGTTGCTGTTCACTTCATATCTCATACATACATGGTAACAGACAGATGCACACCATGTTTGTAGTCCATGGGCTGAAATCTGTTGACTAACTTGCTTCTAATGACAGATCCATTTAACTGGATTACAGCTCCACCCATGATGCCAATGATAAAAATCCTCCCACCAACACCTGTTCTGTTCATATTTCTCTGAAAGTAGGATGCTTCCATGAAATCAGAAATAACATCAACACATGCCACTAAAACCAATGCTTTAAGTATCAAGAAAAGAGCAGAAAAATTTCAATCTTTTGTTCATTCTGGAATAGCCCATTGCTATATTTCTTATGTAAACTGTTCAATTTGTAATGCCTAGTTTAAGAATATACATTTCCCACCAGTTTCTTCACCTGGGCAACATAGCCTCTATGTTGTGACTGATGGACACATCAGCTCCATGTACCTCACAAAAAGCTAATTTTTCCTGACTCCTGTTGATCATAAACAAATTATGTGAACACTTAAGCATGTTTTCATAGCAAATCCAGGTACCACATGCAAAGTATGGCCCAACCTGCGTTGACAAAACATCATGCATTGATGTTTAGTTATCTGAATTGCAAAAGAACCCGTCTCACCAGAGCCCCCATGAATCTGGAATTCAAATGGTTTTTAGTTGAAGCAGTAGGCCACAAAATGAAGACTCAAACTAACATTTTTACGAAGCACTCATCAAAATATGGATATAGATCCAAACCTCTAATCATCTTGGAGCTCTGCCCATTATCTGGTTCTTGAATCGTGCTCTTTTCAACCTATTTTATCAAAAACTTTCCTCATCTGAAACACAAGCGCACCAAATTTGTGTATGTTGCCAGTTGTATTGTATCTGGAACAGCTCACTAGTCTGCTGAAAAGGAATTTCTCTCGATGCAGTTTTGAGTCTTAGAAACAAGAAAGAAGAAAGATGGAAAAAATCGGTTGAAAGAGTAAAAAATAAGTCTTCTGTCAGTCAAATTATCATTTCATGCGCCTCATTCCAGTGAGCCCACTCCCCCTGCCATATGGCGCTTGAAATGTGTGATAATAATGCTTTATTCTGAGTTTTAGGTGTGGAGTGGATCACTCAAAAAGGTCAGAAGGCCATAGACCTTTCACTACATGTATGGGGGGGGGGGGGCGCAAAATTATATATTGAGCCAATTTTATTGTGCATTATTAGTTTTTAAACTTTGATTTCTTCTTATCGTATTGGATGTATTTTTTAGTCTTTTTTGAGGCATTTTTTATGCTAAGTTATTGTTCATCAAAAGATATTGGGTATCTTGGACCATGCTGGATTATTTTGATAAGACTTAGATCAACTTGCCCTTTGACTTAACTCTTTTATGTCCTGTTACACCAGCTGCCCACAAGTCTGACTTAAAACCAAATGGCACTAAATCTGATTATATTTCTAGGCATTCAGTTATATGATATTAATATTAATATGGCACAATGCTCTTTGACTGGCTGCTCAAGTCTGAGTTCATGCATGTCAGACCGGGATACTATGACTAGGTAGCAATGGTTGGTGATGTCCTTCGCATGCCGAATAGGTTGACAAATTATTGTTCATCTCTCCAATGCATGGTTTTCTTTTCCTTCTCAAAACCAAATTCAATCCCTCTCTTGGGTCTATCATGAACTCCTATTGCTGTCATTCAATGAGATATGTGGTTTTGCAGGGCATCCGTGGATCTTGTTCTATACGGAACCAACTTTGAAGCAACTTACACTAAAACCAAAGTTTAGAAACCATGTAAAATTGACTTCCCAACAACTAAAAGTCACAGTTAGCATGGAGTCGGACAGACGCAATATAACAACCGGCAATTTTTTCGGTGATGACTCTAGCCTAGTTTTATCATCCGGTGATTCAACAAAGAGGTTGGATGAGCAAGATTGTGGATTGGTCGATGTCCTTGCAGTGGCAATATCACGTGTGAGAATATCTGAACCTAAGAGAAGCAGGCTGTGTGTACCAACCAGCCCCATCCGCCAAGAATGTTCCTCTAACATTAAGGTTAACAATCTCTGTACAGCATTCTGATCCTGCTCTATCACGATGACTCAGATTGTGAGAATTACCCGTAGTAGCTACAGCTGGAATCGAAAATAACTTGCCATGGAAGGAGATTTAGATTTAGTAAGTGTGAAACTAAGTTCAGTAATAATAAGATGACGGTGGTAGAATGAAGTGGTAACACGTTACTAATTTCTACTCGAATGATGACGTTTTGTTATTTAACCAGTGTGTCTGTTTTCTGATGTACGTTTTAGCCTGAACTCGAATATTGTGAAAACATGGCTTGTAATTTTCCTGTAAATAGAATTTGGGTTATTATGTTACACATTAGCTTGATCTGAAAGGCTAACAATTTGGTTGGAAGAGCTTGCCGGCAATTGTTACTGCTGGTTTTATTTATTTCTGTATTCAGCCTGACCTTAGCTTTCTCGGATTCTGATATCTAGTTATTGTTGATATTAGGAGCAATGCTGGCTATAATCACTTAAAAAGTGAGTCTCAAAACATGCACTATCTGAATGATTGGTAAGTGTTTATTAGAAGAGATAAAATATCAAATATAATTAATTACTTTTTTTTTTTTCCCTTTCTCCTAATAAATACTCATTAAGTTGGATAGAATTCCTCTTGACGTGATTCTATGTTAAAGGGCACGGTAGATGCTTAGATGAATCCATTGCTATGAATGGTTATTCATTTTCACAGCATTTCTTACACATTCACAGCAATACATTTGCTTGCCTTATATATGACAAATGAACAGAAACAGTCCACTCTGAGACAAGACCAGATCCAGAATTTAAGGTTATTTTCTCCCTAAGTTAAGCTTCAAAAGTACTTTACCGTCTAAAGGTAATTTTCTTCAGCGAAAAGATCATAATAGACGATTACACTGCATGATTCTAAGTTGGAGTTTCTCCAACAATCCCACAACGTGACAAAATATGACAAAATTGGACACTGACAATGTGCCACCTGTCCCTAAACTGCATACCTAGGTTATTTCAGTTCTGTCCCTTTAGGGGAAAATAAAATATATTTTGTCTCGAATTTTACTAATTAGCGGGGTTAACTACTTGAATTGAAAATTTATATACAAGTGACTTTTACGGTCAATTATGCAATTATAATTTTCATTAATTGGATGTTAAATATTTTATAAACTAAAAATTTATCAATTGGCTCCCTAATTATTATTGATTAACTGTAAGTATTTTATAAATAGGAAGATTAAATGAGTATAAATTGATAATTAAGGAACCAATTTGAATAAAATTAATAATTAAGACAGTCAATTGAGTTTCTGAGTTTTCCTCTATCTTTAGCTTTGTAACCTAGAAACTATGTATGCTAGGGGGATTTGATGAGCATAAGCATTCTTCTTTTCACGTAATTCCCCACTTTTTTTTCAAAGGAATAGCTAGAAGTTAATTAGAAACTTCATTAAATATCCTCTAGCATTCATGGCAAAAACACCACCATTGCTTACCATACCAACAAATAATCCGAACCACAAGAGAGCTCATCATATTAAACAACCTACTATTTCACCATTTTGCCTTTGTTCCTCTAAACTATTCATCTTCCTTTTAGTTATCTTTGTCACTCTCTTCATTCTCTTCCAAATCAAATCCCTCCATACCTCATCATCGGGGTCAATCATCCTACAATGGCAGAAACTCACCACCTGCACTCAACAAACCAAATCCATGGCCGAAAGACTGAAGCAATCAGTCACTTTTCTTCCACTCAAAGACTTGCGTTATCAAGAAAAAGCCCTACATGGCCACACATGGTTCATGAGCTCCACCTATGATATGCATGAAGAAGGTGAGGTACAATACCAACTGTTTCCTTCAGAATCATCAAACGGTAGGCTACTTTGCTTAAAAGGAAAAGATACCCATGATGGTTCATGGAATTCTTATGCTCTGGCTTGGCCTGAAACCCTACCTTTTAATGCTACATTCATGAAAGGTTTAACCTTTGTGTCATATAACCATTACAACTATGAAAATATATGGCATGGGTTATCAGCTGTGTTGCCATTTGTTGCTTGGCATAAAAGAAATGGGTGTGAAGAACCACCTAGAAGATGGGTTTTGTACCACTGGGGTGAGCTTAGGTTCAAAATGGGTCCATGGCTAAGGACTCTAATAGAGGCTACATTTGGTAAGCCACCATTTATTGAAAGGTTTGAGTGGGCTAATAATAGGGAGCCAATTTGCTTTGAGAAAGCTGTTGTGATGAGGCATAATGAGGGTGGGATGTCAAGGGAGAGAAGAATGGAGTCTTATGATTTGATGAGGTGCAAGGCTAGGGCTTACTGTAATTTGAGCATAGAGGATGATCATAGGGTTAATAATAAGGGATTAATGCCCGAAATTGGTATGACCATGTTAATGAGACAAGGAGCAAGATCATTCAGGAACGAGTCTGCTGTGATTGGGATCTTTGAGAAAGAATGTGCTAAGGTAGAGGGTTGCAAGTTGATAGTGGCCTACTCCAATAATCTAACTTTCTGTGAGCAGGTTAGTAAAAAATACTCCTTATCTTAATTCTAGCTAGCTATATCAATCATTTAGAAATAATTTGTTTGTTTTTTTGTTCCTGTTCACATCTTTGGTCTTGCTTGATGCGGGTAATGAAGTTGCTTAATTTGGGGAAGCAGAAGTTATCAAAAAGTTCAAATATTTGTCTTCTTTAATTCACACAATCGTATTAAATTTCAAAAATAAATAAAGCAACTTCATGTATGTTGGGTAGATAAGGTTTTCTCTTCCTTTTTACTTTTTTGGGAATAAATATATATATATATATATATATATATATATTCGGTGTATAAATTTTATAAATTTGTGCAAATTGCTCATCTAATTAAAAAGTTCGTTTAATTAACTCTCTAAACTATTAATTTTAAACTAATATAGTCCCTCAAATATCGAACTTGACCAATCCACTCTCTTAATTATTAATTTAATCAATGATAGCTTATTAAATAAATTATCAGTTAATAAGCAATTAAATTAATAATTTAAGGGAGCAATTGAAAATAATTTTAGTTAAGAGACTTATAAAGTACAAATTCATAAAAATACACATTTTCTGTTATTTTTTATTTTTTTTACAAGCTGTCATCTCTCTCTCTCAAATTTATGATTTGCCTTCCAAATCCAATAGTAGGAGCAGGAAAGTAGCAATATCCATCTTCTTTCTATTCAAACAAAGAAATAATATTCAAATAATGCCTGAGTTATCTAAATTTATGTAATACCATTTAGTTTTCTTCATTGTTTTACCTTTTTTTTAATGCTCTCCTATTTTGTCGAAAAAATTTACCTAAAAATTTGAGCTTTCCAAATCAAAAAATGACTAACATCTCAATTGTTAACGTCCATTGATCTTCTTTTTTTTTTTTTTTTTTTCTAATTTATCAAACAGATTGATCTTAGGACTATCAGGAATTAAACAACTAAATATCTTTAAAGTTAATGTGTAGTAAATTAATTTTATGGGTTGATACGTACATATGCAGGTGAAACTGATGAGCAAAACAGATATACTGGTATCTCCCCATGGAGCTCAATTAACCAACATGTTCCTAATGGACAGAAATAGCAGTGTAATGGAATTCTTTCCGAAAGGGTGGCTAAAACTTGCAGGTGTAGGCCAATATGTTTACCATTGGATAGCAAGCTGGTCTGGGATGAGACACCAAGGTGCTTGGAGGGACCCTCTCGGTGATCACTGCCCCTTCCCGGAAAATGATCGCCGGTGCATGTCTATCTTCAAAGCTGCTAAAATTGGATTCAATCATACTTACTTTTCTCACTGGGCTAGAAATGTTATTCACCAAGTCAAAACAACAAGGATGGAACAGATTGCAAATAACACTAGAGCTTCAACTTCCACTTGTGCTTGTAGTCAATGAATGTTATGGGCTGAACTAGGCCCATTTAAGTTTTGGCCTGACAGTAAATTCTCTTTGAAAACTGGAGGGGACATCTCAGTTTCAAGTGTTCTCATTAATGTATTTTTCTCTCCTATTTATATTGTGTCAAAAATAATAGCCCTACTCACTAGGCTACTCTGTTTTTTTTTTTTTTTAATTTTTTGTTCCTATGCCAAACCAGTAATACTAGTGAGCTCTGAGCTTTTGGGGTGTGGACCATATAGAATCCAATCCAAGGCTCAAGTCTAAAGCCTATGGACAGACAGAATAATAATGTTTCCAGTAGTTGAAAGGTAAAATTCAAATGGGTTAGGCACTTGGGGCTATAAAAATGCGAGGAGATGGAAAGCAAAGCACACCCTTCATTCTCTTTTTTCTTTCAATAAATTTATAAAAGAAAAGAAAGGGCACTTTTTAGCCTCTATATTTTGTATGTTTTTTTAATTTTGTTTCTGAAACTTTGTTTAATTAAATAAATGGGTCCAACCATTTGCACAACAAAATTCCCAAGTTTTTTTTTTTACATTTTTAACAGTGATATTGCTTTTATTTTCTTTAAATTTAATATTGCTATGTTACTTTTATTATTATTAATCGATGTTGTTGTTGTTGTTATTGTTGTGTGTGTGTTAGAAATGAGGGCAATTAAACAACCCAAAATCTCTAACCAGCACTACTTAAAGGAAGTTATACCATCTTCTTTTTTTTTTACATTTATAAATGCCAACAAATAAGACACTTCATAATTGACTAATCATATATATATATATATATATATATATATATCCAAAATTATGCTGGAAATTAAGAGCATGAATATAAAAAGAATTAGACATCTGTTATGATATTATGATAAAATAAAATAAAAACCATTTAAATTTTGATTTTAATACATTCCTCATAGTGAAACTTTAAATCATTTAGAAAATTTAGAACATGAAAATAAACATATGTTACAATATCACGTTAAAAATGCATTTTTAAATCTAATTCACTATAAAAATTAATTTGAGTGAAAAAAAAATTGCACAAGTAATTATCAAAAGTACTTAGGCTATGAATGGTATATTCATTAGGAGAAATTACAAAGGAAAACCTAACGTATATGAGTATTTTTAATTTAAACTTTAATATTTTCTTTTACTATTAATTCAAACTCTAATGTTTATTTTATTTTCAATTTTCATTCTCTCTATTTATCTGATGTCTAATTAAAGGACCCAACGTTAAATTAACACGTTGATTAGAATTAGAATGTCATGTTGGGCCACTGATTATACAACATGTCAGTTTTTTCTTCTAAAAAACTAAGTTGAAATTAATCAGAGTCTTCTCTCAAATTGCCACTGAAAAAATTTATTTGATGAGTTTCAATTATAAAAAAAAAAGAGTCAATGTGTAACACAATTTGTAGGCCAATATGATATTTTAACATATTCAGTATGGAATCTCAGCATTTTATCTTTCAATTAGACAACAAATAGAAGACTGAGTGCAAATTGAAAAAATAAAATAAACATTAAGATTTAAATTAATAGTGAAAAACGTTACTTTTTAAATATAAAATGCACTAATAAATTAAGTTTTTTTTTAATTTGCCCTATTAAGTAACATCATTCATAATTAATAATGTTGGATGAAAATGAAAAGAAAAGAGAGAAGGACGCGTCTCCAAATGGTTAGGGGTTGAATGAATGAATGATGTGTCTATCCAAAACCCAACAAGACATGGAGACATTCATGTGGCGAGAGAATGGAAGGCAACGCGGCTCGTTTCCCACCACTACTACACTTTCTTAATTAAACCTTAGCTGTTTTCCTACCACTATTTTATTTTATTAATTGATGAATTATAATTAGACTTGCCCTTTTTTTAATATTTATTTTGATGGGTGGATAGAAAGAAATTTTAAAAATTATTTTTTTTCTTTTTATTCCATCCTTTCAGTGTTGGGAAATAGAAAATATTTTTAAAATTTTAATTATTAATTATAATTACTTATATATTCACTTTCTTTTTTTAACAGTTTAGTTTCATAAAATTTAGAGACTGTAGATTAATATATCCATTAAAATAGTAAAATATTTTCTTATAAATTTTTAAATTATTTCATATTTATAATTTGAATTTAAAATTTTTAATTAAAAAAATAGATTTATATTATCTTATCTCACATATTAAAATTATGTATTTCCTTTCATTCTCTCTTTTAACATCAATTATTACTTTACTGTACACCAACCTAATCTGGGACAAATTTAAAAGTTATATAATATTGCAAGCTCATCCTAATTTTTTCATTTTTTTTAACAGTATAGTCAACAAAGGTAGAAAATAAGAAGTTAGAGAGAATTTTCAATTGTGTTTTTTAGTTTAAAGATTATTTTTAATATTTTTAAATATAGAGAATAAAAATAATCAACTCTTCATTTTATTTTATTTTATATAAATTAATATTCATAAAAAAATAAATAATTTTTATTATAAAAAATAAAAATATTTAAAAAACACACCAATAAAAGATCAGAGATATAATACGAAAGTGTATTAATTACAATTAAAATATAAAATAGAATTTCACTCTCTAATTTTAGAAAATCAAATTTATTACTTTTTATTCTAAATTTTAAAAATAGAAAATATATGGAAGATTTTGTTTATGAAATAATTTTTTAAAATAAAAATCATAACTAAAATAAAAAAAAAAAGTCTATTAAAGATGACGTTGGGGAAGGATTTATATCCAAATCACTCCAAAAGACATTCCATTGCTTTCACTAATCAGACATCCCCACGGAACCAAAACTCATCCATCCCAGTAATTAAGGAATTAGGAGTCATGATTTGCCTATCTACACTTCCTAATCGATTAATGAACTAACTAGCTAGTAAGAAGACTCAACAATGAAATTATTCAAGTTTAATTAATTATGTATGATGGTGGGTTAGCAAATCAAAATGAAAAAAAAAAAAAAATCGAAAGAGCTTTTATGGACAGAAAATTTTGCAAGTGAGAATTTGATTGCTGAAAGTCAATAGCGACTGGATAAGTTTAGTCATTAGTCGTCAAATTCTCATGAGCAAGGAATACTCTATGATGAGAGATTTTATTATTTAAGAACCTATTGCAACTTGTTATTAATGATTGTGTCCTATTATATTTGTGTATATATATCTTAATTTTATGATAATTAAAATTCATCCCAAGTGAAATTTTTACAATATAAACATATTGTTTACACCTAAAATTAAAATATCTCAATTTGATATATGATGATGTTGTTTTATTAACGCATGTATGCATGCATGCAACTAGATTTTGAGATTGAGTATTAAATTCATGGTTTTTAATATTACACAATAGATATACTAATTACGCATTTTCATAAACTTAATGTCCAAGGCATCCTAATTAAATATAAATTTATTTATACTATCAGTTTATATACATATATTATGTATGTTACATTTGCAGAACTCCCATGCAATCAAAAAATAAAACAAAATAAATGAAATTTGATTATTTAAATTAAACACAACTACACACTTTCTAAAAATTTATATATAATTCTTAAATAATTATGAGTCATGCAAATCAGGAAAAAAAATAATCGTAATATATTATATCATTTTAGCAATATATATAATGTATAAGCCAACATTGCTATACATTATCCAATCAGAAAACACATGACTTGCCCACCAATTATATATTGTATAATTCCATTCATTGCCTACCAACTAACAGCTAAAGATATTTTGTCGACTTCATTTGGGGGGCACCCTTTTATCATTGCAAGACATAAATTCTAATAATATACACTCACTTCTAAAATAAATAAATAAATATATTATCACCAAGGAAATCCTAGAACTAGATATAGAAACATGGGAGGAGATAAACATGCAGAAAAGCCAAATACACCAAAAATTTTCGTGACTAAAAACAGTCAAATAAATTATTACAAAAGGAAATTTTTCTAGATGAATTAAGTCTAATTACTTAATGTTTATTCATAAATTCAACAAATAATATATTTTATAAGTAAACAAAAATTAAGTCTTACTTGATAAGGAAATTGCTGTTTTCTTTTTTTTTAATACTTTTTTTTATCTTTTTTCTTATTTTGATAACCATTAACTTTTTTATTGTAATTAATTATATAGATTTCTCATGAAAAAGATCTTATGTAGTTAAGATTTTAAAATTGCATATGTATCATCAAAATAAGAGGAAGGTAAAAAGAAAAAAGAAGTTGATACTTCTCTAATTTATAAATATCAAAATGATAATTACATGTCAATATAATATTGATTCAATTCATAAATAGAGATTATATGAACTAAATTTCTTTATCTTATAATAAAATAAATTGAAAAGTGAATGAAATACACACCTCTTTCTAAAAGAGTTTGTTTTATTTTTCCATCCTATCTGAAAAACTGCAAAATCTAAAATTTTCACTAAATCTCTAACTCATTTGTAATTAATTTAATTTTTCACTTTGAACCGCTTAGATTATGATTAATCATTCCCAATTAAAGCACTTTTTATAGATCTAAAGTTTGGAACCATAATTTTAACAAAAAAATGAGTGCAAATTGTACAACTTAATAATTTATTGACAAAGAGCTTTAGACCTTCACCATCTATTGATGAATGTCAATGTCATGGAATTTGATGATAATAATAATAGAAAAAGGGAGAATCATGTTCTATCATGTTGATTTTCTTGTCCACATTATAATCATAAAGTGACAGTTAGTGCGTGCTTAAGGTTTATAATTGCCTGTGATAATTAATATTTTAATCAGAAGACACTTTATAGAATGGAATCAATTATAATTACAGAAAATTAATTTTACTTATTGTATTAATATCACTATGAATTTTAAAATTTATATTCTATTTTTTTATCATATTCTACTAATATATTATTTTGTTAGACAAATATTAAATTATGCTAAAATGATAAAATGAAAATTAAATAATTTTTATGGTACACTATTTACCTCTTAAAATTTGATATATTATACTAGTATTTTCTAAGAAAAAAATAATATTATTTCTTACTGACGGTAAATATTTTAAAATTTAATAAAATAAATACATAATTTAACTTAAATAAAGCAGATGAAACCGATTGTATAATTTTTAAATCTCAATAATACTGTAATAGATAAAATACGATGGTAAATAGTAATTTTCTTAAGTAGAGCCTCACTTCAAAAATGTATGAAAGTTCAAAATATGGTTTTTAACCACAAAAAAGCCTGGTTTTTAACCACAAAAAAGCCTTTGTGTGTGTAAATTATTAATTAATGCATGTCTTTATGTGACAAAAATATAAAGAAATAAATAGATAAATAAGATTGAAATCAGAAAATAATATATATGTCAAACTACGTAAGTACTATACATGAAAATATCAGAAAATTAAATTTCAATAGATTTCCTAGCCCTTAATTGAAATTTATAAAATAAAAAAAAAAGATAATAGGAACATAATGAATCATGATCTAGAGGATTCACTTGCCAATTAAGCTAATCTTTGAGATTAATTATTCTCTTTTTCGTTATACGTATTCTTTTTTTTTTTTTTAGTTTTTGTTGTATTGGGATTATCAAGTGGACTAGGAATTTTCTAATTTATTGGGGTTGAAAAGAGAAAATTAACTACGGTTGGTTTTATTTTACTTTTATCAAACACCTTTTGTTTGCATTCAAGTGTCTAATCCCAATTTCCTTACTTCTAAGAGCTTAATTAAATCGACACTTAAATTTTTCTAATATTAGTTCTCAGCCTTAATAATTTCTCTTAATTATCTGGACTGAAATATTAAGATGAAGAAGTAAAGGTGCATAAAATAGCTCACAATAAAAGATTACCCTGATACTTAACCAAAAAACTTTATTAAGTCGTGATGCAATAAGCAAAAAAAAAAAATATTTCAAAATCCATTATTTTTTCATATATAAGGTTAATTTAATACAAAAGTAATTTAATTTTTATATTTAAAAAACTTCAGTTGCTCTAAAAAAATCTTGAAAGTAAAATTTTTTAATTAAAACTCCAAAAAATTATCACTAATTAGAAAAATTTATCAAACACTTAATCAGCTCAACTAATTAAATACCCTTTTTATTTTGGTTAGAAGGACGATAACTAGCATGTGATATGACTTGAAGATTGGGATTATTGCCTACCTACAGAATATGATCATAAGCCCTAATTAAAGCAAAGAGCTTTTGAAACTTCACCCTAAAAAATTATAGTGGGATCCTATCAACTAATGATGTGATTAAGTTGGAATGGTATGTGGAAGAATTAAGCACCCGAAAGTTATTTATTAGACATGAAAGTTCCAACAAAGCATATCGAGTAGAATTTGGTCATATTTGCATGTAAGCTTGTAGGGCCAGAGCTTGTCTCCCTTTTTTTTTTCTTCGCTTGACATTACTCGAAGATTTGCAAAACTCTTAACTTGATTTAACACTGATTTTCCAAAAATGTTTGACTACATGCAAATCCAATTATTTTTGACAAATACAGTGAAACAAAGTTATATACATGTATATAGCATAAAGCTAATTTAATTTCCAAAACTGGTTTCACATGATCCTAATGATCCTAACCACTTTCAACATTCTCATGTGTCAAAAAAAAAAAAAGGTAATTCTATGTGAGGACCTTGATTGATCATCTTTGTTAAAAATAGAAATTCCAAAGTTAACCAAAATAACAATCATAGAGAGTATGCAAATGTTCAATCAATCATTATGCATGGGCATTATTGGAGTCATCCGCAAGCAAAAACATAAATATGTCCCTTTATATATTCATATATATACAGCAATTATACAATTTTTTTTAATGGAAAAATTCTTGCAGTTTGTAGTTAACTCGTATATATCAGCATGGAATATACAGAGTTGTGTCCCTTCTTTGGCCCACTTACTATCTTCTGTAAAAAAGAAAGAGATGCAAATTAAATTGAGTTAGACTTTTGACAGGTATTAATTTATTTTGAAATTTGAACTGGAAGCATGGTCAAATTGAGAAAATTTTCTTTAAAAATTTAATATAAATTTTATAGTGAACATATGATAGTAAAATAACTGCATCATACAAAGCATTCAAGAAAGAAGAAACAACTAGAGGTGAAGAAAAGAAAAAAGAAAATATACATAGAGGAAGGTGGAGTAATGAAGCAGAGAGAGACAAGGAATTGAGTCTGAGTGAAAAACCTTGAACTTCAGGAGTAACCATCACCCATCTTTGAAAAATAAATAAATAATACAATTAATTCACTAAAGGTTGTTTCAAAAACTGCATCTACCATCCTATATGTTTTTTAGATGATTCATTAGACATTTAAATTTATTTAAAATGTGTCTATTACATATATAAAAGATATGATGTGGTAAGGAATAAAAGCTTCACCCATAGATAATTATAAACAAATTCAAGTGTCTAACATATCATTTCAAAAAATAGTGTATAGCTAAGATATCTAGCAATGGACTATTTTATATAAATTAAGATATCTAATGGGTTATCTAAATTTAAAGTATAGCAAGTTAAAAAAACTTTTTAAAACAAACTTAATAGTGTATTTATATTTATTAAGCCTGAAAAAAAAATTGGTAAATACGGCTTCTATAAGTATATTTTGAAGCTGGTTATATATATATATATATATATATATATATCAAAGGGCTAAATTCATTCATTCAACAAGGCCATAGAAGGCCAAAAACAGTACAAGCAAAAGGCGAAGAAGCTGGTTAATAAGTGGTGGTGATGGTGGTGGGCATGCATATATATAATTTTTTGTGGTACATATAAAAAACACTCTGAAAGGGAAAGAAATGGACCTACCAATTATGATAAGCTGAAATAATTATTGAGTCCTGATCTTGTAGCTGTGATGACTGATGCATTCATAGGTTACATGCCAACGCTCCTCATATAAAGGGGACCCCTACACCGAACTTTTATCCAATCCATGCATCGAATGGCTCGTGAATCGTACAATTTACCACTGAAAATCAATTCAACATTTTTGAAGAGGAGAGACCAGAGTAAAATTTTGAATATGTTAACTTCACATCATTTTGAAGCATTAATATTCAACTGTTTTAATTTATCTAATTCTAATATGGTATTAGAAATATAAGATGACTAACTGTAGCATGACTGTAAACTCTGTAGGTAGAATTTAAAGTTTAAAAAATAAAAAGACTCAAATAAAAGATTAAATAAGTTTGTGATTCAAGAAATAAGAAAAAAAAACTTTAGGTAAAAACAACATATTAAGCAAATGACAAGTAACAACTAAATTAATTCAAATTGCTTTAAATTATTTTAAAGCATATCATATAAATAAAATAATTTAAATAACACTTTATAAATAATTTAATTTTATCATTAATTAGGAAAAATATATTTTAGTATTTCTATGCATAGTTTACATACAAAAATAACAAAGAGAAGGCATCCTTTAACGATATCATTTTGTCCCTACAAATTAATAGACATATTTAATGGTCAACATGTTTAGATGCATGAACCAATCCTACATCTAGGGGCAGCGGGTGCGGATTTCACAAGTATTCGGATTTATCTTAATTTATTTAAATTCTAATGGGTAATTTCATTAGAATTTTGGGACGAATTTAAATAGTAATATTTAAACTTATCACAGATTTTAGTAGGGTACGAATAGAAACCTTCGAGTATCCGCTACCCAATGAACCCAATTATATATATATATATATATATTATGCAATTTATTCTATTTTAATTTATTGAATATAATGATATAATTTATTATTTTTTTCATATATTTTTATAGATTGTTGAATTACAAATATAATGAGATTTTGAAATTTGAAATATAATTTTTCTATAATAATGAACAATATTTAATTTTATTGTTATTTTTGAACAATTTGATGAATTATTTTAATTTGAATGTATTGAATTATATTTTATGTTTTATTTTATTTGATTTTATAGTGATTTATGGTAGATTATTTATATATTTTTAGATTTTTAATTATTTAATTAATTTAAATTTTATTTTAAATTTTTAATGATAAACGGGTAATTATTTGGATTTCAGATATTAATCGGATAATATTAATTGAGTTTAGAATGGATACAGATATCAATATTATAATTTTAAACAGAATAAATTTGGATATATATTCGGATTCGATTCGGATAGGGTAATTCTCGCAGTATTCTAACTGTTGACATCTCTTGATACATCAATAAATAAGTATCAAGAAAATTAAGTTATCAATTCCCATTTATTTCATATTGACCGGGTCAATTAATTGTCAATATCTAGTGTACAGATTAAATTCCTATTCTTGGAAGAGGTCTTAGAACTTAGAAGAGTTGTCAAAAAAATAAATAAATATACTACCTCTCCAAATTGGTCATTGGAGTCATTTTTGGGTTAAGTTGAGCAAATCTTTGAATCAAACCAACTTTTTCATTTCATTTTATTTCAGACCGAATTTAGAATAATTTTAATCTTTAATTTTCAAACAATTGAATTTCTAGATTGATTAATTCATTCCAATTGAATTCGTGTCAATTTTTTCAGACGATTTCTGAATCGAGTTAAAAATTGTCATCTCAACCTAAAAGGATATGATGCTGTATGAAAGGTAGAAACTTAGTTGGGGTATTTCATGGTATGAGCAAAAAAAAGCCATTAAAAGTGATGTTCCATACTCTAAAACATTCCAATACTCAGTGGCAATCTCGTAATTCTAGAATTTTAATACTTCACTGACAACTCCTGGCTCCTTCTATTCTCTATAGTCCACAGAGGAATGTTTTTATTGGGATTGTAATAAATTCAAAAGAATAATTTTGATTAAAGAGAAGAAAGATAAAGAAACTGAAATCTTTAGCCTTTTATGCAGAGAGGAAATAAATAAATAAATATATATATATATATATATATATATATATATATAATCCCAGGCAAAAAGAAATGAATTAGAGACTGTCTTAACTCCAAATGATCCAAACACAGTGCTGAATTGTATGCCCATTACTTCACAGCCTTGAAAATCCACAGGAAGCCGACAGTTGAAGATAATTCCAAGCAACCCATGTGGGATTCTTCTCTTTTGTTTGCTCAGCTCTCTCTCTCTCTGTCACTTTGCTCTCTTCTCCTGCTCTCATTTTATCCGCTTCAACTCCAATTTTCAGGCACTTTTCCTGAGAAAATCCTGCCCAAGTTTTTTTGGATCTTAGTTTACCATCATGTGGGACTCTGAGAATGAATCCCTCGGTGGCCGAGATTACGGGAATGGAGTTCTTACCTCTACCAAGCACAATGTCAAGACTGATGGGTTTGAGCTCAGGGGCCAGTCATGGTATATTTCTAATCAAGTTTTTCTGCTTCTGATTTCTTTTCCTATGTGTAATTCTGAATATGTAAATTTTAAATCATGCTTATGCAGGTATGTTGCAACTGATATTCCTAGTGATCTTCAAGTTCAAATTGGAGATGTCAATTTCCACTTGCACAAGGTATTGAATGCTTGAATTTCACTTATCTTGAGAACCCAATTTCCAAATATAGTAGTTCTTGAATTGTATGACTTACCTTTTTTTCACTGTTTCTGTTCTTGTAAAGTATCCATTGCTTTCTCGAAGTGGAAAGATGAATAGATTAATTTATGAATCGCGTGACCCAGACCTGAACAAAGTAGCATTAGATGATCTTCCAGGTGGAGCTGAGGCATTTGAGCTTGTAGCAAAGTTCTGTTATGGAATTGCTGTTGATCTAACAGCAGCCAATATCTCTGGCCTTAGATGTGCTGCTGAATACCTGGAAATGACAGAAGATTTGGAAGAAGGCAATCTTATATTCAAAACTGAAGCTTTTCTCAGTTATGTAGTGTTGTCCTCATGGAGGGATTCGATATTAGTACTGAAAAGCTGCGAAAAGCTCTCACCTTGGGCAGAGAACCTTCAGATAGTGCGTAGATGCAGCGAGTCCATTGCTTGGAAAGCTTGTGCCAATCCGAAGGGGATAAGGTGGGCATACACTGGAAAACCCCCAAAAGTTTCTAGTCCAAAATGGAATGATGTGAAGGATTTAAGCCCGAGTAGGAACCAGCCGGTTCCTCCTGATTGGTGGTTTGAAGATGTCTCAATCCTTAGGATTGATCATTTTGTTAGGGTCATTACTGCAATCAAGGTAAAGGGGATGAGGTTTGATTTGATTGGAGCTGCAATAATGCATTATGCAGCTAAATGGCTTCCTGGTTTGATTAAAGATGGGGTAGGGGCAGTGTCGATCGATGAAGGAAGCAATAGCAGTAATGGCAGCAGCTGCAGTTGGAAAGGTGGACTCCATATGATTGTGGCAGGAACCAAAGATGATTCTCCACCAGTTCAGACCAAAGATCAGCGTATGATCATCGAGAGCCTCATCAGCATCATTCCACCTCAGAAGGATAGCGTCTCCTGCAGCTTCCTCCTTCGCCTCCTGAGAATGGCAAACATGCTGAAAGTGGCACCTGCATTGGTTACTGAATTGGAGAAACGCGTAGGGATGCAATTCGAACAGGCAACATTGGCCGACCTTCTCATTCCTTCTTACAATAAAAGCGAGACTATGTATGATGTCGACCTTGTTCAGAGGCTTCTGGAGCATTTCCTGGTTCAAGAACAGACAGAAAGTTCAAGTCCAGGCGGACAATCATTTTCGGACCACAGGGGTGTAAATCCAAATGCCAAAATGAGAGTAGCAAGGCTTGTTGATAGTTACCTAACAGAGGTTTCCCGAGATAGAAACCTCTCTCTTACAAAGTTTCAGGTACTGGCCGAAGCTTTGCCTGAATCTGCAAGAACCTGCGATGATGGGCTTTATCGAGCAATTGATTCTTATCTTAAGGTAATTCCAGTTTTTTTTCTTTTACATTGCAAATACGAAACAGTAATAAGCCTCAAGCATATTGAATCTTGTAAACCAGTAGATTACTTCTGCCTGAACTTTTTAGAAAATTTGAATGCATAGTTTTCCTTCGTTTGGATCCTTATCTGTATCAGAATTCTACAGGCTCATCCTACTCTCTCAGAGCATGAAAGGAAACGCTTATGTCGTGTGATGGACTGCCAAAAACTCTCAATAGATGCCTGTATGCATGCTGCTCAAAATGAGAGACTACCACTAAGGGTTGTGGTGCAAGTACTCTTTTCTGAACAGGTCAAAATAAGCAACGCAATAGCCAACAGCTCTCTGAAAGAAGCTGGTGAAGCACAGTATCAGCCCATGATACCAAATCGGAAAACACTGCTCGAAGGAACTCCACAATCATTTCAAGAAGGATGGGCATCTGCCAAAAAGGATATTAACACACTCAAGTTTGAACTTGAAAGCGTGAAGACGAAGTATCTCGAGCTCCAAAATGACATGGAGAATTTACAGAGACAATTCGATAAAATGACAAATAAAAAACAGACATCAGCATGGAGCAGCGGATGGAAGAAGCTGAGCAAATTCACCAAGATGACAAATATAGAGAACCAAGACAATGGACCTCAGGTTCCAGCTACTGCAGAACATACTCGAAAAACCCCAAGAAGGTGGAGAAATTCAATTTCCTGAAAGATGAAAGATTTAAACAGAAGAATTTCCCAGCAAAGGAATACCTTTACATTCTGATCCAATGCTCTATTCCAACTGTCATTTACTTTTCATCTGATTTCTTTTGCTTCTTTGGAAGTAAGTGTTCTTTCTTTCTTTTCTCCCTTTTTTTTTCTCTCTATAGAGTCTTTAGCAATAACTTTAAAAAAAAAAATAGCACATTTACAAATTGTTACCAAAATCTTGTCATGTCATCTGTGAGTTTGTCAATTCTTATTTTAACTGTACTTGTTTTTTATATTGTCATATGCCTTGATGAAAGTCTAAGTGGAACTGTATCTAATCTTTCCCCAACCTCATTTGACAGAATAGATTTACCAAAGCAAAAGAAGTAGAAACTGTAAAGGATCAAGTTAAAATTTCATATTTTCACTTAAATAAGAAACTACTGCATTCCCAATCCCTTAAAATTTATGCTAAGATGATGACTACCTTAGATCCTAAATGCATAATTGAAGAGAGGAGTACTTATTACCTTTCCCATATTACCTTCTCTATTACTTTCTCTCCTCTTTGCGTGTCATGTGCCCCCAATATTTTCTTATGTGAGTCTCATAACATTAAAAATTTAGTAGAAAAGGTAATAAGAAAAAGATATTTAGCATTTCTCAATTGAGGACGATAGCAGCTGGATTAACATAAGACAATATCAACCCACAAATGAGTTTGATATATGAAGGAGAACTCCCTCTATTGGAAGAAGTTTCTCTAACATTTCTATCACCCAACACTAATTGTTTTTGAGTTAGGGAACAAATCAATTTTGCTCGGGTTTAATTTCTAGTATTCGCCATCTAAAACTGAACTGTAGAAGATTAAGGCTTTCTGTTTGTGAAGGCATCTTATCTATTATCTTTGGTTGAAAGGATTTTGGCCCATTCATGATCTCATGAAGTAGAAATGCCTTAATCAAATGATAAGAATCCATAACTGTGTTTAGGGCCACAGCTGTGGATTATAAGCATCATAATAAAAATTGTTTTAAAAGAAACACAATAAAGTAATTGCTTTAAATCATATATCATCTCAAAAGAAAAAGATGACACTGACACACCGAGGCCATATGCTTAAAATTACTAACATTCAAATGTCAGACAAATGAAAGTATGGAAGAAAATTTTCCACTCAACACGGATGATATTAGAGAACCTAATAAACCTTTGCTTTTAGTGACACATACTGATTTTAAAATAGATAGAGTACATCACATATTACTTCTTGACTTCTCTAGCAATAATTATTCTGCTTAAAGTACTCTATACTCATATTTACAGTTTGGCAAGTCAAGTAATTTGAAGATAATAACATGGAATAGAATTGAAAAGTTTTCCAATGCACTGTCACAAGGTTGCAGCATTTATGAATTTGTAGAAAGGCAAACAAGGAACATATTGCAGAATGTCAGGCAACCCTTTCAATAAATCAAACAGAGTATGATAAGAATAACTACTCAGCATCTAACTCATAGAAGCCATCAGAAAATTCAATCTTAAAATGTGATTAATGGAAGCTTATATTTAAACACTTCCGCAGAATATTCTGAATAAAAAAAAATTCTCTTTCGCCTGTTCTCAATTCAGTAATCCAGAGCACCCCACTGTTTTATCAAATTAGCAACAATTTAAGCAATTAAATTGCAGAAAGCCAATCAAGTAA
Source organism: Triadica sebifera (assembly GCA_023653625.1). Taxonomy (NCBI): domain Eukaryota; kingdom Viridiplantae; phylum Streptophyta; class Magnoliopsida; order Malpighiales; family Euphorbiaceae; genus Triadica; species Triadica sebifera. The sequence continues at coordinate 24,457,805 of CM042896.1, forward strand.
TTCAGATGTCTGTTCTATTCCAGAATAGGCTAAAGGCGTTGTTGGTTTCAAAAGTACCTTTAAGTGCTTATATGGGGGACAAAATTAGGTGCCACAGTATTGCCATTTATCTAAGTTAATGCATGAGAAAAGGTTGTCAAAATCTACTTTAAAGGGAAAAGACAGATGTTGAAGGTGTAAGATTTGAGTTATAGCCTATTGGAAAAATTGCAGCATTGAGTTGCACAGATTATTTATCAAACAGCTCCGAACTAGAGTCATAATAAGTTGACAATATGTGCCAAAAGAAAATTGAATCTTAAATCAGAGCAAATAAACCAAATGCACCTGGAATTTACAACAAAAGTGCCATAATTACTCATGGCATGCCACTGAAAGCATAGAACCAGTAAACCAGAATATATGTCGCACTAAAGCACCGCGAAAACCGAAGGTTTCAAGAAAGGAAGAAATTTGGAGGCAAAACAAGTCACAATAAAGCACTAAAGCATGGTTTTCTTAAACAATTCAAGGAATACTCTGATAATGAACAGTCAGAATGATGTGCATGCTAAAAAAGCTCCAAGAACCATACACAAGGTGGAGAATAAGAGCAAAACTGAAATCATGGGTGACATTAAATATCATCAAAATTTCATTCCAATTAGTTACTCAAATATCAATAGCCACAACATGGGAAAGTATTACCCTCCAAAATTTATCCAATGGAAGGAACTGCATTGATTGCCTCAAACTAATAACTACTTCTCAAGTTCCTTTCAATTGATTGCCTCAAACTAATAACTACTTCTCAAACTCAAACAGGAAAGAGCCATAATAACAAATTCCAATCAATTATTTTCTTCTCCTTTTCTTCTTCTTACTTGGCTGTTCTTCTGCTTCATCCCTACATTCCACTTCAACCTCCCTATTCTTCCTCTTCTTCCTATCTTCCTTCTTTTCTTCCCCAATTTCCATTTTGACCCCATTCTCCTCAAACTTACCAATGGAATCCACAGTCTTCTCTTCTTCCTTAATTTCCCTATTGATCTCACCTTCCCTGTTTCCAATTTCAACACCATTTTCCTCAGAATATTTTTCACTATCCCTGGCTCTCTCTTCTTCTTCTTGTGGTTCTTTCTCTCGATTTCCTCTCCCATATTATCCTCACCATGAATCTGCTCTTCCTTGATCATAACTCCCACTCTTCTCCCATCATCCCTAGAATTACCAAAGTCGCCACTTTTCTCCTTCTTCTCCTTCTTCTTTTTCTTCCTCCTATCAGCATCCTCCCCCACATTGCCCTCACCTTGACTATTCTCCTCTTTGACCATCGATTATACTTCCAATATCGTTCACATATATAGAAAAAAAATAATTATTTAGTTATTTAGTTAAAGATATATAGAGATTAGTATAATGAATATGTTTTGTAACTCTAATCTCCTATCTAGTGGAGATATATATGCAACTTAATTTTTCGAAGAAAAATAGAAATTGGAGATTTGTCTACTGCTCTCAAAATACAAAAACCACATTTATGATCATAGACAATAGAAGTGTGGATTCTAAAAGATACTCTTGTAGCCTTTTCCTTCACCTAACATATTTGAATCGCTGAAGATCCAATCTCTACTATATTCAAATTCAAGATTGTAGATCAAAATCTGATTATTTCACTTCAGCTATAAGATAATTCTATTACATGTATTTATTTTTGTTTCCAATAATGGACAATTGTATTTGGTTTACAAGAATATTATTTTTATTTTTTCTTTGAATTACAATAATTAGATTCGAGCATTAAGTTATCTCGTGTTTGAATGAGTAAAAATTTATATGCTGATTTTTTCTATTTTCTTCTTGTTTCTTCTCAGAATTATTCAGGGCAGTAGAACATTTTTCTTCAGGTTTTATTTTTAGTATATATAGGAATATTTGAGTTTTTAGTGGTAGTGTTGTTAAAATGTGATTTTGGATCTTGGGTTTTGAAATTAGCTGCTGCTATGTTTTGGGGTCTGAGATTTGAGTTTGAGCTTCTTCAGATTGATTTGTGTTATCTGCACTTAGTTTTCATTTTCCTTCAAAATGTGCTGGTTTTAATTTTAAACTGATTTCAGCTAATTATGGTTTTTTTACACTAATAATTTTGGGAAATAAAGGAATTTGGATCTTAATTGTTTCTTGCATTCATAGATTCTAATTCTAGTAAGTGTGAAGTCGTTGGAAATTTAATCAATTAAAATTGATTCTACTCTGCTGCTCGAAGAAAATTTTGATTCTTTTTTTTTTTTCCTTTTAGCAGCCAAACGGAGGCTGAAGAAGACATTTAGTTATCCATCAATTTGGTCTATGACTATATACAAATTTTGAATGATTTTGAAATTTGGCGACATCAACCTTTTGCTCTGTTTCTCTTTTATTCTATATTTAGATTGATAGATTTTGAATCACATAATTAGAACATTTCATGAATCTATATTAAATTTATTATTTGACTACTTAAAAAAATATAAAAATCCATGAATTTTAAAAAATCTCTCATTTTTGAAGTATTTGATTTTCCACCTTTTAGGTGAAAATGTTTAAAATCCAAAAATTTTTATCTATAAGAAATTATTGTCAGATTTTTTTATTTCAAAATTGTTCCTAATAAGTTAATAGTATTCAACAAAAACTATTTGCCATATTTTTTTTCTTTTCACTTATTTTATCTCTATTGTTTTTAATATCAATTAAAAAATATTAATGAATTCTTTTGAAAAAGAAAAAATTAATGGATTAATTTATTCATAGTATAGATAATGAATTTATATAAAATTTTGAGCAAAAAATTTGTAACTATTTCAAATTTATCAATAATGATAATTTCATCGATTGCATTTTTTAGAAAATTCACTCTAAATTATATTATTTCACAATTAAATATAAACGTGATAAAAAAGACTAGAAAACACTTATTCAAAGCAAACGATAGAATTCTTATAATTTATAGATTTTACAATTCATTGATTTAAAATTCATAAATTTTATAAAATTTATAAATTTTAAAATTTTAACCCAAACGAGACTTTAGTCGTTTTGGAAATTATGGATTCTAGATTATATTGAAAATGAATTTATTTACTATGAAAATGAATTCAATCCTCAATTATATTGGATGAATTATTTTGGACTTTTACAACTTATGTTTGGTTATTATGACTTATCTTTTTACATTTTAAAAAAATCTGATTTAATATCTTTGTTATTTTGCTATTTTGAATAAGTAAATTTTGTTATGAATGATGAACAACTTGAGATTAATGTTTTTTATTGATATTTTATGATGATTGTGTTTTTTTAATATATCTTGAAGTGTTGTTCATATCATATTTTCAGACTTTTTATAAATAATTATCTTAAATAAAAAAAATTCAGACGAATCCGCTCAGACCAATCAGACCATAATCCAGTTGGCATTCCCGTTCAATATCTGGTCCGATATTCAAAACATAGCATAGATTTGAGTGCTCTCTTTTCAGAGTGCTTTCTCTTCTTTTTTCCCGACAAGATAAATGTAGTTCTTTCTACTTTCTAGCTTGAAATAATGCGACCTCCCAATAGGAATATATATAATTTGAGTTCATGTGTCTTGTGTCAAGGCCAATGTTCCCTGTTCAAGAAAGTGTTTTTTCATGGAAAGCACTAACGAAGGTAAAATGCAATGAACATTAGGCTTCCTCAATTCTTGATCCTCTATGATCGGAGCACGACAGACATGGTTAAGCCAAAGAGACAAAAGTCGCAATAAACTAAATAGGGTAATAGAGTGATGAAATACCATAAGATGGGAGGCCACTGTTCCTCTACTAATTACTCAACCATCTATTCAACTGCAATTCATTAAATTTAGACAAGGAAATCTATTTCTATGTACTATATGGGTTATTATAATGAGAAACATCAAGAAAATTGACCCCAATTCCCTTTTCCATACCCCTGCAAGGAAAATTTATATGCAGCAAAAGGGCCTGTTATTACAGCACAATACTAAATGCACACAGACAAAAGCATTATTTACAACATCATCCGGATCTCTGCTAGTCCCCACATAACTTACCAGTGTCACAAGAAAACATATCTTCATTGATAAATTACAGCCACACGATGTTCTCTTTTCTCAATCAAGACACAAAAACATTGACACATAGACAAGAGGAAGAACAAAAGACAACAAACCAATATGAAATAACATACAACTCAATCACTCAAATAAAAATAACACCAGATTCACAATCATAACTAGTAATAAAGCTGCCAATCTTGGGTACCAAAGGGCTTCACTGATTACCCATGGTCACAAGCTGGCCGAAGCATTCTGTAGAAGTACCAAGTCACCCCAAACACGTGTGACAGCATATTACCATGTAAGTGAAGATGCAAACTTGATCAAAGAAGTGGAACCCAAGTATTTATGGCGAGAGACTATGCTTCTCAACATTGCTTCCCCCACATTTAAAACTTTCTTGGTACTTAAATAGAGTTTAATACAAACAAGATTTGTTTGAGGGTAAAGAGAGCAAAGCCAAATCAAAGAAGGAAAAGGAACAAGATAGTGGGACCCAAATTACCTAACGCGCATGCACTAAATCCATAGGGGCTCTTAACAATTAGGGAAAAGAAAGTCCTCATTTACAGCTCAGCCCACCAACATCATTATCCCATGCGTTCTTCTCTTTGTGACTTTTGTTAACCTTTAATCCACAATAAAGCTAAAAGATGATCATTTCTAGTCAACAAACATAACTCCATTATTTTTTTCACCCCCTGCAAGTAAACTGTAAAAAGCCCCAATTTTTTCTTTCTTCCCACTACTCTCCCTTTATTGGCACATCACACAGCTCTGGACGGAAGGGGGCCTAAAAGGAACATCACGTTAGAAAAGCTAATATGGTGATTTCAAATTCATCAATCATTCAAAGCAAAGAATTCTTTTGCTGCTTTTCTTCATTCTTCCTTCCACCAACTAGCCAACAAGTTACTGAGGAAGGACGGAGTAAAACTTAACTATAGTTCACTCCTAGTGTTTTGGCACTGAGCTTCAAAGACTTCAAGTAATCTATAGCTAAATCAAGGACCAATAATGGGTCCTTGTTCTTTGCACCAGGGATTATGCCCTCCAGGATCTTCAATGTTCCACAAACCTTATCCTTTTTGAATTCTTTGTCGCCCAAAATGGCAAAGATATCATCTTCTTGATTTTGGCCAATAACATAACTTGATTCTACATCATCGTCTTCATAACTGTGAACTCCAGCCAACTTTTCGGAACTATCCAAATCCCCTTGTGATGATCTTTTATACCCACCATCAAGCAATTTTTGCCTTTTGTTTTGGCCATCAGAATCAGCGACTGCATCTGATAGTTCCTCTACTTGTCCTCGCATCCCATAACTTCTAATCAGAATGGGAGAGTGGCCAGTGCTAGATACCTCATCATCATCACTATCATCATCCTCATAATCATAGCCATCATCTGAGTAAAGTAAGGCATTGATTTCATCAGTGTCCTCACGCATCTCACCTTCTTCGCCACTTAAGAGATTCTCATCTGATACTTCCTGCAACTCTGGCACTGTTAGATTGATTCGTTCCATTTTATCTGCATGTTCTTCGTTGTGTAAGTAACCAACAGTTGGTTTTCTAGAGGCTATAGTTGGTTTTAGTGCAGTAGGGGAAAACGAACTATGTATTAACCTTGTTTCATTCACAGACTGATCAAAAATAACAAATCCCCTCTGGCCTTCAGAGATTGCATTTGGCACAGACTCCCTAGCAAACCCACAAGACAATGCAGATATATTTTCCTTGAGATATGGGTTTCTAGCAGGAAGTAGATTCTGGAAGGTAGGGACAGAAATTTGAGGCAAGCCTTGGGCTCCACTGATTTGCTGTGTCTTCAGATTTGGAATATTTGGGATCCCAATTCTTGGCAGTGGTATATTTGTTGAAAATGTGAATGTACCAGGACTTACACATGTTGGCAAACATCCAGGTTCCACAGGCTCTATTGATGCGCTCATGCCATCAAAATTTGGCGGTTGCCAATTATTATGTTGTGGTAACAACCACGAATTGCTAGCCTTAACCATCCAACCAAAAGAATTACCTGAAAATGACAATACAAATGACATTATGGATAAGTCCTGGGAAAATAACTGCAAGTCATTCTAGCTTCAGAACCACTGAGACAATTCCAAACATACCAAGATTCGAGCTTTGATATGCGATACTGAATAAATTTGCTGCTTCTTTCAGGGAAAAAGGAAGAAAAACGGGAAACTACAAATTCCAGCTTGATATTATAACGAGTGCCTAATCAGTCTACGTGACAGGTTTAAGCAAGTGACGGAAGTACTCAGCCTGGAAAAAGAACACAAACATTGACGAAATTATTCCCAAGTTCTCAATGATCATTAAGCAAAAAATTTTAGGCACTCTTAATGCTTAAAACATGTTTGAATTTAATAATTGGAGAACCACATGTGATATCCTGTTCTGAGAAATATTAGGTGATTGCATTGCACAACAAGTAATTAATTAAACAAACATAAAAAAAATGGGTAATATTAACCTGGCAATCCTGCAACGGTTGATAGCATGCAATGACTCTAACTATAATTGTTGGTTTTCCAGCAATTCCATTCTCATACTTCAATGCCCGAAATCTTGTTTGACTTGCTGCTTGGAACACCATAACTTCTTTTGAACTCTCAAGACAGAATTTATGCCAATATATGTAATGACACAGAAACACCTAACTATATCAAATAGGGAAAATAACAAGCTCGATATGAAGACGAAAATGGATAGGACTTTCTAGTGAAAGAAAAATAACAATGAAACAGAAACAAATTCCTTAAATTATGAAAACTGACTGGGGATTAAAAAAGGAAGAAAGTAACTAAAGGAGTTACAGTTCAAACTACGTTTTATCTAGTCGATCTTAGCTAATCCTATAAATATCATGATAAAAGACACAAAAGTGATTGGATCCCATGAATTGTTTAGAGAGGAAGGACAAACAAAGAGACTGAAGATCTAGGTCGGAAGGAGGAGAAATCATTTACAGAATAACCCTGCAATACAAGTTCAATCGCACAACATTGCGGAACACGTCAACAAATAGACTCAACCAAGGCATGCTGTTCTCCTTCACTTCACTATGATGAAATTCCCTGCAAAGAAACACATAATATCTACAAGTTAAGAAACGTCATCAGAAAGAAATTACAACAACACAATAAACAATACAAAGCAAAACCCTCAATAAAAACATAGATAACCTTTTGGGTACTTGGAAAAGGAATGTATATTAGCATTTTTTTAACAAAATTTACAGCACGCACATGAAAATGAGTTTTTTCAGTGTTCAATATTCGAAATAATCAAAATTATAACAGCTGATATCTGCCATATCCTTCAATGTATTTCCCAAATATCTGAACTACCAATCACAAGATAAGAAAAAAATCTACCAGGAAAGAGGAAGAAAGCACATCAAAGATCATCAAGTGAAAATGAAGAAAATAAGCTTTATTTTTTAGAACTTTCTCTAATCTTGAATATTCTCAGAAAACAATCAGGCTTAAGTAGTAGCTTCATTTTATGAAAATATCAAAATTCACAAGTTATTAACTAGTTAACTGCTCCCGAAAAGTACAAATCCTAAGAGACCCACCAGAAACAAAAACAAACCCACAAAATAAGAGATAAAATACGACCAAAATCAAGAAGAAAAATTCTGAGCAAAGAATAAATTCAATACCTTCGCCTTTGATTCCTAAGTTCGACAGCAATTCAACTGTCAAAAAAGAAAAAGCAAAGGTAACAAATAAACCGCAAAGGCTACGATCAAATCACATCAAATTTGAGTTCTTTCTCTTCGAAAAGTCTCAGCGACCAAACAGAGAACAAATTATATTAAAAAAAAATAGCAAAGCAAAAACCCATGAAAGCTAGAGAAAGAAGAACGAAAAAAGAAAGAATATAATAGAATGACTTACAGTGAAAATTAGGCCTCTCTCTCTCTCAGCTCAGATCTAAAGAAACAGAAAATTAACTAAAAGGCAAATCTTAGAATCCAAAGGGCACAAGCGAGGCAGGAGAAGGAAAGAGAAACAGAGAAGCAGAGATTGCACAGTGGAAGTGCTTATAAGTCCACAACAAGGAAGGGCTGTGTGCAAAGAAATAAGTGAGCCGAGGGATGGTAAGATTATATTGAAAATTATTTTACCATATTGCCCCTTATTGTTAGGGCTGTCAATCTGTCTTCGTATTAATTTTTCCCCTTCCACGTCCAAATTCATTTATTATTATTGAATTGTAAACAGTAAACAATTTGATTCGTTGCATATATTTATATGTTAAATTATATAAAATATTATTTTTTAAAATTATTTATTATTTTTATACTCTTAAATTATAGAATATATTATTTAATTATTATAAAAAATTATATATAATTGTTAAACCATTATAAAAATATATATAATTTATATATTTTATTAAAAAAATAATTCAAAAAATTAATAAAATATTATTTTAAATATTAAATGGATTATAATATCACTCTGTCAATCCAGTATTTATTAATTATATTTATATTGTATTATATTATGTTAAATTTTAACATTTTAGCTTTTTTTTTCTTTTTTTAAAAAATGGTAGTTGATATTGGTTTTAAGGATAAGTTTAAAAATAAATTCAATATTTTATCTAGTTTGAACTCAATATATTATTATTTTTTATAATTAGAGCAGTTTATGAAATTTTTCGTCAAACACAAACGGATTATTGACGTGTCAAAATTTGTGGGAGCCACCAGTCCCAATTGGGACTAATGGATCAGCCACATTAGCATCCTTTTTTTTTTTTTCTCTTACCCCAGAGACTCTATACTCACAAAAATTAACCAAATTCACTAAACTAAGTTAATTCAATTCAAATAAAAAATTATGGTTTATAATTTTATAGGTTGTCATGTTTTTAAAATTTCATACAAAAATTTAAATTGAATCAATAATAAAGAGTCTTTTGAATATATATATATATATATATATATATATATATATATATATATATATAATATTTTATCCAATTTAATTATTTTTCTTTTGTTTGTGGATAAGTGTTAAATTCAATTTGAAGCAAACTTTTTTTATGAAATAATGCTTTGAAACATCGTAATTTAGCAAAAAATTATTTTACTAATATATAAATTATATTTTGAATTTTCTATAAATAAAAACAGCATATTGAATTTTTATATTTTTTATGATATTTCATGTTAATCTTTTGATAAAGTTTGTGAATTAATGTTTGTTGAATTTTTATAATTTTTTATTTTTTTTAATTTTATATATCAACTGGATTATAATCAAAGTCAAATAGTATTAATTAAATATTTTTAGTAGTGTAAAATATTTAAAAATTGATTTTATTGGTTTTGTTACAGATTTTAGTCTGACCAAATCCAACCAAGAGAGTCCCTGCCCACCTCCTATCTAAAACCCAATTTTAACATTAAAAAAAAAATTCCTAATTGAAACCAGAAATTCAAAGAGAAAAACTTGAAAATTAATATTAAAAGACATGAATCTCAATTTTGAAAACACCTAGTCCTTTCTAGTTTGCTTTTTACTCATTTTTCTTCAAAAATTTCTCAAAAACAAACCTATAAAAATCCTGATCTTGAAAAGCCATATGATTACTGGAAAGGGATTCAAAGAAGCAAAGAGTAAGAGAGGACAAAAACTAACAAGAAAAAAAAACCCAAAATTAATTTTCACTGCATTGTAGTTGCTAGGTTGAGCGAGTTAGTGCGGTTACTGGCTGCTGGCAAGGCTGTTGATCGAGAGACAGCAAAGACTAATAGGGAAGGCAACGAAGGTAGCGATGGCATATGAGAAGAGGGGAAGAACATTGTGAGATAGAGAGATTGGAGGTGGCGGGGTGGGGGTGGGGGTGGGGGTGGGTGGGCGATCGTTAATGGTGCGACGATAGGGGGTGGCACTATGGGAGTGCAAGGAGCGACGGCGTAATGAGAGAAAAGGAAGAGCGGAGGAAGAGGGTGGCTTCTGTAATCTCGTGAGAGAGGAGAGAGTTTGACGATATCTCTTGAGGTTGTAGATAGGTTAGCAGATGAGAGGAGAGAGAAAAAAAAAATGGGAAAGAAATGCTGATGTAGCCATCTTGCCAATTGGGACTCAATCTAATCTTGCCAATTGGGACTTTTTGTGGGTTTTATATAATGAACAAATTCAAAAAAAAATATTCAAAATTTCAACAATGTTAAAAATAAACTTTTCAAAAAAATATCAATTTATCTATTTGAGATAATATTTATTTATTTAATATTATATAAATTTTAAATATTACATTCACATAATTTTTCGATATTGAAAATATTTTTGTTTAATTTTTTTAGAATTTTATATGCAGTCATTTTTTATAAGAATTTATGACTTTTGTTCATTATAAATTACTATAATTATAAAGAAATCAACATATTTAAATTACAGTCTTTCCAATTATTATCTTAAATAATATTTCTATTAAAAAATAAGGAGGTAAACTATTAATTTTTTAAAAATTTATTTATAATAGAAGGAGTTTTCTTTGTTGTTTTATATATTTTTTTGTCACATTGGCAATGCATTTATATTTAATAGAAAATTTAATAGGCTTAATTGAAAAAATGATAATATATTAGGTTAAATTGAAAAAAAAAACATTATTATCTTAGTAAGAAATGAGGCCAAAGATTGAGATTATTTTTCAAGTTATCCCTGAATTTTAACTTTCACATTCACTGATCTTTTTTTTTTTAAATAAAATAACATCTGCAGTTAAAATTTTAAAATTTGTACGACTAATTATTTACTTTATTCTAAAAATTTTTGTTTTTAAAATGTCAACTTTTCATATTAATACATTACTTTACATTTAAAATCTATTTTAAAAAATAAAAAAACTCAAAAAAGTTATAAAGTATAATTTTATAATTTTACTCTTATAATTTAAATTTTTTATTATTAGATGTTTTTAGAATAAAAAAATATTTTTTTATCAAGATTGATTTAATTGCATTTAATCCTAAAATTATTTTTGGTTAGATTAAAAATTAATAAAACATAAAATAAAATAATATTTATTTAATAAAAATATTTTCAACTTAGACTTGTGAGTATTTTATTTTATAATTAGTAATTAATAAATATAAATAAGTTATCTAAAATTTATTATATATTAAAATTAATTAATAAATTCAATTATTTATCAAAATTTTAGAATAAACAGACACCAATTCGTTTTGAACTCAACTCTAAAATTTTATAGTGACAATGATAAAAAAAAATACATTATTTTATAAGTTTATTTTTAATTTGAAATTCTAATGGTATATGATCACATAAGTGTGTAAAAATATATTTTTTTTTCTATTTTATTGTTTACCCTCATAAATTAAGAAAAAAAGTAAGATTGGAACTTTGATTTTACAATTTTAATGTATTCATTTTTATAATTACTGTAATAACCCCCAAATAAATGTTATATTATAAAAATAAAATTTTAGTTATTTGATTATTTATTAGACTTTTTTACTTATAAAATGATAAGTGTGTAATTTTAATTTTTCAATTAAAATAATTAAAGTATACTTCTAATTTTCGAGGGGGCCAATTAAAAAATAAATAAAAATCTTAGTATACTAAATTTAAATTTTCTTTATATTAAACATGCAATTTTGCAGAGTTTGGGGGCCAAAGGCTCCTTCTGCCCGTGGAAGAGAGATGAAATTTTCAGAAGTTATATTATAATTATAACATAAAATTAATATGATAAAAAATTTAAATAACATAGGAGAGATCAACCCATTTTAATATTTTATATAATAATTATTTTTTTTGTATTGATTTGATAATTACGGTCATGCGATTTTGAATTCAAATTTACAGTCGATCATTTGCACCCAAAAAAAATTATAAAATTCCTTTACAAAAGTAGTAATTTAAAAAAAAAACAATAGTTTCAAATTATTACCTTTATTTTGCTCATGCAGGTCTAATTATCTCTAATAAGACAATAATTTGTCTAAATGTCTTTAAATGATTAAAAATTTTAAATTTTTTATAGTAATTTCAAATTGTCCAAGAATTATTACCTCACATGGCCAACACAAAGATAACAGTTTTAGCTATACTGTTAAGAATTTATTGCATAGAGCTCATTGTGTGATAGTGAAATTGAAAAAGCAATTTACTAAAACCCTCCTGACATTTAGCAAAATTCACATTTACATCTCTTTCTTTTTAAAAGTCAACTAAATAGTTTCTGATATTTTATTCTGTCAATATTATAGTCCTTTAGTTAGTTTTTCATTAACTATATATATTAAAAACCCCTAACATTTATCTTAAAAAAAAACCTTAACATTTGATAAATATTTACATTTACATTCATGAGTTTTTCAAAAGTCAATTAATTAAATAGTCTCGGATATTTAATTATGTCAACAATAAAAATATTTTAATTAGAGTTTTATTTAAAAATACATATTTGTTAATTTTATTTAAGATACTAAAAGTTTAAATACTAATCTAAAAATTTTAAACTACAATTAATGTATTTTAAGTTTCCCATTTTTAAAAGAAATTTACATATATATTTTTATAACTTTAAAATATGCAAAAAAAAACTTTATTAGCAAAATCTCTTTTTAGATATAATTCAAAAGAAATTATATTACCATAAATCATAAATAAAATTAATATCCTAAATAAAATGAGATAAAACTGAGAAATATATTTTTTGAACAAAAATCTAATTAAAATATTTTTGTCATTGATATAATTAAATATAGAGACTAATTAGTTTGCTTTTGAAAAATAGAGGGATTCAAGTGTAATTATTACTAAATGCTACATAAATTTTAGTATATATAGTTATTGAAAAAATAATAAAAGAATTACAATGTGATGAAATGAAATATTAGAGACTATTTAGTTAATTAAAAAAAATAGAAATACAAGTATGAATTTCACAAAATATCAGCAGATTTTAGTAATTTGCTCTAACTTAAATGTGCTCTGGCACTATATATACATGGCTGGAATCTTATTTGGCCATTAAATTTGTAGAAAAGCACGTAGCATTTTTTTTTTGGTAGTTATAAGATGAAATTGGTTACACCTCAATTTGTAAAATTAGTTCTTAACAAAAATTAATTTCCATTTCAATTACTGGTAAGAAAACAAAAGATAAATATTGCAAATTCATTATTGGCCCATTTGTAATACTCTTGTGGTGCTAAATAGAGAAAAGAAATTACTATGAGAAACTAGAATTTTTAATTTTTATTTAAGGGCCAAAATAATTTTCCACTATTTTAATGACAGAAGTAGGAAAATTCAGATTTTCTTTTCCTTCATTGCATCAATCAATAGCAAAACAAGCTGTTTGGTGAGGGAAATGAAAACTTGTGCTCATAGAATATAATTGGTTAATCCCAATATCTACTGATTATAATAACAAGATCCAATATTTTTCAATACTTAATTTCTGATTGGTCGTTGAAAAGATAAATTTTTAAAATTATTATTATTTTCTTTTTTCACTGATCAATTAAAAGATGATATTAGATAGTGTTCAGAAAAGAAAAGTGTGGTTAGCATTTCTTGTAACAATAAATATTATTAATAATAAAAAGAAATGACTGTTATGTTGTCACTCATTGCTACGTTTCCACTCCATTAATTATTGATCTAAAGTGGTCATTATAGATATGAATGGTGCAAATGATCAAAGAGAATTGGCATCCCATTCAAATAATTTTTGTTTTTGGTAGATTAGTATTAGTCCCCTTCAAATTTTTATTCACTTAGCTAAATGCTGGGGACATTGTTAAATTTTGCCTGTGCAACTGTACTTGATATCTGATTTGTTGCTTTTATTGGAACGTTGTACGAAATTTTCAGTCGCCGGAACTCTGCCTTTATCTCCACTGACTCCATCGACAAGCCTCTGGTTCACCGCAAACCGTGCCCCCAAATAATTTCCCCATATCAGACATGATTCCCTTCTCTCTTTTCTGCTCTTTCATCTTCCTTCAACTTCAAAATCTTTTGCTATTTCACAATCTTTCATGCGGATAGCCATAATCCAATTCCATCTTATAGGGCTGGTATTTGTGCCTCTGTTTTTACTCTGTTTTCGTTATACCCTGCTGAGGTTAAATGGGAATTAAAAAAAAAAGTTACATTTTTTAAGCAAAATCAACCTCAACTATTTCTTAATAGGAGAAATCTAAATACAATGATAATATGCACATTATTACCAAATGGCCTTCTCCCATGTAATGTTGCTTAGAGTGGAAGAAACAAAAATCAAATTAATTAATCAAATTTATTTACCACATTATAAGTTGTACCTTTTTGAGGCACTTAAATAGATACCCTAAAAATAATGTGAAGGAAATAAGAGATTCTTATAGGCTTTTTGATAGTAAAATAGTATTTAATTAATAAAAATCAAATGCACGTACTAGTAATTTATATTATATTAAGGCATATAGTGACTAGGAATTTTTTGAATGTGGTTTCCACAAGTGTTAATGCTATGTGACCAACTAGGCAACTTGTAGACCATGCATAACCCTTTCTTTTTAATTTTTTTTTTCACTTATGGCAAATTATTTTAAGCAAAAGAGAAGAGGTAATTTTTTTTTTCACTTTTGGCTATTAATTTTAAGCAAAAGAGAAAAGGTGCGATTTAATCTAATGCTGTAATGCATTTGTTTTCTCATATACCGCCTAAAATTAAAGTGAAATAACCTATCTCTAAGTAAGTAACTAGAGGTAAGAGAAATTGCTAGTTGCCTTTTGTTTTGAAAGTGCTCATTGATTTGATGACATTTAATAATTTTTTTTATATATTGTGAGATCCACGCCCATGAAAAAATACAAATATATATTATCAAATTGGTAAAAAAGTGTAGGAGAGGAGATGACTTGGCATAGAGAAAAAATTTGAGTTTGAAAACAATTATTAACAAAGAAAAATAGGTAAAGATTAAGGATCACAAAACTAGTGATATATTATATTAGTAATGTAATTGAAAGCTAAAAGGAAAACCTAATCACGGATGAAAAATTAGTAATATATTAATCTTAGTGCTTTTATTAACCATCATCTCTCCTTCGTACCCTATCTTTAAGAGATTGTTTAAAATTATTAACGGGTGTTAAAAAAATTATTATGAAGTGTTAAAAAAATATATTTAAATTTTTTTTATTTAATTGACTGATTTTTTTAATTATTCATAAATTATTTTTTCAAATCTGCTTGTGAAAAAAATATTTACTTACTTATTTATCTAAAAAATGATTTTTAAAATTCAAAAACTTAAAAATATATTTTTTTTCGAAAAATATTTTTGCCAAATAGTTCAGTGTTTAGCAATACGCGTATTAAAGAGTTTGAATAATTATGATACAACTTTAGTAATATTATTAAGAAAACTTCCACCATGTGATAATATTATTTGTAAAGACTTTCAGAAGATAAAGATAAGATATTGGTCGTGAAGTTGATAGGAGTAATGCGCCTTGCATGGAATTCATATAGATGGTGATGGAATTGACTAACATCTATTTTGTACACAACTTACAAGAATGAAGAAAGAAAAAGTTCTATTTATTTTATTTATTTTTAGATGATATGTAATAATGTTTTTATTTTTCGAGATTCTTATGAAAAGGTAGAATTATGTGTTATTTAAATATTAAAAACAGACTAAAAGTGAAATAATAAAAAAAGGTATTTGACTCTCCTCACAAACTGAAGTAAGATTAGTCCCTTGGGGGACACCTGGGTTGGGTAGAGGACTTGTTACCCTAACCTGAGACTTCCAGCCCACTTAAATGGTAAAATCCCACTCCATCCTCCTCCCCTGGATCCCAGGTGTAAGGCTTTGGTCCAAAACAAAAACAGACAAACAAACAAACAAAAGGAAAATTAAGATATTCACATAAAGCCTAATAAGGTAATGGCCAGCAGGAGGGAGGAAAAGTTTGAGAAACAAAGACAAAATCCCAAACCCAAACATGCATGCCAGGGCCCAAGGCAATACAGATAAGATTAGTTTTCATCTCTTCACGTTTCTAGTTACTCAGTTGGAGATGGAAAATGGCACACACGCCACAAGGATACCTACCTCTTTAAATTATGTTTCTCTCCCTTAGCGGGTACTATTAACACCTCTTGTTTGATTAATGACTTATCATTTTGACAAATTGAATATTCATCCTTCTCAAAAACCATAGTACCAAATTTAAATATTTCATAATTTAAAATATTATAAAAATATTTAATAATTTCCGGGAAAGGGTAGAATAATGAGACCTATTATGGGACATACAATGCATTACAGACGTATGATCATTACGCTTCGAAAACTGGTATAGTTCGCAAAGAACTATCGAGGGTCGGATCATCCATATAATATACAAAAAGAAACTCCAGATATTTGATATCTTTTTCTTTGAATAAAATCTCAATTCCAGCGACGGTTGTAAACATAACATAATAGAAAAATGAGAGTCGAGAAACCCATAGCTGATGATAGAACTAGAATAGATATTTTTTGTTTCCTACTCATGCGGGCCGAGGTAACAAAAGAACATGAAATTCATTTTATTTATTATTTACCTTTACCTTGCCGAACTTTTTTTTCACGGAAAAAGGAATTCACTCTTTTTTCTTACATATTGTATATTCTAAATAAATATGTATTGATTTTTTTAAAAAAGTAATTATTCATTTATTGATTAAATTGATAAAAAAATATTTTAATTTACTTTAAAATTGGAATATTTTTAAATTCAAACTGATAGTTATTTATAAGACCACATATCCGTCTTTTTGTTCAAATTGACTGTAAAATTCAAATTAATATACATAAAAGTAGGAAGCCTAAGTTTAACCCTAAACATAATTTAATCTTTTCATCAAATTTAACTATAAATTGATGCTCAATTGATTTGAATTATGACAATATAATATAATATAATATATAGCAGAATAATTTATGATTGAGAGAAAAAGTCTTCATGTTTTTGCTAGAATAACTTTGTTGGAAACTAGATATTTGAAGTATCAACACATTATTATTGGTACTGTAAAAATAATACTTAATGATGGAATGGTGAAGTTAACTTTCTTCCCAATTTTTAATCTCTTAAAGCTCAAAAATTTATAAGGGTATAGTATTGTTTTTGCTCTTTAAAATTCTTTAACCAGTTTGCAGACATGCTTGAGGGTGATGAAAAGAACGACAATGAAATAACATTGCCATTAAATACTTGGGATAAATCCCTTATACAATGTCGTCACCCTTCCCCCTCACTATTTTCACTACTCAATCTATTGCACCTTTACATGATAATTCGACCCTGTTAAATTTTGGTAATATCTCAATCACACATTAAAAGTAGGAGAGGGAGGAAAAAAAATATTAGCCTATAAAAAAGGCTTCATCATCTCTTAGCAATACATCCCAAACACGAATCCCTTACTTCTAAGATTGATTATATTTTCTATTTCTTTTATAATATTTCTTTGAAATAGTAGAATATTATTTTTTTAGTGTCCGAGAATATAGGCATAATTGGCCGAACCTAGTTAAATTTTTGTATTCTCTTTATTGTCTATTTAATAGCTATTATCGGGTCATTTATTTTAGTGATATATTGTGCTTTAAATTATCTGAAAAAAATTATGTCACCAAAACTCTAAAAGTTTAAGCAAGTTGGTTCTTAAGGGAGACCATTTGTGACTCCACTAATTATCTGAAAATTTTTCTTTGTCTTAATTTTTGGCACAATTATTTATTTTAGTGGAACTAACCCAATTTCCACAACAATTGGTATCAGAGCCAAGATTACAGAGTTATATGCTATGTGGTTGCGGTGTAAGCTGATCTTCCACATCAGAAAAGATTCCTTAGATTCTTGGATATTCCGCATTTGAAAGCTATTAATAGTCTTGAAGAAAAAATGGCAAAAGACGGACAAAAATCCATGTTGAACATAACAACTTCTACTTCATCAATTTTGACGAGAACTGTTGTGGCAAATACGAGAATTGCAGTAGAGATTTTTGATAGTATAAGTCATTTCAGCATGTGGCAAGGTGAAGTTCTAGTCACCTTATTTCAGCAAGGCTTAGACATTGCCATTAAGAGAGAAAAGCCAGATGGTGCAGATGAGAAGAAATGGAGGACAATCAATCGTTTGACATGTGATACCATTCGACCGTGCCTGTCCAGAGAGCAGAAGTATGCCTTTTGTAAAGAAACTTCTGCAAGTAAATTGTGGAAGGCACTAGAGGAAAAAATCTTAAAAAATAGCAGTCAAAATAAGTTATATATGAAGAAAAGATTGTTCAGATTCACATATATTCCTAGTACCACGATTATAATCGCATCACCAATTTCAATCAACTTGTAGTAGATCTGATGAATTTGGATGTGACTTTTGCAGATGAAGATATGACCCTAATGCTATTGGGATCTCTTCCTGAGGAGTTTGAGTTTCTACTCTACTTTATGGGAAAGCTGAGGTGTCTCTTAGTGAAGTATGTGTTGCACTATATACCTATGAATTGAGGAGAAAAGACAAGAAGGATAACACCAATGAAGCAGTAGAAGCTTTAATAGTAAAAGGTCATTTGAAAAATAAAAACAAGGGAAAGAAAGACAGATCAAAGTCCATAGTGGACAAAGATGAATGTGTCTTTTGTCAAGAAAAGGGCACTGAAATAAAGATTGTCCTAAGTTGAGAAGTAAATCTGGTAAAGGCAAACCTGTTGCAGATTCAAATGTAGCTGAATGTAATGATTCAGACTTTTCATTAGCATTGATGCCATCAATAAGCAGTTCAACTGCTTGGATCCTGGATTCAGGATGTAACCACCATATGTGTCCCAATCGAGAATGATTTTTCGATTTTAAAGAAATTGAAGGTAGAGTTGTCTAAATAGCAAATGATAACTCTTACAAAATAACTGGAATTGGTTCAGTCTAGTTTGAGGAATCGTGATGGATCAATCAGAACTCTAACAGATATAAGATATGTACCCAGCCTAACGAAAAATCTCATTTCTATGGGAATCCTTAGGAGAAAGTGTTTCACTATAATCATTAAAAATGAAGTAATGAAGATATATCTGGAGTACTTGTGGTGATGAAAGGAGTTCAAATGAGCAACAACTTGTATTACTATAAATGCAATACAGTCATTGGAACAACAGTAGCAGTTTTTAGTGATGATCAGGAGCTAGAAACAACCAGATTGTGCCATATGCGCTTGGGTCATACAGGTGAAAAATCCTTGAGACTTCTGGTGAATCAAAGATTATTGCAAGAAGTACGAACCTGCAAATTAGACTTCTGTGAGTATTGCATCAAAGAAAAACAGACGAGAGTGAAATTTGGTACTGTAATCCATAATACCAAGGGTATTTTGAAAATTTGATGTGTCACTTAGTGAAGTATGTGTCACTCAGATGTATGAGGTCCTTCCAAAACTGCTTCAATGGGAGGTAAACACTACTATGTTACATTTGTTGATGATTGTTCAAGAAGAGTATGAGTGTATACAATGAAGACAAATGATGAAGTGTTGAGAATTTTTCTCATATGAAAAAAGATGGTGGAAACTTAGACAGGCAGAAAGATCAAATGTCTTTGAACAGATAATGGTGGAGAGTACACAATTGATCATTTCATGAAGTTTGTAGAAATGAAAAAATTGTTCAACATTTCACTGTAAAAAATACACCACAATAGAATGTATTGGCTGAACGCATGAACCAAACTCTATTGGAGAAAGTTCGGTGTATATTGTCTAATGTTGGATTAAACAGATAGTTTTGGGCTAAGGCTGTAACATACGCATGTCATCTCATTAATCATTTTTTATCAACTGCTATTAATGGAAAAACACATTTGGAGGTGTGGTATGGAAAACCTGCTACAGATTATAATTTCTTACATGTGTTTGGTTTCACTGCATAATATCATGTTAAGGAATCGAAGTTAGATCTAAGGGCAAAGATAGTTATCTTTATGGGGATAATCTTTGGTATCAAAAGATATCGTTTATGGTGCCTAGAGATGAAAAAAATAATCTTTAGTAGAGATGTTACATTCGATGAGTCTACTGTTTTAAAAAAGGTAATAGAGGAGTAGACAAATGGTTTTCCATAATAGGTGGAGGGAACCTCCAAATAGGTGGAGTTTGATAGAAGAAGAATTGTTGATCTAGCAATTGTAAAGTCTAATAAAATTACTCATATGATAGAAGAGGAGATAATGGTAGGAAATGGATTAGATGAGGAAGCAGAGGTTTCAGCACAAGAACTTCCTCAGCAACTTGAGCCAATTGCACTACGAAAGCCGAAAAGGAATATTAAGAAACCTGCTCGACTTGAAGATATGACTAATTATATATTTTCAGTAGATGATGAGATTTCTTCCACTTATTGTGAATCTATACAAAGCTCAGAAAAAGAAAAGTGGAGAAAGGTTATGGAAGAAAAGATGCAATCCCTTAAAAAGAATTAGACATGAAAGTTAGCAAGTCTACCAAAAGGAAAGAAAACAATTGGTTATAAATGGGTTTATGCAAATAAAGAAGGATTTTCTAACAAGAATGATATCTGCTACAAGACAAGATTGGTAGCTAAAGGCTACGCTCAGAAGGAGGGAATTGATTATAATGAAGTGTTTTCTCTAGTTGTAAAATATTTCTCCATTAGAATATTATTGGCCTTGGTAGCACAATTGGATCTGAAACTAATTCGGTTGGATATAAAAACTACATTTTTACATAGAGACTTAGAAGAAGAAATCTATATGACTTAGCCATAAGGATTTAAAGTTGCTGGAAAAGAAAATTTGGTGTGCAAGTTGAGCAAATCGTTGTATGGATTGAAGCAATCTCCAAAACAGTGGTACAAACGATTTGACAAGTTTATGATAAGACAAAAATATACAAGAAGTAAATATGATCATTATGTATATTTGGCAAGCTACGGAATGATTCTTTTATCTATGTTCTCCTTTATGTTGATGATATGCTGATAGTTTCGAAGGATGAAGAAGATATTCAGAAGTTAAAAGCTCAATTAAATCAGGAATTTGAAATGAAAGATTTAGGAGAAGATTCTCAGTATGGAGATATGCATAGATAGAAAATTGGGGAGATTTTGTTTGACTCAGAAACAATATATGAGAAAGATACTAAAACGTTTTGAGATCAATGAGAAGACAAAACTAGTTAGTACTCCACTTTCTCCTCATTTTAAGCTCAATGCATTTTTATCTCAAAAAAGTAATGAAGAATGAGAATATATGTCATATGTTCCATATGCAAATGCTGTTGGTAGGTTGATGTATGCAATGATGTGTACGAGGCCTGACATTTCACAAGCAATTGGAATTATTAACAGGTACATGCATGATCCTGATAAAGGACATTGACAAGCTGTGAAATTGATTCTACGGCATATTCAGAATACTGCATATGTTAGTATAATGTTTGAGCGGATGAGAAAATTGGTCAGTATATAGTTGGATATTGTGATTTTGATTATGCATGTGATTTAGACAAACGTCAATCTACTACTGGTTATGTGTTCACATTTGTAAAAGCACCGGTTAGTTGGAAGTCCACCTTACAGTCAATAGTTATTTTGTCTACAATATAGGCAGAGTACATGACTGTTTCAAAAGCTATTAAAGAGATAATTTGGTTTCAGGGGTTGCTGAATGACTTAAAAATTGGTCAGAAGCATGTCAAAGTGCATTGTGACAGTCAAAATGCCATTTGTTTAGCAAAGAATCAAGTTTATCATATAAGAACGAAACACATCCCGCAGATATGACAACAAAAGTTGTGACATGTGTCAAGTTCCAATATTGTTTGAACTTGATAAATGTTCTTAAAATTTGAAATTGGGCGATTCGAAGCGCATTTGGAGACATTACTGAAATTTATAAAATAAGAGTTTAAAGAATATTTGTTTAGAATTGTGAGATCGTCAAGGTGGAGATTTGTTAAATTTTGGCAATCTCTTAATCCCACATCGGAAGTGGAAGAGAGAGGAAGAAAAATATTAGTTATAAAAAAAGTTTCATCCCCTTTTAACAATTCATCCCAAACACTCATCCCTTACTTGTAAAATTGATTGTATTTTTTCTCTCTTATAATATTTCAATTTGTAATATTTCTTTGAAATAATGAAATATTATTTTTTGTAGTGTCCGAGAACGTAGACATAATTGGCCGAATCTTGTTAAATTCTGGTGTTCTCTTTATTTTTTATTTAATAGTTATTATCAGGTCATTTATTTTAGTACTATATTTTACTTTAAATTGTCTGAGAAAAATTTTGTCACCAAAACTCTAAGAGTATAAGATAGTTGGTTTTTAAGCAAGACTATTTGTAACTCAAACTACTATCTGAAAATTTTTCTTTATCTTAATTTTTAATACAATTATTCATTTTAGTAAAAAACTAACATGATTTTCACCACAACTCCTCTCTTCATCCTCGTGTTCATCACCTTTGCCTTTATTACATCAATCGGGTTTGATGTCAACGCTGTCACTAGCCCTATCTAAAACTCGCTACCACATAGGTCTCTATCCCATCCTTCATCATTCCCTTCTCCAATATCATCTCCTTTATTTGATCGTACGACGCTATCACAATCATGGTGCGGTTCATTGTAAAATCTAAGCCTCACCCCAAGCTAGCAGTGGCCTATTGCTTTGACATTTGAGAAAGCGCATTTCTGATGCTTTTGTAATTTATGCGCTACTCAATAGGGAGACATCCATTAGCTTGCATGCGGACCATTTCCACATCCATTAGGTTTCCTATGGCAGCTCTAACCCCATCGCTGACAAGGTTAGCCATAATCTTGCATACTAATGGCAGATTACCTGTTTTATGGTCAACTAATTTTTGTTTAAGGATCTCGTAAAGTCCCATATGAGTAGTAGAGTACAAGGTCTGGCGGAGTCGTTGGCCCTTTTTTTCCGGTGTCTCTGCCACCATACTACACCAAACCGTGTACTTTACTACTTGTATGGGACTTTACGAGGTCCTTAAACAAAAATTGGTTGACCATGAAACAGGTAATCTGCCACTAATACGTAAGATTATGGTCGGCCTTATCGTTGGCAGGCTCGGAGCTATAGGAGGAAACCCAGCGGACGTGGCAATGGTCCGCATGCAGGCCAATGGACGTCTCCCTATTGAGCAGCGTATAAACTACAAGAGTGTGGTGGATGCGCTTACTCAAATGTCAAAGCAAGAGGGGCACTGCTAGCTTGTGGATAGGCTCAGATCTTACAGTGAACCGTGCCATGATTGTGACAGCATCACAGCTAGCATCATAGGATTAAATAAAAGAGATGATATTGGAGAAGGAAGTGATGAAGGATGGGATTAGGACCCATATGGCCGTGAATTTCGGAGCAAGGCTAGTGGCGGCGGTGACATAAACCCAATTGATGTAATAAAGATGAGGGTAATTAATGAACATGAAGGTGGAGAGAGGGGCGGAGCCACCGTATAAAGGTGCAGTGAAAACGGTGAGAGCAGAGGGTGCAATGGCATTATATAAAGGATTTATCACTATTATTTATTTCAAGGCAAAGTCCTTTCTTCGTTACCCTTGAGCAAGTCCGCAAGCTGCTTAAAGAATTTTAAAGTGCAAAAACAAACCCTTCAAAAATTTTGAGCTTTATTATTTAGTTATTAGTATTCTTTAATTTTTGTGTTTCCATTGCTCCCTACATGGAAAATATATTAAATTATATTGTCGCAATTCAAATCAATTATGTGTCAGTTTATTATAAATTTGACATAATATACGAACACAAATTACATCATGTGCTGTTTATTTATACAATAATAACATTTTTTTTACTATAGTATTAATATTTTATATGTGTTCTATTTATTTATAAGACAATAATTTTATTGTTAGTATATTTTATTTTATCGTATTTTTCTTTTTCTTTTTCTCTTTTTTTAGCGAGTTTTATTTCATCATATTTTTCTTTTTCACAGAGAGAAAAGAGAATTTTTTTGTATATTCTAAGTCTATTTTAGAGAGAATTTTTTTAATTTGCATATTTGATTTTATTTTTAGTATTTTTGAATATTTTAATGATTGCTATTATTGTTTGAGATAAAAACATTAATTTTAGTATATTTGTGGAAGAAAATAGTTAAAAATGAAAATATTTAAACTAAAAATGAGTAATATAGAGAGAAAAAATCGAGTTTCTAGAGGTTGAAGATGATGAAGTTAGTAAAAATAATGAATTTATAAGTGATTAATCTGCAAGTTGTAAACGATGAATATATAAGTGATGAATCTGTAATTTTTCAACAATGCATCTATAACTTCTATATAATGAATATGTATGTTTAAAACGATGAATCTGAAATTTATAAATGATAAATCTATAAATTTAAAATGATGAACCTATAATATCTAAACGATAAATTTATAAGTTCTAAATGATGAATGTTCAGCTTCTAAAAGATTAACTTATAAGTAATGAATGAATAAATTATAAATGATGACTGTATATTCTAAATAATGAATTCGTAACTTTTAAATAAAACACTTGTAACTTCTAAATAATAAATTTGTAAATTGTAAACGATAAATTTGTAACTTCTAAACAGTGAACTTGTAATTTCGAAAAGATAAACTTCTATTTTCAAAATGATTAATTTGTAAATTATAAATAATTGATTTATAAATTCGAAATAATAAATCTAAAAGTTATAACTGATAAACCTGTTTCATATTAATAAGTTCACTAAAATCTAATTTTGAAAAAATTTGCATTTTATTTTACTTTTTACGTAGGAAAGATTGAGTTACGTAATATAACCAACTCAGTATATAAACACAGATGGACAGGGTTGTTTTTTTTAAGATGGACAGGGTTGTTTTTTTTAAGAAAATAAACAAGGTGGGTAATTAAATTGACTTTGCAAAACCCCAACACAACACAGATTCCCGTCATTTTTTCCCTAAAATTCGCGCACTACGTTGTAGCTTAAGAAATTAAGGCCTCGCACCTTCTCTTCCCTCGTAGTTATTCAAAAATCAAGACAACATTCAAATAAGAGTGTAAATGAATCAAATTACTCCATAGCTACTTAAACTCGACTATAAAATATCGAGTCAATTTCGACTATTGTAATACTTTGACTTTTAAAATTTGCAATTGAATAAATTTTTTATTAAATTATTTTTATACCCTATGTATTTAAATATATTAAATGTTAATCGAATCAAATTAAGTTGATTTAATTTCAAATCCAGTCAAACAAAATACACTATTTATTAAAATTTTTAGTTAAATTGAACTTTATCAAATTGAATTCGAATAGTTCGAATATTTTTTGAGTCAAGTTTCAAACAATTAAAAAAAAATTCAATCGAATTCAAGTTTCAAATTTTTTAATTCAGTCAATTCAATGTCATGCTCGAACTCACTTAATTATACCCCTACATTCAAATTTCTAATAGACTAACTATTTAAGTCAAACTTTTTATTTTAAAGGTCATATAATAAAATACTACTTCAATAGACCTTTTATCTCTAAATTATAGAGTATACCAAACATCACTATTTATTTTAATTGAAAGTTAATGCACTTCTATTTTTTATGTAGGTTTTTATCATTTTATTTATATTTTTCTTTAAAAATACATTTCTCTTTCCTAAATATTAATTAGTATGGAATAAAACAAAATATAAGGTAAAAATATAAATAGTTTATTAAACACAGTAAACAAAATTTACTTTTTATATTTAAAGATAGCTTTAAAATACTCTTTATTATACAAATATGCTATTTAAAATAAAGAATATTATTGGAAATGTTTTAAATGATGTCGAGTTGAGGAGTTCCATAAGTGTGTTTATATCTTGAGATCGTGTTTACTAAATGTAACATTCAGCTTTTGCTTATCAATGAACAACCTTCACTTCCAGCTCAGGAGGAACAAAAAGAGCATTTTGATTCCAAGAAAAAGAAATTTGTGAATTCTAAACTAAGACACCCATTGATCCTGATCATAATCTCATGAATACCATCATAAAGAGGTGACGAGAGGAGTTTCACGGTTTTTAAAAATGAAAGACAAGAAACATTATGATTCAGACACCTCTCCACCAACCACCGGTTTTAGTAGGAAATACTAAAACTTGAGGGAAACATAAAAACAAGGAAAGCACTTCATCTTTAATCAAATGTTCAACAAAAGTAAGCAGAGAACATTTATATATGTCAAAGTCAAAATTACTGGATTATTTCATATAGTAATCTGGAGGGTTGCCAGCTTCTAAGAAGTCACTGGACACTTAAGACTTCAATCTCAAAATCCAGGACGGAGTTAGGTTGAATCCCCCATGCTGGAAATCCACCAGCTCCATAAGCATAATCAGGAGAGCACTGCAAATTCATTAAATAATATAATCAACTTGTATTGCATAATATGAGCAAACTGATATTTAGAAATTATTACGATAAAGATCTAAATCATGAATTCTTGCGGGACCAATAGCTTTTTAGAACCACAATCCAACTATTTATGAAAGCAGCTCAACGCCCAGAATAGTTGCAGAATATTCGAACTATTCAGCAAAATGAAGAATTTGTAATTTTGAAATTCCATGAAAACAAATATTGTGTAGGCATACAGCAAAACAATGCGTAGAAATGATGACGATAATTATATAAAAGATATGCACGTTTTAATCCAAATCTTCAAACAAAAAACACTTCAACTGTCAACAGACTATTTCACTTCATGCATTAGTAGAAGACAATGTTATAAAAATGGTACCATTAGCACAGAAAACTAGAAAAGATTGAGTAGTACCCGAAGACGAGCAATTTCTCCAACCTGCATTCCCAAGACACCTTCATCCCAACCTACAAATTGATAAAAAAGGATAGGTAAGTTCTCCATATTAAATCTGAACAGTTCCTATTTAACCTTCACAAAATCGTTGACATACACATAGACGGGGTAAAGAGAGAGAGAGAAGGTTAGGAGGAGGAAAGAGAGATAAAGACAGCAGTCCAAAGAACAATATAATCAACTTGACATATGCAAAAAAAAAAAGTCACTTTCTGCTTCCTTTTTTTGTCATTAGGAAAGAGAAAGAGCAATTTAATTAGCTTGGGATATCCAAATAAAAACACTCTTGATAAATCTGTTTCTTCGGATAATCTTGAACAGAGATAAATCACTAAGCAAATGTAAATGTTAAGTGATCAAGTGACACAGACCTAGGTTTTCAGAAGGAAATCTCTAGATTGAATACGATGCATAATTACAAAAGGGAACATGAATATTTATCTATCTATAGTTTTCAAGAATTTTTATAATATTATATTCCTTTAATATATTAGAAATTTTGTTCTAGTAAAATACATGTATAAGATATTTAATTCCAAACTAATGCGTTTTTTAGCACTTGCAACCATTTATGAGCCATTCATCGGCCATTTTTCTTATTCATATATATTTTGTCGAACCTTTAACATTTCTTACCGGGGGAGAGAGTGGCAATGGATTGTCCTCAAGGTTTTCTGTTGATCATGAAATTAATTCAAAAATATACTTATAGACCAATAGAATCTTGAGATGGATGCTGTTGTTAATTCTACAAATGAGGTGAGTGTTATATATACTTATGTATTATTTGATTACTAAATAAATTATGCTATTTGGAAAAAAATTGGTGATTTTATATTTCTTCACTTATAGAGATTGTAGTCATGTATAACATGTATACAAATTCATTAATTGTTATATTTATATCAATCAATATAAATAAAATTATTAAATGTGTGTTATTGGATGATTGAATTAGTGTTCAGATAACGTAATAGACTGAGTTTATTTTAAGAATTTATCATATATGTGTAAGGGTGAAGCTTTTATGAGGTCATGGAGGGGCCATGACCCCCCAAAATTTTAATTTTTTTTATATATAATATAATTAAAAATTATGAAAAATAATTTTTGTATATTTTTAATATTTGGCTCTCCTAGTGTTAAAGTGATATGTAGTTATCTAATTTTTATTAAATTTTTTACTTGACTTTTATTTACATTAAGTTACTTAATTTTTATGTATTTTTAATATTTGGCTCTCCTATCATAAAGTGAAAATTGATATTGAGTTGAAGTGATATATAATTACCTAATTTTTATTAAATTTTTTACTTGACTTTTATTTACATTAAGTTATAAGTTTACATAATTAAAGCTTCTAAAAAATTAGGTATGTTAATCTTCTAAAATTATCTAAAACTTACAAACTATATTTCGAACAAAAAAACAAAAAATAATATCTTACAGATAGTGTATTGATTCATATTAAAAAGAAAATTGTAGAAACTTTCGATTCAGATTCTATCATTTATGACTTTAAGACTTTGAAAAAAATGTAAAATATCATTCTAAATTGGACATTTTATTTGTTAATTGGTAAGTTATTTATCATTTTTTTTATAGTGTTATGGTTTATATACTTTTATTTTGATCCTCTCAAAATTTGGAATCAAGATCCGCCTTGTATATTTGTTGAAAAATATCATACCATGATTAGGCTTTTGTTTGGTGAACGATTATAATTGAAACAATAAAATGTAGGCTCATGATTTTACCGACACTAATAAAAAAAAGTTTGAATTTGAAGTTTGAGTCTATAATAGAAATGGCTATAAATTTCTCTTCTTTTGCTTCACAATCCAATTTTTCTTTGTATTGAGTGGATGGACCTCATCTATTGATTATGATAATTTTACTGATTGGAGTAGAACATTCTAATTAAGTTTTTAATCATTATTTTCACAAGTGCTTAGAAACTTTGTTTGATTTCTCTATGCAAATAAATTATTGAGCCATTTCACTATCTTGATTTATCGATTTTCAATATGTTCAATTTAAAGCCCGTGATCTGTTTGTCTAAACAAGAAATTTCAAATATTTGATTGTTGTTTTGAGTTTCAACCTAGAAATCTCCCATAGAAATCGTGTTCAACAAATGATACTATGAGTAATGGGCAAGGCTTCATATTTCTCATATATGCTTTGAGTTTGATGGCTTACAGAACCTAGATGAAGCACACAACAGTCTTGGTCTGCATGCAATATGTCACGGGCTTGGTCTTTTGCTACCAACGACCGCGTGGTACTAACAAACTTCTTTCGCTGCGGTGCGTGACAAACAGCATGAACATGAAATTACAGAAAGAATGCGCAGCCACATTGGTATAACTATTACTGTTTCGTTTCATATACGAGATTGCTTAGTTAAACTATAGTATTAGTCATTAATCTCATATTTAATTTAAAAAATTAGGTTTGACTTAATAATTTCGGGGCTTACTTAATCCATACAATCAATATTACTAAAACATATCTCCCCCATGTCTATATGAAAATGATTACAATTATAAATCCTAAACCAGCCATAGTATTTTAACTTTTTCTCAAAAATAGCCTACCTATATTAACGTTAACTTTTCTTCTCAAATGAAAAAAATAAAAAAAATAAAAAAATAATTTAACAAATGAGATTAGCAAGACACAGCAAGCATAAGCTATCTATATGTTAATCATCAATTATGAATGTTCCCTTTGCCGAGTAAATTCCCCCACCAACTATAATTAAATCAAATATTGCAAACGATTAGCAGAGATTAAAATAAGATTAGTTCACATGTTTCTAATAGTCTCTTCATCTAATTTGCTTTGTATCAAATTAAAAAAATAATGTGATAATATGTAACATAAAAAATAAAATTATAAAAAAATTTACAATAAAAATAGTAATTCAAACCCAAACCCAAAATTAGTGTAGAGAATATTGGGAATACGCGTTGAGAATAATAAATAATAAAATAAAAACGAAATAATTTTTAAATATAAGAGAAAATACTAATTTATCATATTATTTAAACTGTCATATTAAATATAAAATTACAAATTTAAATTAGTTATTATTAGGCATAAGTTATAGATAACCCCTTGTACTTGTTTATTTTTGTCATTTTGTCCCCTGACCGATTTTTTGCCAATTTTGTCGACTTATTCATTTTTGGTCCACTTTGTCTCTTAAAAAAAAAAAATCTCACATACCCAACCACCCATATAATGATGTGGCATGATGGAAAAAATACATCAGCGCGTCCAAGGGGTATTTTATGACAAAATTTGAATTTATAAGGGGTAAAGTGGATAAAAAAGGAAGTATAAGTGCCAAAGTAAACTAAAAACCAGTCAATGGGGCAAAATTGCAAAAATGGATAAGTACAAAGGGTTGTACATAACTTTTGCCTTATTTTTATTATAGTTATTTCTATTCTTAATAAAAACTCAATTTTAACTTTTTTTTATCTTATTTTCTTTTATTGAGTGCCCTTAACACTTATAATATCATAGTTTATTTGTCATCTAACATCATTAACTCGACATCTATACAATATTTTTGGCCAACTCAATACAAAATAGTGTCTATATATAATCAATTCAGCACATATTAATATCTACGTAATGCTATCACTTGGTGCATCTTTTAACGCTACATACTATTTTTTACTCCTTATTAGCTTGTCAATCTATCCAAGACTTTAGTTATGTGCTAGATATTTTCGGGCTTTTATATAATCATCATTATTATTATTATTATTATTATTATTATTATTTACAAAATGTTATCCACAAATATTTATATAGTCAAATAAAATAAATTTTTGAGCAATTTAACATAAATATATAAGTCACACAATATTTAAGAAACTAAATTACTAGATTTTATTTCCTAACAGATTTTTGCCATGTTTTTGGAATACACTTTTCACCTCTTTCTAAATTGAATTAGACTTCATAGTCTTCTAAGAATTTTTAGCATAATGTCTTAGATTTTATTTGTAATAATAATCATATAAATCTGAATTTTCTATTATAAATTATACCCTAATAATCTTATATCGTTTAGTAAAATTTTGCCTATTATATTTCTGAACAGTTTCAGGTATGATTTTTATAACCCAATTTAGGTTCAATTATAATCAAAATTTGAGTCCATAGTCTCATAAATTTTTAGCTCAATGAGTCTACTTTTGCTTTCAATTAGTTTTATACAAATCTAGGTTTTAAAATATAAGTTATGATCAAATGATTAAAGACTGTTCCAAGGAATATTCCATTAACAATACAAAATATGTAATAATTTATCAATCAATATTTCATTTAAACATATTTAGTTTCAGATTTCATCCTTAATACATTATTTTCACATATTCATGATACTATATTTTTTTAAAATCATTTACTATCAAAATCACACACTTAATGCATTAACAATCAAATAACACATTTAATTGATATGTCAAGTGTTTGCCAAAGAATCACAAATTTTAGCCACCTATTTTTTTTTCTACTCTTTTATGTGGCCTTCTTCCTACCCTTTTTAGCCTTTTGATTGAATTCCTTACTTGTACCAACTTGACTTAACTAACAATCAAATAATATCTCACTTAATAGTCTTCATTGTTGTCCTTACTTGTACTAGCTTGACTTAATTAACAATCAAATAATATCTCACTTAATATCCTCATCTTCAAGAGTTTTTTTGTATATTTAATACCCTTAGATTTAAAATATTTATTCTACCTTATTTTAACCAAAATATAATAAGGTAAAACTCCTCTTTTTGTTAAGTCAAGGCTGCCAAAATTAGTTTTCTTGAATTTTTAATTTTTTTTTTCAAAATAACACTTAATTTATCATTTTCTCAATTACTTCTTCTTTCGAGCAATTTAATTTTCTCCTAATTGCCTCTATCATGACAGTCCTCTCTTCTTCAATTTTTGTTATATTTCTTTAAGATTTATGTCATGAAAATACTAATTCTAATTAATTAGAGGTTTAATTACAATTTTTTCCAAAAATTACCAACATCACAAACACTAATAACTCTAACTCAATTCATCATTCAATTAATCTTAAATTTTCAAATTATGACTTTAATCAATATCAATTTAAGTCTCATATGATGGAAAAAATCAAAAGAAATGGAAGAGAATACTCATCTTAATTTTGGTCGAATTTCCTTTCTCTTCCTCTTTTTTTTCTTTCCTTCTTTTTGTTGATTTTCCTTTACTATTTCTCTCTAAAATGGAAGTTTGGCCATGATGATTATGTGACTAATGTGCATGGGCTGGTGTTTGTAGAAAATTTAAGTTTAAAATGAAGAAGAAAAGAAGATAAGAAGAAGAATTAAGACAAATTCTAGTATATGAATCCCACACCTTTAATTATGACTTAAATATATCCAAATTTTGTATTATTAATGGATAAGTATTGGAAGATTGTCTCTCTCAATTATGACCGACCTACCTTATAAAAATTCTGTCCATTTTGTAGTTATTTGAAAATTTTTACTTTAATCCCTCAATTTTGCCATTTTCGCACTTTTACCTTAAAACTTTCTATATTTTATAATTTAGTCCCTTATTATATTCTATCACTTTTACACACTATACACTTTATTGATCACTTCTATAATTATTTTACTATTATTTTATTATATTTTTGTTAATTTTTGAATTTAAACTCCAATCGATCCAATATATCAATTATGTGACACATGCGACTCGAAATCTAAATTAGTGAATGTGATATTCTCTTTATTGAATCTTTTAATTTCTTTTAATAATTTATTTATATCCTGTCATTTATATGTTTTCATGTAATAATAAAATTTAAGAAGTAATCAATGATATATGATTAAATAATTAGTAGATATATATTAAATAACATAATCTTTTATATTTGCAATATTTATGTAGTCTCATAAATCCAACCAAAATTTTAATTATAATATTTATGTTTTTCTTAAAGGTGAGCAAAATTCATTAACAAAAAAAATCAACGAGCATATATCCACTTCGTCTAAAAATTTATATTTATTCAAGATAATAAATTTACCATGAACGTTTGATTAGTTCTATAATTAATAAAGAGTGTAAAATTTTTAGCAACAAACATTACTTAGTTCCTTAGTCATTTCTTTATCGAATTCCTATAAGTTTTACTCGCTGAATCGGTTTATATGTATTTAAATCCTTTTGTTTTCCTAACTTACAAAAAAAAAAATTATAAAATTAGACAATTAAATATTAAAATAGTATAATAGTATAAAAATTATCAAAATATACCATCAAGTTTAAAATAATAAAATATATTATAAAAATTTAAATACATATAAAAATGTAATATTAATATATTATTAAAAATATAAAAATATATGAAAAAATTGTTATTATTGAAAATTTAATTAAATAAAGACTTCTTATATCAAATTGGGCATGTTTAAAAGTAACGTATCCAAATTAGTTTAGGCCAAATTCAATTTCTTATGTTTAAATGTAATATTCTAAAATGTTTCCACATAAAATTCAATCAATTAATGAAATTTAATTTAAAAAATAATTAGAAAAAGAGATCCATGAAATTAGAAAAGTGACAGACAGGAAACTAAAAACACAAATTTCACACGGCATGCATAAACTTCAATTTTACCTAAATTAAGCAAATTAGCAAATTGCCATTAACGGCAAACCCACCATGTTTGATCAATCATTCAATCCTTCTGTCTCTCTCTCTCCCAGTATAAATGTGTTTTTACCTCATACACATCATAATCCACACTTTTTTTTTTTTTGGGTTTCCTCTTCTGGTTCACTCGTTTTCCTGTCGCATTTCTCTCATCTCCTCTTCTCCTAACTATTGGGTCGTTCTTCTTCTTGGTGGTTGTGTTTCAGATGATCCGTTTTCAAAAGACATTTTCTGGGTGGTGAATCTGAAAATGCCAATGACCTGATCTGGTTTGGTGAGATTGAGAGAGAAATTGAGAGCATGGAAATTGAAAGAATCGAAGAGTTGTTACTCCTTTGGTGTAGAATCAAAAGTACCCGTGTGGCCCTTGTGGGTGGAAACCACACCGCTTCTAGGTTTTGTACTCGCTAAATCATTTTTTATACCTCGTTGTGTCGGTTTTTTTCTTCATAATCTCTTGATAATCAACGGTTTGGCATCTGGGTTTTTGCCAAATTCGGCTAAAGTGTTCTGTCTTTCACGTGATTGTGGATTAGAGTCCACAGATTCGATAGCGTTTTGTATTTGATTGATTGAGTTGCAAAGGCAACAAAAGCCATGGAATTTGCTCGTGGGCGTCGAACCAAGGCACATAACATGATGGTGCATTTGCAGAATGAAAGCTTTGGTTTGAATTCTGATTCCTTTTTGGTGATTAACCTTCCTGATCCGCGGGTTTTGCGTATTGTATCTCGTTCGGTGTTTTTAGCTATGTTTATTATTACGCTACCCTGCATTGGTTCAATTGTGAGAGAATTTTCTTCAACTTCTGATTATGATGTATCTACAGATGAGTTTGTTTCTGACTTGATTGATGTTGAATTATTGGATTCGTTGTTGCTAGATTTGGCCAATGAGGGCCTTATCAAGAAGGGCGATAAGGCTCTCTTTGTTTGCTCTGGCATTGGGGCTATAATTGATAATTCAAGATTCTTGAATGCCAATGATATTGATTTGGTATTGGGATCAAATCCGGGGCAAGAAATATTGTTCAATGTCAATGATGCCTCATTTGATTTTGTATTTGCATTTGGATTTGAAGATATTGCATTCCTTGATCGCATCCTGAAAGTTGGTGGTGTTCTAATTACACAAATGGGTGACCTTCCAAGTACTCTTCAAAAGCAATCTCATTATAAAGTTGTTTATCTTCGGCAATATGGTTCAACCATTGTGGTTACCAGGAAAACGAGTTTGACAAATGCATTGGCTGGGTCCTCAGTGAAGAAGAGACAGCTTTATGAGTTGGAATCAGAGGCCAAAAAGGCAGCACTGAATGGCTTGGAAGATGTTTTGCTTGAGCCACCAAGAAAGATTTTATCAGAATCCAGAAAATACGTGAAGAAGTTCAAGTATCTTCCTGACTTGTTGGGGGACTCTTTAGAAGATTATCCACGTCGAGTTTTCATTGACGTGAGCTCACATGAGGGAACATATGGTGCACTGACATGGTTTAATGAGAACTATCCAACAAGGAATAAAAAATTTGAGACTTGCACCATAAAAATGGTGCCTGAGGGAGTGTCAAAAGCAGTGGCACCAAGTATTGATGTTTCCAATTGGTTGATGAAGAATGTGAAGGAAGATGAGTTTGTTGTGATGAAGGCAGAAGCCGAAATAGTGGAGGAGATGCTAAGCAGGAGGACAATCAATTTGGTGGACGAACTGTTTTTAGAATGTGAGAATCAGTGGCAGAATCAAGAAGGAAAGAACAAGAGGGCTTATTGGGAATGCCTGGCTTTGTATGGGAGGCTGAGAGATGAAGGCATTGCCGTGCATCAATGGTGGGGTTAAGGAAAAAAAGAGCGAGAAAGACCTTTTATGGCTAGGTCTTCTTGGTGTGTCGTGTCTGTTATATGCTAGTAATGTATGTGTGACTGTTTTTCATGTGTCAAGTTTAATATCTATTAGACCCTTCTATGGATTTATCATGTTGAAGGAAACAAAGTCAGTAACGATTTTGTTTTGTGTAGAATGTGTGATTTCCCACAGGTTTGGTTGCTGTGGAGAGGGCAAGGTCTTGTTAATGTTATTCCATAATTCACGAAAACAAACCGTATATATATAAAACAGCATCCTCTGCAATAATAATTAATTACTTAACACTTACAGCACCTGAAGGGCTGGCCACAACTAATTCAATTACGGCAATATGTACAAAAGAGAGAAAAAAAAAAATACAACTCGTCATATTACAAAGGTACAAATTGCCGTTATAAAGCTGAGCTCAAAACCCAGCCAATATCATTACAAATTATAACAGCCCATGGAAAGAGTAAAAAAATTGCTTCCTCTATGTTCTAATGAGAAGATGAATCTACAGTGATGTGCTATAGTTCCCTAGATTCAATCCAATATTCAGCTTCAGATAAGCTATAGGAATGCTATAGTTCCCTAGGTTCCGACCATCGATGTTCATATGGGCATTATATGTCTGAACTCCTCTCGGTGCTTGTATTCCATCTTTGTTGCCTTTTCCCTAATCGTTGATAGATCCATTGGGTGTTTTATTATTTCCAAATAGTCGGGAGCTTCCTTCTTGGATACAGGAGATTTCCAAACTATCTTTAAGGGTATCCACAATGCGGTCCAACATGTTTGCCAAGACAACCAGCACGAAAGTATTTGTTCTAGTGAGTAGTGACTACAAGTTTCTCTAATAATTTTAATAGAATGTATGAAACTCACTAAACTCTCTCAGTCGGTCTATTTCTCTCCCTATCTATTATCCATCTTGAAGGATATTATCATGGTAATATAGGATACCACAGATGATGCTAACAGAGGCAGCATATGCACAAGAAAAATCACATGGGAGGAAACAAGGTAAGAATGAGCAGAGCATGTACCTCTCCACCTCTTCGACACTTAGTTGCATAGGCATGTTCTGTACCATATTTCCCTAGTTCGACAGTAGATCGCCTTTTTGCAACTCGATCTCTTTCTGACATCTTTCTGCTTGCCGTGTAGTCTTCTAAGTAATCATGACTAATTTTGGACTTTTTCTTCTTCTTGGCTTTCTGCTGTTCATCTTCTTCTCTCCCTTCTAATAATGGCTTCTTCATATCTTCTACACTCACTTAGCCCACGTTCTACAACACCTCCTGATTCTTCCCCATAAATCTCTCCTCTCAATCTCTCCGTATTCTCCTCTTCTCTCCTCTCTAGCTTTCTTATTGGCTCTCTCCAGGAAAATGGAATGTCTCAGGCTTCCTTTGCCTCTCTATACCCAACAATTCACCAATTTTTTTTTTTTTTTAAATTTTTCGGTACTCAAACCCAGGGCTTCCATCCTGACTGACCTAGTCAAGATCAATGGCCTCTTTACGCTTTTTGATAACTATTTTTTTTGTGTGTGAATGCTCCCTATCTTTTACAGCAGGTGGACGTATTACAATAGAGGGCTTATGAGAATCAATAGTATTTCTCTGAGTTTGCTGGTGGCCCAATTATGATGGATGGCTTATGAGATTTGATTTGGCCCCTATCAGTATCCGCAGAAGGGCGTATCACAATAGAGGGTTTGTGTGGATCAACTTGTAAATCTTCAGGTTTTACCTTGTTGGATATTTTTATCTTATTAACCTTAGCAATAGGCTTGCTCCCAGTTTCCATATCAGAACTATCAGGCCAGACATCAGAACTGATCGGCCAGTCAGAACTTTGTCCACTTCCATCTGCAGGTTTATCAGGTAATTTCTCAGAGGAGTTGCATTTGAACTTAAGTGGTAGAACTTTTGCATTCAAGCTTGATTTTTCACCTTCTGAAACTTCCACTTTGGCTGTACTTTTTGATATGGACTTTTTCTTCTGCAATTTGTGCTGAGACTTACTTGAGGAGTTCAGAGAATTTGATTTGCCAGAGACCTTTTCCAAATCACTAGATCTGTGTTTCAGGCTCTTCTCCATACTTGAAGCAGTTTTTATTGGTCATGTGTCTAAGCTGGTTAATAAAAAATGTTAAACGATAAAATTCTTTTGTATCATCAAGAAAATTGTTGCTAGATTGAAAACTATTCACCTGACCACATGCTCCACAGACAAAACTCTCTCTTGATGATTTCTTCTCCTTAAAAACCTGGTTTTTAAACATGAAAGCGTATTATAGTTGTATAAGATAGCAAAAGGAGAAACTCAACATAAAAGGTGTTGGCAACTTTCTCTAAATACAGGGACGCAACAAAAACACATAAGAGAGTTTCTTTTTATTTTTATTTTTTCATTTCATTGCACAACAAAAAAGGTTAATTGTCGAATGATCCTAAATTATATTCAGACAAAAGTAATGCTTATGTAATCTTTTAAAAACACACACACGAACATAACAAGGAAGATGTTTGGCTGTCAATGCGGTGACATAAATTAAGCCAAACTAAACCAATTTATTAGAGAGCCAATTGATCACCTATTTTATATTTTAAAACATCCAGAGTTCCACTTATGGTTTAGAGTATCGGGAAAAAATAGACTGGATTGTGTCAAATTCAGCAAGTGTTAATAGCCAACGAGTCAACTCAATATTAAGTTATTAACCATAAGCATCACAATATCCAGAGAATTAAATTATTTGGCAGAACCATACAAAATTCAAGAAAAAGAAAATGATGTTTTATGTACCATATTTCTTTCCTCACAGGTTTCAAATACAAGATAAAAAATTAATCCTAATACAAAGTGGAGACCAAAAATAACATATAAAGGTATAAAATGTTGGAGAGAACAAAAAAGAAACTAAGGGTTGCACAATCTAGAGAACCTAAAATCTTTTTCAGATAGCAGTGCAATATTTATTCTTCAAGAAACCAGGCATATGATAATGCCAATTCTATACCAGCTGACTGTTGTGGAAATCGGGTTAGTTTCCAACAAAATGAATAATTGTGCCAAAAATTAAGACAAAGAAAAATTCCCAGGTAATTGGTGGAGTCACAAATGGTCTCCCTTAAAAACCAACTTCCTTAGACTCTTGAGTCTTGGTGACAGAATTTTTCTAAGATAATTTAAAGCACAATATATCACAAAGTAAAAGACCCGACAATAGCTATTAAATAGAAATAAAAGGAACACCAGAATTTAACGAGGTTCGGCCAATTATGCCTACGTCCTCGGACACTACTAAAATAATATTTCACTATTTCAAAGAAATATTACAAAGTGAAATATTACAAGAGAGAGAGGAAAAATACAACCAATCTTAGAAGTAGA
Organism: Triadica sebifera; assembly: GCA_023653625.1. Lineage (NCBI taxonomy): Eukaryota > Viridiplantae > Streptophyta > Magnoliopsida > Malpighiales > Euphorbiaceae > Triadica > Triadica sebifera. The sequence continues at coordinate 24,496,818 of CM042896.1, forward strand.
GAGATTGGTGGTTTTTGGGATGAATTGTTAAGAGGGGATGAAGTCCTTTTATAGCCTAATGCTATGGTGGAAAAATCATCTCTTTCCGATGTGGGATTGTCATATTTCAACAAATCTCCACCTTGACAATCTCACAATTCCAAACAAACATCCTCTAAACTCTTATATTACAAATTTCAGTAATGTCTCCAAATGCGCTTCAAAGCGCCCAATTTCAAATTCTAATAACATTTATCAAGTCCAAACAATGTTGGAACTTGACACTTGTCACAACTTTCGTTGCCATATCTGCGGGATTTTCAGCAGTCAAAATCTTCTGAAGAAGTATCCCACCATCTTCAAGAATTTCCCGTACAAAATGATATCGAACATCGATATGCTTCGTCCTTGTATGATAAACTTTATTCTTTGCTAAACAAATAGCACTTTGACTGTCACAATGCATTTTGACATGCTTCTGACCAATTCCCAAGTCATTCAACAACCCCTGAAGCCAAATTGCCTCCTTAACAGCTTCTGAAACTGCCATGTACTCTGCCTCTGTTGTAGACAAAGCAACTGTTGACTGTAAGGTGGACTTCCAACTAACCGGTGCCTTTGCAAGTGTGAACACATAACCGGTAGTAGATCGACGTTTGTCTAAATCACCTGCATAGTCGGAATCACAATATCCAACTATATATTGACCACTTTTCTCATCCCGCTCAAACATTATACCAACATCTACAGTATTCTGAATATACCGTAGAATCCATTTCACAGCTTGCCAATGTCCTTTGCCAGGATCATGCATGTACCTGCTCACAACTCCAACTGCTTGTGAAATGTCAGGCCTCGTACACACCATTGCATACATCAAGCTACCAACAGCATTTGCATATGGAACCTTTGACATATATTCTCGTTCTTCATCACTTTTCGGAGATAAAGATGCACTGAGCTTAAAATGAGGAGCAAGTGGAGTACTAACTGGTTTTGTATTCTCATTTATCCCAAAACGCTTTAGTACTTTTCTCAGATATTGTTTCTGAGTCAAACAAAGTCTCCCCAATTTTCTGTCTCTGCATATCTCCATACCGAGAATCTTCTTAGCTTCCCCTAAATCCTTCATTTCAAATTCCTGATTTAGTTGAGCTTTTAACTTCTGAATCTCTCCTTCATCTTTTGAAGCTATCAGCATATCATCAACATAAAGGAGGAGATAGATAAAGGAACCATCCCGTAGCTTGCGTAAATATACACAATGATCATATTTGCTTCTTGTGTATTTCTGCCTTATCATAAACTTGTCAAATCGTTTGTACCACTGTCTTGGAGATTGCTTCAATCCATACAACGATTTGCTCAACTTGCACGCCAAATTTTCTTTTCCAGCAACTTTAAATCCTTCTGGCTGAGTCATGTAGATTTCTTCTTCTAAGTCTCCATGTAAAAATGCAGTTTTTACATCGAGCTGAACTAGTTCCAGATCAAATTGTGCTACCAAAGCCAGCAGTATTCTTATGGAGGAATGTTTTACAACTGGAGAAAACACTTCATTATAATCAATTCCCTCCTTCTGAGCGTAGCCTTTAGCTACCAATCTTGCCTTGTAGCGGATATCATTCTTATCAGGAAATCCGTCTTTCTTTGCATAAACCCATTTACAGCCAATCGCTTTCTTTCCCTTTGGCAGACTTGCTAGCTTCCATGTCTGATTCTTTTCAAGGGACTGCATCTCTTCTTCCATAGCCTTTCTCCACTTTTCTTCTTCTGAGCTTTGAATAGCTTCACAATAAGTGGAAGGAATCTCATCATCTACTGAAGATGTATAATTAGTCATATCTTCAAGTCGAGCAGGTTTCTTAATCTTCATTTTCGGCTTTCGTAGTGCAATTGGCTCAAGTTGCTGAGGAGATTCTTGTGCTGAAACCTCTGCTTCCTCATCTGATCCATTTTCTACCATTATCTCCTCTTCTTCCGTAGGAGTAATTTTATCAGACTCTACAATTGCTGGATCAACAATTCTTCTTCTATCAAACTCCACCTGTTTGGGAGTTTCCTCCACCTGCTGTGGAGAACCATCCGTCTGTTCCTTTGTTACCTTTAACATGGTAGACTCATCAAAGGTAACATCTCTACTAAAGATTATTTTCTTCGTCTCTGGGCACCATAGTCGATATCCTTTGATACCAGAGGATATCCCCATAAAGATAGCTTTCTTTGCCCTTGGATCTAACTTTGATTCCTTAACATGATAGTATGCAGTGGAACCAAACACATGTAAGGAATTATAATCTGTAGCAGGTTTTCCATACCATACCTCCAAAGGTGTTTTGCCATTGATAGCAGTTGATGGCAAACGATTAATGAGATGACATGCGTATGTTACAGCCTCAGCCCAAAACTGTCTGCCTAATCCAGCATTAGACAACATACACCGAACTTTCTCCAGTAGAGTTCGGTTCATGCGTTCAGCCACCCCATTCTGTTGTGGTGTATTTCTGACAGTGAAATGTCGAACAATTCCTTCATTTCTGCAAACTTTCATGAAGGGATCACTTGTGTACTCTCCGCCATTGTCTGTTCGAAGACACTTGATCTTTCTGCCCGTCTGAGTTTCTACCATCTTCTTCCAGATGAGAAAAACTTCCAACACTTCATCCTTTGTCTTCATTGTATACACCCATACTCTTCTTGAACAATCATCAACAAAGGTAACATAGTAGTGTTTACCTCCCATTGAAGCAGTTTTGGAAGGACCCCATACATCTGAGTGAACATATTCCAGAATACCCTTGGTATCATGGATTGCAGTGCCAAACTTCACTCTCGTCTGCTTCCCTTTGATGCAATGCTCACAGAAGTCTAATTTGCAGGTTCGCACTCCTTGCAATAATCCTTGATTCGCCAGAAGTTTCAAGGATTTTTCGCCTGCATGCCCCAAGCGCATATGCCACAATCTGGTTATTTCTAGCTCATGGTCATCACTAGAAACTGCTGCTGTTGTTCCAACAACTGTATTGCCTTCATAGTAATACAAGTTGTTGCTCATTTGAACTCCTTTCATCACCACAAGTGCTCCAGATATAACCTTCATTACTTCATTTTTAATGATTATAGTGAAACCCTTTCTCCCAAGGATTCCCATAGAAATGAGGTTTTTCGTCAGACTGGGCACATATCTTACGTCTGTCAGAGTTCTGATTGATCCATCACGATTCCTCAATTGGATTGAACCAATTCCAGTTGTTTTGCAAGGGCTGTCATTTGCTGTATAGACAACTCCACCTTCAATTTCTTTAAAATCGAAAAACCATTCCCGATTGGGACACATATGGTGGCTACAGCCTGAATCCAGGATCCAAGCAGTCGAACTGCTTATTGATGGCATCAATGCTAATGAAAAATCTGAATCATCACATTCAGCTACATTTGAATCTGCAACAGCCTTGCCTTTGCCAGATTTGCTTCTCAACTTAGGACAATCTTTCTTCCAGTGCCCTTTTTCTCGACAAAAGACACATTCATCTTTGCCCACTCTGGACTTTGATCTGTCTTTCTTTCCCCTGTTCTTATTTTTCGAACGGCCTCTTACTATCAAAGCTTCAGCTGCTCCACTGGTGCTATCCTTCTTGTCTTTTCTCCTCAATTCATAGCTGTATAGTGCAGCACATACTTCACTAAGAGACACCTCAGCTTTCCCGTGGAGTAGAGTAGTTTCTAGAAACTCAAACTCCTCAGGAAGGGATCCCAACAGCATTAGGGCCAAATCTTCATCTTCAAATGTCACATCCAAGTTCATCAGATCTGCTACAAGTTGATTGAAATTGGTGATGTGATCATTCATCGTGGTACCAAGAACATATGTGAATCTGAACAGTCTTTTCTTCATATGAAGCTTATTTTGACTGCTCTTTTTCAAGAATTTTTCCTCCAGTGCCTTCCACAATTTACTTGCAGAAGTTTCTTTACAAAAGGCATACTTCTGCTCTCTGGACAGGCACGATCGAATTGTACCACATGCCAAACGATTGATTGTCTTCCATTCCTTCTCATCTGCACCTTCTGGCTTTTCTCCCTCAATGGCAATGTCTAAGCCTTGCTGAAATAAGGCGTCTAGAACTTCACCTTGCCACATGCCGAAATGGCCTGTACCATCAAAAATCTCCACTGCAATTCTCGTATTTGCCACAACAGTTCTCGCCAAAATTGATGAAGTAGAAGCTGTTGTGTCCATTGTGGATTTTTGTCCGTCTCTTGCCATTTCCTTTTTAAGACTATTTAATAGCTTTCAAATGCGGAATACCCAAGAATCCAAGGAAACCTTTCTGATGTGGAAGATCAGCTTACGCCGCAACCACAGAGCATATAACTCAGTAACCTTGGCTCTGATACCAATTGTTGTGGAAATCGGGTTAGTTTCCACCAAAATGAATAATTGTGCCAAAAATTAAGACAAAGAAAAATTCCCAGGTAGTTGGTGGAGTCACAAATGGTCTCCCTTAAAAACCAACTTCCTTAGACTCTTGAGTCTTGGTGACAGAATTTTTCTAAGATAATTTAAAGCACAATATATCACAAAGTAAAAGACCCGACAATAGCTATTAAATAGAAATAAAAGGAACACCAGAATTTAACGAGGTTCGGCCAATTATGCCTACGTCCTCGGACACTACTAAAATAATATTTCACTATTTCAAAGAAATATTACAAAGTGAAATATTACAAGAGAGAGAGGAAAAATACAACCAATCTTAGAAGTAGAGAGATTGGTGGTTTTTGGGATGAATTGTTAAGAGGGGATGAAGTCCTTTTATAGCCTAATGCTATGGTGGAAAAATCATCTCTTTCCGATGTGGGATTGTCATATTTCAACACTGACAAGTGACTAAACTCTTTACATTGTCCTCGACAACCAATGGTCATTTTCACCTAAATATGAGTGCTAACCAGTCAAAGCATATGAATTGAGACCTAGCAGGATTTCGTTGAATAAAACTACACATACAAACATCTAAAGTGGGAAAGTAAAGAATTGGATCTTTTACAGCACTAATAACATCTTACATTAAATATTTCTAGAAATTTTCAAATAATCAAAAAAAGATACACACAAGTCCGACCAATTGAAAATGAACGAAATAAAAAACAATAATGAACATGAGATGAATGAGATTATGATAGAGAATAGCTAAATTGGGTGAATATTCTAGAATTAGAAGGGAGACATATGGGAGGGTAGAGGGGCTAATGGGTAATTAGAAATAACAGAATTTTGGTAATAAATAGGTGGAGGGTCAGTAGGAAGGGTAGGCTGAATATTTGAGAGAATTTTGGGTCCCTAGGCTTTGCTTGGGGAAGGGGACATTGTCCCTGGGCAGTGAAGCGATTTCACAGAGTTTTACCATTTATTTTATTTGTTGGTTCTTGTTATTTCTCTTGTTTTAGTTATTGAAGAACACTAGTTGCAGTAATACTTTATTTAAACAGCATTTTCTTCTCCTTATTCCTCTAATTTGTGTTCTGTTTTTTGGGTTGAGTTGCTATTTTTCTACCAGATTACTTGCCTTAAGTCCTTCACCCAATATTTTGACCTTAGCCTTAATTTGAGTAGCCCATAATCTGGAGTAGCAATTTTTTTTTTAATGGTTTTCACCTTATCGCACATCTTTTTACTTAAGATATTTTCTAACTACAAATTGCGTACAAAATTATACAGTAACCGATATCCACATATCTACACTCAGAAGTGGGTATAATTTTTTTTTTTTTCCTGGTAAGAAGATACATGCACAAAAAGGAAATTGAAAGAAAACAGTGAAAAAGAAGGTATCACAGCATCCAGAAATACAATCAACATAACACAAAATTTATTTTACCTCTTTTGAGTCTCTAATGCTGCTACCATTTGGAACATAGGACCCATCAGTATGAACCTTTTTTTTTTAATGCGTTCTGCATTGGCAACAAGTTTTGAACTTGAGCCAGGTGCATATCCGGCCTCAACCCCTGCAGCCTTCCCTTTTTTTTTTTCTTCTTCTTCTGCTCAGCTTCATCATCTACAGTACAGTTACATTAAGCACTGTGTCAAATGCATAAAACATCTCTAAATAATATTGTCATATGTATTCCATTAATTGCAGAAAGCTATATGCAGACTAAACACTCATGTTTTTATCCTCGTCTGCACTACAATCATAAATGGAATTTAAAACCCATGCAAACAAAAACTTAACACAAATGCCAATTGAAAAAGCGGCCACCTTTTGATTGCAGGAGCAGTAAAATCAAACAAAATAAGAAAACTTCAAACTTAAAGCCTCCAACTTTCAGCTCTAAAGTTTACACAGGTAAAGAAAGCTCTACCGAGCTAAAAACTTAAATTAAGAAATTCGGACAAAATTTCTAACTTTTGCCCCCTCAAATCAACATCAAATTCCCTTTCAGGAAGAAATATAAATTCCCATAGAACGAAAGAGGAACAAATGATAAATAAGTTTGAAAAAGATACAGCGATCACTACAACCCGATCAATCACTTCAATCAAATCCTAACTTTAATCTATACAATTTTATTCCTAACAAACCTTATAATCACCAAAAAAAAATCCCAAAAGGAAAATAAAAATTTTAGTTAAAAAACACAAATATCTAAATTGCATGCGACAAAATTACAATTTCCAGCTAAAAGACCAAAAAACGGAAAAAAGAAAAGAAAAGAAAAGAAAAGAAAAAGTCAATTGGTTGAATTATACCAGTTAAGCTAAAGCAAATTCTTCATCCTAATCTTGAATAATGATACTCTTCTACTGGAATAGCGACAACAGAATCTGTAATAGCAATTTCGATGAAATGAAGAGAGAGAATATAATAGATTATATAGCCCCTCAGGGGCCTCAACGATTCGTAAAAAGTCAAGCCTACTTTGGAAACCCTTTTTTTTTCTTATAGAAAAAATATGAAAAAAATAATTTAACAAAAGCGATGAAAATAATAATAATAATTTTTTTTGTTTTGATAATTTTATTCTGAGAGAAAAATATTGTAATATTTTTATAAATTATTTATAAAGTAATAAATATTTTACTATCATCATCAATAACAAAAAAAAAATTTATTATTAATATTAATTTTTTATCTAATTTTTTATGTTTTCTTTCAATTTCAAGAGAAAACGAAAAACGAAAAATTAAAGTTTTTATATATTTTCTCTTAATTTTTTTATTTTTTAAATAAAATAAAATAAAAATATTTTTTTATTTTTTTATATTTTTTTATTAAAATACTTGAAGATAAAAAAATAAAAATTATTTTTTTTTCTCTTCTTATTTTTCTTCTTCATTTCCAAATAGATTAAAATAAAAATATCTTCTTATTTTATTTCTTTATTTTCCTTTCCTGTATTTATCCTCTCCCAAACACAAGCTTACTGAATTTAAGCAATTTGCCTAATTAATTATAAATTAACTCCTGATTTTATTCTTAAAAGTGGTTTGTCACCTAAATAAATAAATAAATTATAAAATTAAATAAACGACAACGGCTACAAAATATAGAAAGTGACGTGAAATTTAAATAAAAATTACTTTTATATTTATATAAAAGTATATATTTATATTTGTATTTGTATTTATTTTTATTTTTATATAAATTTAAATAAAAATTATTATATATAATTACATTTAAATAAATATATATAATTATTATATATATAAAATTAATTATATATTTATATTTGAGTTTTATTTAATTATATTTATATAACTTAAAGTAATTATTATATAATTACTTTTATATTTTAGCATGATTTAACGTATAAAAGATTTATGCTAAAATATTTACTAAGACAGTAATAACAATATCTTTATAAATGCAATTATTTTTACATTATTTGCTATTCTATACATCCCACTACTAATTTATTTTGTCAAAACTATAATGAAATATTGATTAATTGTGAAAAATGATATTGAATATTTACTTAAGTATTTCTATTTAATTAATTTCTAGTTGAATTTGTTATTTATAATTAAATAGATAGCTGATTATTTCAAATACTTAAATTTAATCATTTTCTATTAGAAATTTAATAAGGCTTGAGAAAATTTTGACTTTTATTTAATCTTAAAATGAAAATTAGAGATTTTTTTTTTTTAATATTATACAAAATATCTAAAACATTATATTGGATTGGATTATCCCGAAAGAATAAAATATTTGAACTATATTGGACCAAAATGTCAATACAACTTGACTCCGGAGATTTATACTTTTCAATCCAATTATGGAGATTTATTTTCCAAAATTCCCAAAATTCAATTTGGTCCTAAAGGTTTTTAAATTTATGAATTGGACTGCACAGCTTTAAAAAATACATAACAAGTTAAACATTTGAAATTTTTTCAAAATAATTATAATAAATATTTTCCAAATGTGCTTCTTTTCTAATTAACTATCGAGATAAATAATCGATATTTAAAATAAACAAATTAGCACTTATTTATCTTTTCGTTACTTGAATTTCAACAAAGCCCTTGCCTAATCCTGCATTGTTGCCAAAGCCACTGCCTAATCCTGCTTTGATCCCAAAGCCATTTCCGAATCCTGCTTTGATGCCAAAGCCGCTGCCTAATCCTGCATTGTTGCCGAAGCCACTGCCTAATCCTGCCTTTATGCCGAAGCCATTGCCTGATCCTGCATTGTTGCCAAAGCCATTGCCGATATCCCGTTTTGATTCCAAAGGTTCCATTGCCAAAACCTATTTTGCCAGTTCCACTGAAGATTCCACTACCAAATCCCACTTTGCCAGTTCCGAATCTGACAAAAAATACCGAAGTTTACATTTTCAGATTTGCCAAATTTGACAAAATTACCTGATCTTCCACCTCTACCTAAACCAACGTTGCCTAACTTGCCAACTAATCAACCATCTTCCTCTAGAGCAACTCCATTTCCTAATTCTCCCACTGTCCCTAATCTCCCTAAGACTAGTTTGCCTCCATCTCCAAGCATTCCTTCTTCTACTCCAACTACTATCCAAAAAACTCAACGTTGCCTCGCACCGTCACCTCGTGCTTTATCTCCTAAAAACTTATCCTTTTATGGCATTTTTGTAGGAGCATGAGTTGATTAATTTTGGTTTACTTTCACCAACTAGAGTATCATACTTTTCTTATGTTTTGAGCATTGGAAGAGGAGAATTTTGATTTACATTGGTGAGATTTCAATCAGTAAGCTTCTCAATTAGGTTAAGGCAAAGTTTCCCTCCAATTTTTGTATTATTTTTTCATATTCTAAAATGGCAGTTTCTTTTGGGATTTATTTTGTGATGATGTTATAGATTAATTTTAATAAAGTCTTACTTTTACCTTTGCCCAAGCTGAAGTGTGATCATGAGTAACTACCATTAATATATCAAGACTGATAAAAGTATATGTTTAGAAATTATGGAAAATCAGGGACTATAAATACTACTCCATTCATTCCTTTATAACTGTCACTTTAGGGGGTTTCACTATAATTAATAAGCTATTAATTATTATTAATTAGTCTTAAATTTAGAAGAAAAATGAGTGATCCAAGACTAAATTTTTCTTGATTTTGACTTTGAGATTCTATATAACATTAATAACTTTGGATTAATAAGTATAAGGGTAAATTGAAAAAAAAATTAAATTTCATTAATTGGATAAAATGACAGAAAAATAAAATTTTAGATTTTCTAAAAAAAATGGAGGGAGTAATAGATTTATCACACTTATTGAACCACCCAGCTATTATATATCATTTTCTAGATCTAATTCAATCAAAGCATCTACATTAATTATTCTTGTACATATATCTCCCGCACATCTATATTCCAAAATTGAGGGTGTTAATGTTAGAAACTAGGCAAACAACACTGTTGTTATTGTTGGTTCTAAGGGAATCAAAATTTTGTGTCTGTTTATCAAATGGATCAAAGGCTAGCTCCTATATATTACTATAAACAATTTAGTGACAGTTCAACACTCTTAATTAACGAAGCCTCGGAAACATGCATTCACGGATATAAACTTATTTATTAGGATTGAAATTCCAACCTCTAAATCTCATATTCATTCACAGACTTAACATTCATAAATGATTAAAATTGAAGTCTTTAAACTGTAAAAATGTTTTCATGACCAGTATGTCTTTAAACTGCAAGACTATTTTCTAAAATGTGAGTTTTTTGATGAAGACGAAGGGATGTTGATGCTCCAAAATGAGAAAAAAATAAGCTTGAAGGGGAATTACTGCAAGTTTAAAATTGTTTTTGAAGTGTTCCTGTGTTGCATTTGTTTTTGAGCCATGCCAAGTTGTCTATTGCCATGAACTCTAGAGAACAGCATTGATCAAATGGATGAAGCCCTTTTCGCATCAAGTAACAAACATAAATCGATTATAATTAAATTTGAAATTACTTACTTAGATCCGGTTCATAAATTTTTTTATTATACCAAATAGTGATATGATGTTACATATATAAATTAATAACTTTTAATTTATATAACAATCTATCATTCATTTGGTTCATAAAAAAAATTATAAACCAGATTTAAACAAGACTTTCTCAATCAAATTATACTATTACCTATAAATAGGTAGGTATACGACTATTAATGCATATTTATTTTGACTTATGTAAAAAAAAAGTAAATTATTGCATACTTATAGTATCAAAAAGTGAAATCATGTATACAATCTCATTTTTTAAATTAAACAAAAGACTATATATATATATATATATATATATATATATATATATATATAAACATTTTCCTTCAAAATTACTATAAATTTTTTATAAAATATTTATTTAAAAAAACTAATGTCTGTTTTTATATATGTTCTCGAATTTCTTGAATGTAATTATTATAAAATTAACTAATTTCATTGATAAATTCATATTAAAATTAGAAATGAACATTTATAAGGAAACTACTGATTTTGAGCGCTAATATAACAAAAATCGACAATTAAAATAACAGTCATCCATAAAAATAAAAATTAAAAATTGGAAAATTAAAAATTTTAAAGCCATAACTTCTCTTGGCTTGAATTTTCTCCATGTTTTTCCCAAGCAAGCGTGTTTTTCGTATAAACTAGGTAAGACAAAACTAAAGTATGGCTACAACTACATGTATAAATATTGCTAACCGTAAACCTTATTTTCAAGTAAAATAAACATCATACTAATTAATGATGGCTTCTCTTAACTGCTTCATTGTGGTCTTCTTCGTTGCCTTCTTATCATTTTCAAATATATATGTTGGCGAGCAGGTCGCTATCTCTTGCAGCTGCCGGATTTGCCTCAGTTACAAGGTCTTCCAGGTTTGCCCATACCCAATTTGCCAAATCCTGCTCTTCCACTTCCAGTGTTGCCGAAATTGCCAAGTTTGCCGGAGTTGCCTAAATTGCCAGGTTTGACAGAATTGCCAAAACTATCTGGTTTTCCAGCGTTGGATTCAACAAAATTACCAGAGTTGCCAAAAATACCAGGTCGCAATCTCTTGGAACTGCCGGGTTTGCCACAGTTACCAAGTCTACCAGGTTTACCAAATCCTGCTTTTCCACTTCCAGAATTGCCAAAATTGCTTGGTTTACCGGAGTTGCCAAAATTGCCAAGTCTACCGGAACTGCCAAAAATACCAGGTCTTCCAACACCGGACTTGACAAAATTGTCAGAATTTCCAAAAACAGCAAAATTTCCAACCCTGGATTTAACAAAATCACCAGAATTGCCCAAAATACCAGGTTTTCCACAGCCAGATTTGTCAAAATTACCACATTTTCCAGGTTTTTCATTTCCAAAACCTATAGGGTCACAACTAACAAATAATCTTTCACCAAATTTCCCAAAATCACCTAATTCTCCACCTCTTCCTCAACATAATTTCCCTAACTTATTAACTAATAGACCATCTCCCTGAAATCCTCCATCTCCATATATATATCATAAGTTAACCCCTTAAAAATAGGCATAAAACACTTGCTAGCCATAAAAAAGCATCATTAGTCATGAAAACTAAGATGGAGATGGAAATGGTTTAAGCATATAAACTCCTTTTTTTTTTTTTTTTTTTTTTGTTTCAAGAGCGCTCCCTCCCAAATTTTGAAATTACTTTATATACATAGAATTCAAAATCTAAAATCTTTAATTTAGGGATAATATATTCCTACCATTTCATCTCACCTCATAAGGAAAACATATATATATATATATATAGTCAAGAAATATAAAATGGTGTGTAAGATTAAGATTTGTTGATTTTAATATCTTGCCGCACACATTAGCGTATTAACTGCTCAAACTGAATTTTGTTAATAAATTATTATTTTTTTCTTTCTATTTCAATTATTATTCTAGCTCACCGGGCAAAGCAAAATAAATAAATAAATAATTTGATTTTCATCATTAAGAAAATTACATTAGCATAATCTGATTTCTATCTTTGTGAACAACTTGAGTCAAATCTAATATCCATTCCTTAATTAATTTGTGAAAAACCTGAATGTTTGAGCTTCATTATTCTTAATTCTTCCCATGCAATGTTGAGAATGAGGTCCCCAGTAGTGTACTTTGGCAACAAATTTGTTCCTATTGCTATAATAAGTCTAGGCAGTGTTTTTTTTTCTCCAGTCGTCATTTATAACCTTTAAGGGCAGAAGCTTATTATAGAATATGATATTTGAAGGGATTTTTCTGGTCGCAAATTTTTGGAATTTTATCGACAAATGTCTCCATTAGTGACACCCTTTTAGACTATTATCATCCAATTTTCATTCGCTAAAACTTTTTCCTTGTAGTGATAGTTTGGATATTTTTGTTGATTGTATGTTTGGTTATTCATTTTTCATGATTAAAATTGCATGTTTTAGATCTTTTCTTTTATTCATGTTAGGGTTTAAATTGATTTTAATTGCATGTTTGATGGATCATTTATACAAATTACATGAGTAATTATTTCCTTTGTGCATATTAATTTTTTTAGTTATGTATGGTCAAACATGTTAATTAAGCTTGTTTTAATATATAATTAAACGGATGAATGCATGAACAACTGCATTTTTATTTAAGAACTATAAAAATACATATCTATTTAAGATGTCAATTTTGTGATAAACTGTAAACTCTGAAGTTAACAGTCAACAGTGAGATTAATTTTATAGATGAAATAGTTTCACTAAAATTTTTTAATAAATGCCTTATTTTCTAACTTGAATATTTGGGTATCTACAGTAAGTGTGCAACTTGCAAAAGATTCCTGTTAACAGTAAACTAATGCCAGTCAACCTGATAGCGGTTTTCTTGTTTGAAACGACGCGCAGATTTTGTCGTTAATGCGGTCGTTGCATTAGCATACTTCTAGCTTACATAAATAAAAATAAAATTAATCAAGACTTTACAATTTTAAAAGAACCCAGTTCCAAACCCAAGACTAGAATGTTTGTAAGACATCACATTTGTGTTGAATCCACCATTCTTTGGATCAAAATGAAGAACCCCAGCAGTATAACTCTTTGTATTTGGCACATGAAATTGAGAAAGACGAGGATTTGTTGGTTGATTCAGAAGCTGTTCAGCTTGCTTTCCCACATTATGCTTCAGCAACTCTAAAGATGCCTTTAACTGCTCAAGCTGTGCCAAATTAAGTTCCTCAATAGGAGACTCCCACCAGTTCTGAGCTTGACTAACTTTTCTTGCTTCATCAATCTCTTCGCCTCGCTTACTCTCCATTTCCACTTGATCCAGAGCCTAATGAATAAATCATTTTCTACTAAATTTTGATTAAAAATGAGAACAAACAAGGTTAGATATATATACTCTCAAATTTGTGGTCAATTAACTAGTACCTGAGTAAGCTGCAGATTGAGCTTGCAGACCCTGGCATTACGGTGAGCTTCAATAAGCTGCAGCGCACCTGAAATATGTGAAGGATTTCTTGACAGAAAACGTTCAATAACTGCGTCAACAGAAGGGTGGCCGAAAGAGAAGACTTTCTTGCCCGGTGAGAAGACTACAACAGTGATTTCAGCCCCACACAGAGTCGAAAGTTCACTGGCCTTCTTGAAAATGCCATATCTACGTTTCGAAAAGGTTACTAACAGATTGCTCTCCTTAGATATTCTCACCATTTCCATTTTCTGGCGGCCTTTACTCTTTCGTGACATTGCGAGCGAAATGCTTCCAGGCAATATTGGAAAGGATAGAGGGAAAGATAATCAGCATTTATAGGATTTTAAAGTTTTAGGATTTCAGATTCAGAGATATCAGGATTTATTTGTTTGTGCTGAATATTCTTTGTATTATGTTAGAATCTGCTAAAGGCTAACATATTTGGTATAAACATAATGAATAATAAAATTAATTATTCTACTATTGTTCTTTACACCATTGACCAATTCATCCCCATCAGATACAGAAAAGATTGGATTGTGTATGTTGGTTGTTACAGTAATTGCCTATTCACTCTTGACTAGATACAATGAACGTATTACTTGGATAGATATGCTTTGCTCAGTCTTGCCTCCTTTATCATTCCTCCTTATTTGGGCAACTGGTGCAACAAGTGAAATAGTTGAAATAATTAACTAAATTGGGGTATATTAATATTGTTTTTTAATCTTATATTGATGATTTAATTATACTTTCTGCCTTGATTTTTTCTCTATTGAAATCCAAGATTGATCAACCACAAGATGAATATGGCTTGTCACCTAGTGACCTAGAATCTCAGCTCATAAAGATATTGCATTAATAGTTTAATAATGGATAAATATAGCTTTTGGGATGTTGAGAAAAATTTAAAATATACAATTCTAAATTTATATTTCAAATAACAATTTCAATGAGAGATTTGAGATATAACAAAAATTTTATTAAACTGAAAATATAACAAAAAAGTTTTAACTCTCACAAACATTTAAAACTTGTATTTTTTTTTTTCATTTTTTTATAATTTAAACATTAGAAGTATGTCTATTTATAGGCACAATAATAAAATCATATCATATATTTGCTCAAACTTACACTATACATTTTTAGTGAAAAAATTAGTGGTGATGAATGTATCTAATATGTATTTAATATTTCAACAAATTAGGTAGAGATAAGTGCATCTAATTTTTTCAATGCAACAAACTTAATTTTTCAACAAATTGGTGGAGATGTGTGTACCTAATTTTACAACAAATTAGATCTCGTGGGTGTAACTAATCTCTTAATAATTATTTTAGTTTGACATTGATTTTTAACACTCCCCATCAATGTCGACTTTCATTCTCTGTATTATGTCGAGCTATCAATGAAATATTTTGAGCTTGCTTATACTTAGACTTTTTATGAATAGATCTGCAACTTGATCATTCGTTTTGATTTGTCTCATCTCAATTTCTTCTTGCAAAACTTTTTTTTTGAAAAAAATGATAATATATTTTAACATACTTAGTTTTTGCATGAAAGATTGGATTCTCCGCCAAACAAAGTATTAACTGATTGTTATAGTATAACATAATTGCATAGTCTACTAGTTGATGTAAATTATTCATTAGTTGTATTAACTATGTACTTTCTTGAGTTTCTATTGCCACTGTTTGATATTCAACTTCAATGATTGATAATGATACCATCAGTTGTCTCTTGCTACGCTAAGAAATTGTTCTAGAATCAAACTTAAATATGTATCCAATTGTTGATCTCATGGTGTTGTGATCTTCTGCATAGTCAAGATCGCAATAACCAACTAACTTGCAGTCTTTACCTTTCTTGTACAAAAAATCATAGTTAATTGTACTTTTCACATATCTCAATATTCATCAAACTGCAAGAAATGTCAGGGCTAGTCAAAATTAAGTAAATCAAACTACCTACCAATTATTGATACATCATCGCATCTTCCCAATATTTTTCCTTCATGTGCACATATTTTGGCATTTGTTTCCATTGGTGTCAAAATTGGTTTACATTCGAGCATTCTGAACCTCTTCAACAAACCTTTAAAATATTTTTAATGATAAAAAAATATTTCTTCTTGTGTGCGATCAATCTCTAAATCGATGAAGTGCTTAAGCTATCTAAGTTCCTTCATATAGAAACGTACTGATAAAATCTCATTCGTCTGAAGAATTTTTGCCTCATCGTCACATGTTATGATTAAATTATCCACATACATTAGCACAATAGCTAACTTTGCTTTATTGGCTTGGACAAATAAGTTGGAATCTGTAGATATTATTGAATAACCAATTTGTATTAGAAATTCAACAATATTATCATACCATGCTTTGAGTGCTTGTTTCAATCCATAAAGTGCTTTCTGTAGCTTACACACATTTCAAGATGATATTGACTCTGAAAATCCATTGGTTGAATAATGTAGATCTCTTGATTCATCTCTCCATAAAGAAAAGTGTTATTCATATCCATCTGCCACAAATTCTAGTCTTTATTAGCTGCAAGTGTAAGTAGGACTCGTACTGTTATAAGTTTTGCTACTGGACTAAACGTTCCATCATAATCTAATCCGTACTATTGAGAGAATCTTTGAGCTACCAATTGTGCCTTATACCTCTCAATTGACCCATCTGGACGACGCTTTATCTTGTAAACCTACTCATAGGATATAAGTTTCACATCTATTGGCTTTGACACAAGATCCCAAGTTTGATTTTGCTCAAGTGCATCGATCTCTTCTTTCATAGTTGTCATATACTCAGAACTATGCAATGTTTCTTTGAATGTCTAAGGTTCTATTGTAGTTGCTTCTTTGACTATGGTTGTGTTGGCGTATTTGAGATTTGACTTTCATATTTTTGTTAACCTACAGAATGGAGATTGCAGAGTTGATTCTTCAGTTTCACTAGACTCACTTTCTTTGTTTGGTTATTAATACATGTCAT
This sequence comes from Triadica sebifera, assembly GCA_023653625.1. Classification (NCBI taxonomy): domain Eukaryota; kingdom Viridiplantae; phylum Streptophyta; class Magnoliopsida; order Malpighiales; family Euphorbiaceae; genus Triadica; species Triadica sebifera. The sequence goes on from CM042896.1 coordinate 24,513,722, forward strand.
TTTGTTAGGGACTCTAAATCACTATTTGTTCGACATCATCGCCGTTTAGATCTTCTGATTCATCTGAACTTAGTTGGTTTGAACTGTACGTTTCTCCATCTTTTGTTGTAATTTATCTCCAAATTCTCTGGAGTTTGGCAACACCTCTTTCTCTGAGAACCACCAAGAAGATGCTTCATCGAATACCACATCTCATAAAATGTAGCATCTTCTATTTGTTAGATAGCAACATTTCCCCCTTTCTTTGGTTATCGTATACCATAAAGATATATCTAACAACTTTCTTGTAGTACTTGCTTTGTAAATGATCAGAAAAGAATGCATAACATACATAACCAAATACTTAAAAGTAGCTAACTGTAATTTTCATATTTTACAATTTCTCATAGGGTGAAACTCATTCAAACCTTGCTTGAGGAAGCCTATTGATCATAAATATTGCAGTCTTCATTGCTTCAGCCCGAAAACTTTATGGTACGTTCTTTGTATATAACATATTTCGATAAACTTCTGCAAGATGTCAATTTTTTCTCTCAGCTACACCATTTTATTGTGCTATGTTGCACAAGTGTACTGATGATGTATTCGACATTCCCTTAGGTATTGAGAGAAGTCATTTGAGTTATATTCTCCTTCGTTGTCGGTGTATAAGCAATAAATTTTATTTTCCACTGACTTTCTGAACTCTTTAAACTTTGAAAATATTTCAGATTTTTTTTCATAAAGAAAATCCATACATATATGGAGAAGACATCAATAAATGTCATCATGTACCGCATGCTACCAATTGATGGTTGCTTAATTGGTCAGAATACATAAGAGTGAACTAATTCTAATGATTCGTTTGCTTTAAACTTTGATTCTTCGTATGACAATTGGTGTGTTTTACTATGTTATCATCTAGTACATACTGTGTTTATTCACACATCAAATTAAGAAAACCCTTTAAGCATCGAGTTCTTCATTATCACACTTAGCTTGAAGTAACTAACATGACCTAACTGCATGTGTTATAGATCTGATGTCTCATTTTTTCATGTCTATCTACATGTAGATTATGTTGACATCATATAGACTGACTCCAATTGTTGCCCCTTCATTGTTGGTATTTCTGAGATTTTAAGGTCATAATACATTTTCATATCTCGAGAACTGAACAAGATATAATGGCCTAATGATTCAATTGAACCATATATAGCAAAAAAAATTTCATTCATGGGACATGGTAAATATTTTAAAGTGACACATAGTTTGAATTATATTGAGACGCAACTATCGTCTTACTAATGTGAGCGACCAGTACTTTAAGTTATGGATTGTCACTACCACACAACTTTTCTTATACTCAAACAAGTTTTGTAACTTCTATTTGTCACCTGTCATATGATTTGAGCAGTTTGAAACTACAATTCAGTCATTCTTATAGTCAATCTATTCTAAGATTGTTACTGTGAGAGCTAATTCTATTTTCTCTATAGTGAATAACACTTTGGTATCCCAACCATCTTCATTATTCTTCTTAGAATTGGAAGTAACAGTGTTACTTTTAATAGGCCTTTTCTTGGTCCAATAATGTTTCGTTATGTGGCCCATCTTTCGTAGTTGTAACACTCTTCCTCGAACATTATACTATTATCCCGATTTTTTGAAGCTCCCTTTGGATGAGAGCCTCCTTTTTCTTAATGAATTCTCACCTTGTCACCATCTTTTTTAGATCCATTGGTAATGTGCTGCTTGAAAATGTCTTTAGTTTTGCTAGTAACAAATGTACTCTCCTCACCCTTCAGTGGGACTCTTCCCATTTGGTTAGTCATAGCTTCCTGACTTGTAAACAATTTTTTCAAACTCAACAAGCAATGGTTGTATCAACCATTATTGTACATCGACAATGAACTCTCGGTATTCGGATCTCAAACCATAAATAATTATTCTTTTTATCTTGATTTCTCTAATTGGAGTTGGATCTAATTTTGAAATTTTGTTGTATATCGTCTTCACCTTGTGGAAATATTGGGCAATCATCATGTCACATTGTGCCATTGATAACAGCTCGCTCTCGAAAAGTTGCAGTCATGTATAATTCTTCTTTAAAAAGAGTGTAACAAAAGTATCGCATGCTTTCTTAATATTTTAGCATCTCGAATGTGCTCCAACATTTATTTTTCAATTGTGGTCTTTAAGCAAATATCGCTTTGCCCGCTTTAATCTTCCACTTTCGCAAAACATCTTCTATCACCGGTTGTATAACTTCATTACCATCGATAACCTTTTAAAGATGACCTTTGTTGAGTTTCTTGATTCTTCCGACTACTTGAAAGTCATTCATCGTACCGATATGATTTCGACTAATATGAACAAGTTTGATTAATAAACTTTCAATATACCAAATTCCTCATGACTCAAAATAGCTCTATCAAGAACGATCTTTGACCGTCCCTCTCTGATACCAACTTTTAAGGATGAATAATAATTTAACTTATTTTCTGATGTGAATGATCTACTTATTAATGGCAACCGCATAATATACGATAAGTAAATATTAACATCCAAATTAAATTCTGATATCAATTATTGATAAAAATTTAGAATATACAACTCTAAATTTATATCTCAAAAAAGAAATTTACTTGGAAATTAGAGATATAACAAAAACTTTATTAAATTGAAAATATTACAAAGAAATCTCTTAAATCTCACAAAATACTCAAGACTTATAGTCTTATTTTTTTCTTCACTCTTTTTATGATTTAAGTCTTGGAAGTGAGCTTATTGATAGACACAAGGATAAATCTATGTTAGACATTTGTTCAAATCCACACTACACATTTTTAGTAGAAAAATTGGTGGTGGTGGATGTACCTAATATGTGCTTAATCTTTCAAAAAATTAGGTAGAAGTGGATGCATCTAATTTTTCCAACACAACAAGCTTAATTTTTCAACAAATTGGAAAAAGATGGATTATTTTGTGAAAGAATTTTTGGGCCCATAAAAAGTGGAATTTGTGCTTGAGGAAGCTGAATATAGACGTTTCTTTCCCCCCCACATGGATTCAAATCCAATATAGTACCTATGGGTACATAAGAAATGTGCCTTGGTGGTGAAATGGTAAACACACGAAGGTGCCGAGTTGGAATCCTATTCTAACTAAGGATTCTTGGGTTCCGGAGGATCCAGCTACAAGAACTTTTTTTGTCTTGGTCCCAATTCAACACTAAACAAGTACGAACTAATTACATTGAGAGGACCTTTCCCTAGTACGAGAGGACCGGGAAGGACGCACCTCTGGTGTACCAGTTATCGTGGCCACAGTAAACGCTGGGTAAGACCAAGCTCATGAGCTTATTATCCTAGGTCGGAACAAGTTGATAAGATCCCTTTTTTTACGTCCCCATGTGAGTGTATCTAATTTTATAACAAATTAGTGATGATGGGTGTACCTAATCTCTTAACAATTATTTTAGTTTGACATTAATTTTTAACAAGGGATACATAAATATAAATAATTTCATAAGATGCACATTAATTATAATAATGAAATACATACATTATTAACAAATTAATCAAAGTAAGAGCTGCAAAATCCATGCATTGACACAAACAAGTTCATAAGCAAGAGGAGATTTTTTAAATGCCTTATTACTTAGGGATTTCCCTATTTAAATATAATATCATACGTTCATATATAGTTACAATTCAATTAACAAAAGTTAAAATATAAACATGTAGCCAAAAAAGGGAAAAAATGAAGGTAGAAGATTATATATCTATCTGTGCTTAGGATTCAACTGGGGTTGGAATTTTATAACCACACAATTCGATAACTCTAATACCACTAAGTTAAAACTTACTGATTGGAATATATATATATATATATATATATATATATATATATATATATATATATATATATATATATAACATGTATAAAATTGCACTCTAAATATGGAGCATATTACAGAAAAGAGCGTGAATATATACATATTGGTGAAGAAAAAGAAGAAGAATGTTAATTCATCATTGATGAAGAAGAGCATGAACTTGACAACTGCATTAAAGAACCAAAACCAAAACCTACAGAATGTGGTTGATTTATAGATGAACTAGAACCTAAGTTTGATGGAGCAGGCTGTGGAGAATCAACTAGCTCAGGGAATCATGCATGTTGGGCAATTTTTGTTGTGAAGCAAAGGGAAACTTAAGGAGATTAAGCAAGTTGGGCAAGTTTGCAGGTAATGGAGGCAAGGGAAACTTTGGGAGATGAGGGAAGTTAGGCAAGTTGGGCAAATTTAGTAATAGAGGGAATGAAAATTTAGGGAGATTAGGGATATCAGGCAAGTGGGAAAAGTTTGGCAAGTTTGGTAGTGGAGGCAAAGGAAATGTCAAAAGATTTCGAGCAGAACTAGAACTGCTAGAACATGGCAGATTAGGGATATCAGGCAAGTTGGGTAAGTTTGATAGTGGAGTTGGAAATGTCATCAAAAGATTATGAGTAGAGAGCTATTACCAGAACTAACGGAACGTGGTGGTAGGACATATTTATGCTCCATCGATGGAGTAGGCTTTGGTAAATCAACTTGACTTGGGGAATCACTATTACAAAAAGTACTTTAGATTTAAGATTATACGTGTCGATTTATAAAAAATCTTATGCATATATTAAACGCAGTGACATTTTTGTAATTAAAGTCAAAATCATAAAGAATACATGTCTATTATTATATAATAATCGACACATAAAACTAAAAGATACTATACACATCGGTTAAAAATAATAACTAACACATATAACTAAACCATATACTTCGGTCATTTTGACCGACTATAAAACTCAACTCATGTACATCACTCATTTAATCGACGCATAAAATCTAATATAGCCAATGCACATAGCATATTTTTGTACTAGTGAATTAAGCTTGTTAGGCAAGTCAAAGGGAAACATAGGGAGATTAGACAAGTTGGGCTAGTTTGGTAATGGAGGCAAGGGAAAGTTAGGGAGATTAGGGTTATCAGGCAAGTTAGGCAACTCATGAATAGGAAATGTCATAAGATTGCGAGTTGCTAATCCAACATCCATTGTCAAAGCAAGGCAAAGATTTACAAAGAAAAATCTCCATTTAGCCATCTTTAAATTATAAACAATATATGCTTACCACTAAGGATAAATTAGAGAATTAATTCTTTTGGAAGAGATGAATGAAGGATACCTTTGATTTATATTGTGATGGAAAAACCAAAAATGAGGGGAAGATAGAAAAAACAACCAAAAATAATAAATAAATAGAGAACCAGAGACAAAAACGTAATCCTTAATCTGCTCTGATACCATAAAATCTTTGTGGAGATTTATAGTGATCTATCATTTCTTTGCTATATTCGAGCATTACAAATCTATTTAATTATGATTTTTTGAAAGGGTCGGGTATTTAATCATTGACAGATCTGCATAGGGGCTGATGGAGGCCACAACCCCCCTATTTAGTTATAAAATTATTATAATTACTTTAATTTTTTTAGCCCCTCTTTTAATCAAATATTCCATAGTTACATCCTTAAAGAACAAAAATTAGATATGTTTATTTTATATTTTGGCCAATAGCTCTTTAATTTGTTACTTTTTTTTTATTTTTGTTTTCTTTATATTTAGATATAACAAATTTATTATATAAATTTATTAGATAATATGATTTTAAAAAATATATATATAAATTTGCCCCCCTAACTTAAAATTTTGGTTCCGTCACTGTATTTAATTATGACTTACTCATGAAAAATTATACAATGTGTTATTTTTTTCACTGAAAATAATAATTGTGATATATAGGTTGATGTTGTCTGTTAATCATATATGAAATATAATACAACCATTGTTGTACTTAATGTCAAAAAATCAAGCATTGACGTATTTTATAGATCATGTAGTTTATTTGAGTACATTAAAGTGAAAAATAAAATAAAGTTAGGGTTTGTATAGTTAACCGTTAAAGAATGTCATGCTGACATTCTAGCCATGAAATTCAATGGTTTTTATAATCAAAACCCATCAGCCAATCATTGAACAAGCTATCAAATTATCATCATGTTGCTCCTTGCAAAACTTAAAAATTTGACACTTTTTGAATTTGAGGAGTGATTATTACATTATTCATATAACCTTTTCTATTACATTTTTTTTAAATTTTTTCACTGTCACCTACCCTTATTTTTTTTATAGGATGGAGAATATAATAGAGAATGTAAAAGGAGAAAGTGTTTATCATTTATTTTTTATTTTTTTTAGAAGTTTTTAATGTTTTTTATTAGCTATTTGTAGGCTATATCTTCGTGCATAGTACCACCACCGACAAACGTAAGACATCATTAAAATCAGCTTGACAAATTATTGATGCTTAAATTTATAAGGAGATTTAAATAATGGGGTGGGTTACACCCTAAAAATTGAATTATGGTCTAATTTACCCCATTATTTAAAATATATATATATATATATATATATATATATATATATATATATATATATATATATATATATATATTTCAGTAATTTCTAAGTAATCGATCAACCACATTTACATAAAAATAATAAATCTGATTTTCAAAATAGATTTATATAAGTTTGACAACTTACATTTTAATTTATTGACAAGCGGCAGTTTCATAGCATATTTAACATTTTAAATGAGATGATGAAGCTTCATTTTCCTTCTTTTTTTTTTTTTTTTTTCCAATCTTCCCCTTACCGCATTTCATGGCCACTGGATACAGTAAAAATTGGATTATTTAGTAATCTTTTTTACGGAAATTGCCTATTTAGCTTGACTAGATTCGGTGAAGAAATTGCTGGTATAGGTGTGTGTATATATATATATATATATATATATATAGTCTTGCTGCCTCTTTTATCATTTCTCGTTCTTGAATTTCCTGATAATCAATCTTCTGTATCTGTAGAAGTAGTACTACAATTAAAGAAATTTAGTTGCCCGTTAGCAAAATGTGCTAACGTCTATAGCAAATTAAATTACATGGATATTGCAATATGGCTAAAATATGTATTGCTTTTTGTATTATTCCAATTTATACTTTCTGCCTTTGTTTTTGTAGAAATTGGAAATTCATCCTTGGCAAGATAGATATCTGCCACCAAGAATAATAGCCATTTCGATAAAATATTGCAAACTGGAATCAAAATAAAATGTTCTTTGTACCAAAAAAAATTTTAAAAAAAGTTATTTTCTTCATTATTGACAAAATGATTTATTTATTTTATTTTGTAAACTATTAATTTTGCATAATGTATATTTTCTTATACTTCCTTTAAATTAAAAAAAAAAGATATTTGAACCAATTTTCATAGTTAAAGAAACACTAATTTTTTCCAATGTGGTCTAAAAAAACTAATTACCAATTAAATAGAAAAAAAATTTACAAAAAAAAAAAAGGAAATATTGCTGATGAAATAGACAGAGAAAATACAAAGAAAGATATTGGTAGGAGAGCTTCACGCCTCAAAGTGCCGACCCAATTGAAACTAGATTTAGGATTTGATATTACTTTTACCAAAACTAATTTTGGAAAAAAAAAATTTATTTTTAAATTTTTTTATTTTTGAAAATTGTTTTTGGAGATAAGCAAATAAATAAATATTTTTTTTCAGAAACAGGTTTGAGAAAAACGGTTTATAAAAAATTAAAAAAGTCAATGAATTAAATCAAAAAAAATTTAAATCTGTTTTTTATACACCTAACATCAATATCAAATACCCTTAGTCTATCTGGATAAAATGATGTATGCACAACAAAAAAAAAAGAAAAAATCTTTTACAAAAAAAATGAAAAAGTATTTTTAATTATCATTCACATGTTTTATATATTAAAAATAAATAAAATTTTACTTTGTATACTACAACATCACAAATTAAATTGATAAAAATAATTATAAGATATAAATTATATTAAAACTATGGAAACAAAAAACTGATGAATTAAAAAACTTTTAAAAAAATATCACTTGATCTCTCACCTCAAATACTGAAATAGAATTGTAAAAAAAATTAAAATCTTCTAAAAAGACAGTGGTTGGTTGATTCTCTCATATCCATTAATTAGCCCATTTCCAAAGTCTTCAAATTTCTCAAATCCAAAATTGATACCACAGACACGGAACCATTAATCTAAATCAGTATCTTTGCCCATAAATTTTAAATTTTATAATTAGCAAGCTTTCCTATAAATTTTAGAATATTCTGACTTTAATATCAAGCAAACTACAATTAAATTTGACAAATTATAACTCAAGGTTGGATATGATGGTAAGCTAATTAACCAGAAAAAATAAGTACTCACATAGTTTTTCTTAACTACATCACCTACCCCCAACCAATAATTAATCTCAGCCTCTATATATAAACCAGAAACTACACCTTTCTTTTCTCATCCCAAAAACAACAAACATCCTTAATTTGCTTTAAAAGTTTATCAAATTGAAGCTTCATTATGGCTTCTTTCAAGTGTTTGATCTTTGGTTTTTTAATGGCTTTATCATTTTCACGCATGGATATGAGTTTTGCAGCTCGTCATCTTCTTCAATTGCCACCTCTACCTTCAGTGCCAAATTTGCCAAAGCCTACATTGATGCCACCATTGCCCAGTGTCATTCCAACTCTGCCACAGCCCACGGTGCCCACGAACAACCCATCTCTACCTAAGCCTACATTAATGCCGCCTCTGCCTTCTGCTAATCCAACTCTACCACAGCCCACATTGCCTACCAATAACCCATCTCTGCCTATGCCCACATTGCCTCCATTGCCAACTATCCCATCAATCCCAACCATCCCAATTATCACTTCAATCCCCACTATTCCCTCCATCCCACTCCTTTCTCCACCACCTAGTAACTAAATTATACTGTATGTTAATTCTCTTGGGAGAAGACTATACATATCGGTTGTTATATTTCTAAATATTTGTCATTTTTATCGTTATTGCAGTTGGTGGTATATCCTATATATGTAGTTACATATAATGTGACTTGTTTTTTTCTATTTATTGGATTTCAGGATTATGATTTTATAATTTTAATGTTTATTAATTAGTATATATATTATTGCACTTCTTTTTGTATATATGTCATGGCAGGACTTTATCTTATCACATGCGTTCTATTTGATATTCTAGCAAAATCACAACTATTTAAGGTAATACTAAAAACGTTACTAATTAGAAAAAAATAACAAAATAATAAATACTTAACAATCATCCATAAAAGTTTTCCCACATTACAAAGGGAATGTATTGAAATCAAGAATTTTTTTAATCAATATCCTGAATAACAAGATGGCAGTGCAGAACACTTACTAATTGGTACACAAGCAAAACTATCTATTCATGAATCACTTTTTCAAAATCGGACAATTCTTCGATCCCCTTAAGGTTAATGTGATTATGTAGCATATCAATTTCTAGATAAATTAGATCTTCAAAAAGTTAAACGGACAGACCGGAGATGCAATTGATATTTTCCTAATTGGAGGGTTTTCATGACAAGTTCTAGTATAGAGGGATTAATTGGAAATTTGGGTGAAAGATGGAGAAGGTGTTTGTGAAGTTGTGTTGTTAAATGGCCAAGATCAAAATTACCTCTTTCTTTATTCTAATATTTTTCCTATTATATTCGGGTCATTTACTTATTTGTTCTTATTTTCCTATTTCGTTTTCTATTTTTGATTTGCCTATAAATAGATCTCTTTTATATTTTATAGATTATTCTATAGTTAATAATATCTTATCAAATTATCAAACTTCCGAATACAACAAAGTAATAATATTGGTGACTAACTCTGAATGATTTTTAATATAAAGTATTTATCTCATATCATAAATTTAACGGATATAATAAGGACCTATGATTATGGTAAAATAAGCTTTAGAACAAATTAAATTATTTTAAGTTAATAGTAAATTTATAATTATCAAATCTGACTTTTTTAGAACTATATAATTTTAATAATATTTACATGTCCCTAACTTTATGTTTACTCTAAATTACAACAAATTTTATATGAATTTAATCTTGATTGCAGTGTTATTTCTTTATTATATATTAAAAATAATAACATGGAACAACACTTTAGAGTTATATATGATCATAATCTTGATTGTAGAACTCTTATTTCCCTCAAAAAAATGTAGAATTCTCCCATAACAAATAAATTAATATACAATTTTTTTTTCCTTTTGGATCAATGACAATATATGGTCTGCTTACATTGAACGTGAATCATCAACCAAATACATTATCTTGCCACTCATTTTGGCGAGTTCGATTCTCATACTATGTAAATATTTTTATATCCAGCAGATGAATATATATATATATATATATATATATATATATATATATATATATATATATATATATATATATATATATATATATATATATATATATATATATATATATATAACCTGATCTAATTAGTTTCCATAAAAACTGGGGAAAAGCTGGAAATTTTTGTTTGATTGCTCTCGTCCATCCTTTGAAGATAATTAACGTATCTTTGGCTACAAGTGTTTCTAAAAGTCGTATGGTTACGGTATACAAACTTCTCTAGTTATCATCAAATAGGCCATAATTGTCATGTTAATTTTAGAGAAAATTACACCATTTATACCTTTTTTAATTACTTTATTAAAAATATTTTCATGATTCTAAAAATTTCATATTTATACTTCTTTCTTTCAAAATTATATATATATATATATATATATATATATATATATATATATATATATATATATATATATAATTTTCTCTTACAAAAATATCTTTCTTTTTATTTTATGTTTTAAAAATATTATTAACCTTAAATATTTTATGTTTAAAATGCTTAAATATACTCTCTAGAAACTTTAACCTCAACAATGACTTTTATTTTCTTCCTTTCCATTTGAATTCATCACTGCCATTGCTGTCCCAAAAGTTGTCCTTCACATCCCTTTCGTTGCTGTCCCAGAAGTCATCGTTCGCATCCCGTTAACCACCAACACATGCATCCACTAGCAACTGATCCCCGCTGACGCAGCATCTTCAATATTGCCATTGATCTGTATATTGTTTATTACTTCCCCTAGACTTGACACAATTTTGCCATCGTTGGCTTGTTTGTTGGTGGTCTTCACGTGAGCATCTAGGATGCAATTTCGCTGGAAAAAGCAATGGGGAGGGTTTTTTTTTTCCCTCTGCGAATGGAGGCATGCCACCGTTGCTGGTCGTCTCATCGACTCCTGGAAAGGCTCCTCACCTGGTCATGTGCGCCGGAGATAGATTGGATCGCCGGTCTTGACAGTGGCCAGTGAGTCCATGATAACGGACATGCTACCTTGCTTGTTTCTTTTGAGTTCTGGAAAAAAATCAGTTCATTTTTTTATGGGTAAGATATTTGTTTCTTTTGGATTTTTATTTTTTGTTTTTTGTTAGAATTTTTAATCTCCGTTTTGAAGAAACAGATAATACTGATAGAAGCAGCAAAATTTTTAGCACATAATGCTTCAATCAAAATCAGTCAAATACATTGTGTGTGCCCGTAGGGGTGCTGCAGCTACTTTATCCAAGCCATATACTTGGATATGCCCAGAATATTGCAAGTAACTTGGAGAATTTTGTTGGTAAAACATATGGCATATGATATTTGCACTCAATTGTAATAGCAAAAGTATGTTAATATTTATATTCTCTTTTTCTCCATTATAACTTTGAAAAGACGTTGGTTGAATTATGCTGTCTTTGCCTGTGTTTGTAGATTTGTCTTGCCCCGTTTGTTTAGTTGATGGGTGTGTTTACTGTATGCAACCGTAATCATTCACCACAATCCGGCACGTTCAAGGTAGATTTTTGCTATTTTCTCTACATAATTTGGACTTCATAGATTTTATAGAGACATTCTTATTTCAGGTGTTGGCTTTGGGACACGGCTGGACCAAATGGGAGCATGTGAAGCATTTTGTGCAGTCTTTTTTTTTTTTTTTGCAAATTTGTTGCCTCTTTGTATATCTTAGGGAAATATTATCCTGATAGTTGATGGATTTTGTCTAGTGTTTATCATGGATAAGGAAGTAGGAAAAAGTTCAATATTTGAAATTGTTTTTTGCTTTTTATTTTTTTACCATGACGTTTGAACTTGTTGATGTTAAAGAATGTTAAGGAGAATCTCACATCAAGATTTTGAAGCAATGATAAATTCATAATTATCAAATCTAACTATTTAAGTCATTCATTTCTTATATAATATCAGAGACATAAGAAAACTAATCATTAAATCTAAAACCCAAAAAGTAGAAATGTTTACATCAAATAATAAATAAATTTATGACTCAAAAAAGAAGAAAAGTTCAGGACACATGAAAATATTGGATTAAGCAAATGACAATTGGACTAATATCAATTGCACTTGAGAGTGAATGTTAAGCAAAATCTCACATGGAGTTTAAAGGATAAAATAATAGTTTATAATTGTAATATAACTAATTTTATATTGGTTTAAGTCATTTTGAAATCATGGTAAATTCACAATTGTCAAGTCCAAATACTCCTAGAGCCTTGCAATTCTAATAAGGAAAAATAGACATCCTAACGTGAAGAAATTTTGTTTTACCTTATATTTTTATCCAATTCAGAATTACCATATGCTAATTCACTTTGAAGATTACTAAAATGGATAAATAACTCTGCTTTCCTGATATTTTGTTGAATACATAGTTTGTTCATCAATTTTTAGAAATATATTATGACGTTCTTGAAATTTGGTTGAACACACTATATATCTCTTTAGTTTATTTTTTGTTGTTATACACGAATGGATAAATACCTTATTTTTTAATGTCATAAACTTGATACCAAAATGTTAAATTTGTCATTATTTTTTAATGAATTTTTTAAGTTAATAAAATGTCAAATTTGTCAAAAAGTATTTTTGATATTTTAAAGTTAATTTTGACTATTTTCAACTAAATTCTAGTTAATTAACAAAATATTCCATTCAAAAATAATATATAATTTTTTTAGTTGATGGAACCAAATTTGAGGAATATCATAATGTATTTCAAAAAATGAATGGACGAACTAATGGATTCAATCAAACTTCAGGGACGACTTAGAGTAATTTACCCTACTAAAATTCAATTGGTATACTACATATATATATATATATATATATATATATATATATATATATATATATATATATTTACTTTATATATACTCTAAATATACACATTGTATACTCAATATATACTGTAAGAAAAGAAAAAAAAACATAAAATTTCATAATTCTAATTAACTATGAAAAGGTCTAAAAGCTGGTAGAGGCATTTGATCAAATATGCTAGTGGAACCTAATTGACTCATAATATTGTAGTTGAAGCACTTGAAAGCACTCACATATCGACCAATAAAACTGCTCCTTTGATATCTTCATGATATACAACCTCGTTCTCTATATTCTCATTATTACAATTACCATTAACATCACACTCTTCTTCTTCTTCTTCTTCTTCTTCTTCTTCTTCTTCTTCTTCTTCTTCTTCTTCTTCTTCTTCTTCTTCTTCTTCATCACCATCATCATCAAAAGAGCAATCAATAGTCTCTTCTTCATCAGAAAAAAAAGCAAGCTCCCTGTTCTTGCTAACAATGGTATTAGTGGTGGAAACTCCTTATAGAGTCCCAAATTAAGCATACTGAGTACATATCAAAATTCAACAAAATTTGAATGTATATAGCCCACCGCCAATACAATAAATCAGATTTGCATAAAACGAAATGAATTGGTAAGAGAAGAACAATTAAGAAAACTCTAATACAATGAATATACTAATGATGATGAATCAGAAGAGAATACGAAGCTAGAAGAAAACGCCATTGAAGGAGAAAGCAAAATGATGGCAAGGAAGAGGGAGAAAGTGATGATGGCTTCATGGCTTAATGGAAACAATCATTTGACTCAAGGCAACTGACGGCTAAAAGAAGAAAGGATGGAGTGGTTTTTAAGGTTAAAAATGTAAAGTGATAAGAAGGTGTATTTTTGAAAAGCCAAATTTAATATATATATATATATATTGAAAGATAATTAATATTTAAAAAATATATTTGTATATGCTTCTTTTTTTTAATGTTATTTATGTAAAGATTTCATTATTTTATTTTATTTTGCTTCAAGACTACGTTTTAATAGGCAATTAGGTTTTCTTTTTTATTTCTTTTTTGAAAAGGTATTGTAATATATATTGAGAAGTTATTTAGAGAATTTGAACATATATTTAAAATTAAAAAAAAATCTATAATATGAACATTTTTGTTTGTAGATTTAAGAGAAGCATGACCAAAATTCATTGACGTAAAAAATTTTCTAAGGTTTTTTATTCCTTATATTTAGATCAAGTTGATAAATTTATTCATTGAACACAATAAATTTATATATATATAATAAGACGGTTTCGTATATGAATTGCCAATCCAAGTAAGCGTTGTTATATTAATTTTCTTTTTTCTATGGAATGGATGCTTTTGCATTGGTTAAGACAAATTGGAATAATGAAGACAAATTTTATTTGCTAGTTAATGAGAAATAATAGTAATTTTCTGCCATTCTTCCTTTTTACCTTATTTTCATTACAATATTGAGGACATCAAGGCTTCAAAAATGAACATTCACCACTTGATTTTAAAGGACAAAAAGACATTTTCAACTAGTCCTTCATAGTTTTCTACCAAATCACAACTACATTTGACAACTTTCCATTGGAAGTTAGATATATGGAGGTAAACTACTCTAAAACATAAAATTTCCCCTAACTAGTCAACTACATTACCAACTAATTGATGCATAAATTTCATGGTGTAGCCTATATATATAAACCCAACACCATAACAAATTTATATATATTGCAAACATATTTATATTTATATTTATTTAACATGGCATCCATCGATGGATTCATCTCAGCTTTCTTTATTGCTTTATCAATACTTTCAAGCATGGATGTTAGCTTAGCAGCAAGACATCTTCTGCAATTCCCTCCTCTGCCTTCAATCCCAAATCTTCCTCAACAACCTACATTCCCCACCTTGCCTACCACTCAACCCTCGACTCTACCTCCACTTCCTAGCTTGCCCACAGTGCCTACCACCGCCCCAAAGCTCACATTGCCTCCTCTTCCTAGCTTGCCCACCATTCCGACTCCCATCCCAAAGCTCAACTTGCCTCCACTGCCTAGCTTGCCCTCAATCTCCACTATCCCAACAACCATTCCCACCATTCCTTTCCTCTCTCCACCACCTGGAAACTAATTTTCTTATAGGAGATTAATAAATATCACATTGATTCGTTTCTATATATATCTGGTGTACTTTTGGCTCCTTATATATTTCACTATTTGTGTGTACTATTATGAGGTTTTTGTGTTTAATGATAATTAGTGGTTTCGAATTCTTGTATTTTTTTTAAAAGTGCAAATCTACAGCACCTTTTGGTTCTTAACATTAATTTGGTTTTAGCAATTCAACTTTTTTTTTTCTTTTATTGTTTTTAATTATCAAGATATTTTCAAAGTCAAATTATTATCAAATAGTTGAATTGATTTATATCGTAGTATAAACAGATAGACGTATCTGAACCTTACTTCTCCCTCCCTCCGTGGAAATTTGAAAAAAGGAAATAAAATAAAAAATTAATCAAATTTAGAATTTTTTTTAATTGTTATTTGATAGAAAATATTCAAACAAGAATTAATACAAGAAGACAAAAAAAATAATCAAACTAGCTAGGCCTGATGGATAACGATGCTTGGTTAATATGGTCCACGATATCTCTGTCTAGGCAAGCAAAAACCGATCAGTAATTGTGATATCATGTTCTTAAAGCATATTTATCTCCCAAACAGAATAAATTTATATAGAATTAAAAATATTAGTCGGCAGTCGCAGTTTTGGAAGATTAGTGTGTGGACCCTCCAACATGGGTCTACCACTAAATAATTAAAAAAAAAGGTAAAAAAAACTCTGCCACTCAATTTTGCAAACAATGCAGATAAAGTGGATAATGGTAAATTATGTTCACACTGTCAAACTGCCTATAAATAGCAAAGGGATTTTTCGTTTAGATTATTCCAATCTCAACCAATTGAGAGAATAAGTTGTAGAATAAGTTGTGATGGATAGTACAGTGTGAGAAATAGGTTTTTGAAATATTTTTAAAATGAGAGCGACAAAATAGTGATAAATATTATTTGGGTATTTTTAAAAGAAATATTTGTATACTACTATTTATTTTGGGATTATTTCAAATTATTATATTATTTCAAGTATTTGTATAAGAAAAACTCTTTCTTTTTGGACTTATTAATTTATATTAATGGAAGAAAATCATTCAAAATTTATCTTATAAACATAAAATATCCTATGTTTATTTTTTCTATTTATTTATTCTATATTTATTTTGTTGTTTTATTCGTTGTATCTAACAAAAGAAAATTGGAAACAAGAAGGAAAAAAAGGCATGATGTTATTATTTATTGAGAACATAACCCTTTAAAATTCAATGAGTTGATTGTAGTTGCAGACCTTAATTAATACAACATATTTATCCTTTTAAAGGATCAATTTATTGTTAATGAGGGCCACCTTTTAACAATCTTATGAGTTCTTATGTTGTGCATAAAAAATAATGAGTTTTTTTCCTTTTGTTATAGGGTTCTAATTAATTATGATTTTAGTCTCGGTCATATAATCTTGTAATTTTATGGATGACTTTTGTATCGTTAAATAAAAGTAAGATCGTCCATTAATGACAAGTTTAACTAGAATCATGAGTGTATGTTTTTAAGAGATCATCAAGTTAAAATACTTGAACAAAAAATGAAAAGATTAAACATTGTAAATGAAGCTCCATTAAATCAAATCCAAAATAATCTCCTTAATAACAATTTTGAAAAGCATAGAAATTGGGTCATAAGAAGCATAAAATGCTTCTTTTAATTAATTAAGCATACGTGGTGACCGGCCACCACCATAATTAGCTATATAATGAGGTGCACAGGATCAAGCCAAAGGGCAGATTGGAAGGTTAGGAATAGCTGGGATTGATGGAATGTTGCTAGGCAGAGTAGGTATGGTTGGCAAGCTTGGAAGAGATGGTAATGTTGGCTGTGGCAGAGATGGAGAAGTAGGCAATATTGCGGGCAATTGTGGCTGCTGTAAACTTGGTATTGATGGTAATTCTGGCAGTTGCTGAAGTTGACGAGCTGCTAGGCTAATATCGATACTCGAAAATGTAAAAGCAATGAAGAAACTCAAGATCATCAAATGGTTAGATCCCATATCGATCGGGGAAAAAATTTTCGATTATTTTTCAAGATATAAACTTACAAGAAAATTGTAATTGTAAATTTTGCTGGCAGGTTTTAGTAGTGCAAAAAGGATTATTGTTTGTGGGATTTTATAGTAGATGATATCTTGGTTATTTGCTATTTTAAGGTTGAGAATTAAAGATATTCAAATCCGTACGTGTTGGTTTCTTGTTAATTAGTTCACCAATAATTCGTTATATATGTAGTTCAATTTGGAGATGTAGGTAAAACTAAAAATAATTAAGATTATCAAAATTAGTCAATAAGATTTGGAGTTATAACAATACTTATTGTTTATAAAACTGAAATTCTTGATTTATGAAATAGTTATGAATTAAGGAGGGAGTTCATACGTTTAACACTCAGCCTTTACGAATTCTGCATGAAATAATTTTTTTTTTAAAAATCTTGATCTTAATTATAGCAATGGCCAGCTTATAAATTCTAAGTCCTTTATAGTTTATACGCTGCGGGAATTTAGATTGTCCAAATTCAAACATTAATGTTTTCATTAGGTGTTAGTTCTGTTCCAAGTTTTAACGACATGTTGTTGAACATGTCTGTTAAAATGCATATGTATAGTTCTTTATATGAACTTGAAACAATCTATATGGATGTTTGAGATTATTATTAGGTATTTAAAAAATATGTTTAGATTTTTTTTTATTTAATTGATTGATTTTTTTAATTTTTTATAAAATATTTTTCTCAAATATACTTTTAGAAAAAAATATCTATTTATCTACTTCTCTCTAAAAATATATTTCAAAATTCAAAAAATAAAAAAATTTCTTCAAAAATGGTTTTCTAAAACTTAATGACCAACGAAGCCCAATGCCTAACTAAACATTAATAATCAATACACCAAGAGGCTGTTTATTTATCATTTTGATTTTCTGTGTTTTATTTAATTTTTATGGAAAAAATGAATTTATTAATAGCGTTCAGTTTTTTATTTTTAATTTTTTTATTAAAAAAAGTGCATTTGACCGCGGATTATCTAGGCCAACTATATGTTAATAATCTTTGTAGGTACTCATATGTGGATCCACATTCATGAAAACAAAAAGAAAAAAACTCAAATATTTTCATAAACTGAACTGCTCCACTGTCTCAAACTTTTTTATTTTTAGCTGCAGATTTTCTTGACTTTGATTTCAACACAACATTTACAAATCAACATAGCAATGGAGAACTTCCCGATCCAAGAAAAAAGAAATAGAAATAAAAAAAATATTTGTTATTTTTATTCTCTTATTTTTAAGAGAGAATATATTTATTGTTGTGAGTTGTGAGTGTTTGTAAATTTTTTGTAAATTTTTTTTTCTTTCAATAAAATATTTGCAACAGTTCAGAGACGTATGCATAATTCATCGTACTCCGTTATTAATTTTGTGTGTTTTATTATTTCTCATTTATTTCGCTTTCTCACAAATCTGATTATAAAAAAATTTGTGTATTTTTTTCAACAATTGATATCAGAATTTTGGTTGTATTTTTTATTTATCCACAAAGGTATTCTAATACACAATGATTTGTAGAAATTGTGAGAAACGATCAAGAAGAAGCCAAATTCAAGTAGAAGCGATGATCGTAGACAAAAGAAATGTGAAAATTAAAAAATTCAAAAGTGCGGATTTTGGCTTTTGGAAAATGCTGATAAAAGATTATTTGTATAAAAAAATGTATATCAACCTCTCTCAGGATAGAAGCTAAAGACTATGAAGGAAGAAGATTGAAATCTTCTCAACAAACAAACTCTCAGGGTTATCCGATTAACGTTATCACACAATATTGTTTTCAACATAGTAAAGAAAAAAGTCACAGTGAGTCTTATAACCGCTCTATCTATCCTGATGAGGCGTCTGTTCAGTTTGCGAATGACGAAAGTCGCATCAGTAATTCAATATCTGAATGAACTCAACACAGTCACAACTCAATTGAATTTGGTTGGAATTGAATTTGATGAAGAAGTACGAGCATTGATACTTTTGTCTTCTCTACCATAAAACTAAAATGTTACTGTTACGGCTGTGAGTAGCTCGTTAGATAGCACTAAGTTAAAATTTGACAATGTTTGTGATTTGTTTCTTAGTGATTAGATCCAATGAAAAGAGTTGGATCAATCATCAACCTTTTCAGTTTTACCTACAAAGTCAAAAGGAAGAAATTCAACTAGAGGGAATGGAAATGCCAGATCAAACTATCAAGGTAGATCAAAAGATAGGAGGTCCAAATCCAGGAATCTCAGTAATTCTCATAACTCAAAGACTGTCGAATGTTGGAATTGTGGGAAGACTGCGCACTACAAAAATCAGTGCAAGAAAACACCGAATGACCATAAAACAAAGACATAGACAAATGTTACTTTCACCTCATGAGGCAATGACGCGTTGATATATTCTTTGGAGAGCAAGAATGAGTCTTGTGTGACTCAAGAGTATCGTTTCATGCTACTTCGCAAAGAGAATTCTTCAAAAGGTATTACCCTAGAAACCTTGGAAAGGTATACCTTAGTGATAATTAATCTTGTGCTATTATTGGCGAATGTGTAATGAAAATTAAGTTGAACATATTTATTTGGAAGCTAGAAGATATCAGACATATTCTCAATCTGAGAAATAACTTAATCTCAGTAGGATAATTATCTAATGAAGGTTACATTACGATCTTCCATGGTGATAATTGGAAGATTTCAAATGGCGTAATGATAGTTACTCGAGGCAAGAAAAGTGGCACTGTTTATATGACAGCAAGAACACACTGTTCAATCCCAATTAAAGCTGGCAAAGAAAACCCCAATTTGTGGCACCAGATACTAGTTCATATGAGTGAAAAGGGGATGAAGATTATGCATTTGAAGGAAAACTTTCAAGTTTACAATCAGTAGAGATAGACATATGCGAAGATTGCATACTTGGAAAGCAAAAAAGAGTCAACGTTCAGACAAGTGGAAGAACCCCAAAGAAAGGAAGGCTAAAGCTCGTTCACTCTGATATTTAAGGATCAACGACCATCTCATCCATTGGTGAAAAATACAATTTTCTGACTTTCATCAACGATTACTCTAGGAATGTATGGGTTTGCTTTCAAAAGCATAAGATTGAAGTGTTCGAGGCTTTCAAAAGATGAAAAACTATGGTTGAAAATGAGATAGGTATGAAGATCAAAAAGCTCAAAACCGACAATAGTGGTAAATATGAAGACACTAAATTCAAGAAATTCTGCTATGAGCACGGTTTCAAAATGGAGAGAACTGTGTCCAGTACACCTCAACACAATGGTGTAGCTGAACGTATAAACCGAACGTTGATAGAAAGAGCCAAAAGTATTCATATACAGTTAGGTCTACTAAAGCAGTTCTGAGCAGAAGCAGTCAACACAACAACATATTTAGTCAATTGAGGGTCATCAGTTCCATTGGAACACAGAATACCAAAGAAGGTATGAAGCCAAAAAGAGATAAAACAATTACATATAAAAGTTATTGATTGTGTAGCATATGTGCATATTAGTGATTAAGAAATGAATAAGTTTGATCTCAAATCCAAGAAACGCACCCTCATCGATTATGGTGAGGATTAATTTGGCTACCGTATTTGGGATGACAAAAATAAAATGGTCATCCGTAGCAATAATGTGATTTTTGATGAAAGGATGATTTACAATAAAATACATAAAACAATCGCCAACAACTCATAACAGAATGAGCTAGTATTTGCAGATACAGATGATGTCCCATATATTTCCATATTGAAATCGATTGTAATAAGTCTTTATCCAGAGGAACTCGTTGGACATAGCAATATGCAGTAGTTTGACACACCTACTCCAGCTCCTATATTGAGAAGGTCTTCTCGACCTCTGTATCTAATAGGAGATATATGAATTATCAGTTATTTACTGAAGGAGGGGAAACTGAATGTTATAATGAAGCTTGTAAATTTAATTTCTAAAGTCAATCATATATATCTTAATATTTATTTTCGTGTACAATATAATTTTTTTTGGTCATTTTGCCAACATACATATAGAAAAATTACTCTGACACATTTGGTGATATTAACAAATGCATCACTAAATTTTTTTCCAAAAATCACTTAAATAGTCATTGATATTTTGGTCAATAATATATATATAGGATGAGGGGTGAAGTTGATGCTAAACATTTTTAAAATTCTTAAATTAGTCTTTTCTATTTTTTTAACCCTTTTTTTTTTGTCAAAAGAGCACAAATCCGCCCACTTTTGTAACAGATATCATGTTCTCAAAATTTTTGTTGAGTTTTGAAAGCTGATTGAAAATTACTTTTTAAAATTTTCCAAGGTGATTGGAAAGGTAGACTTTAACATTCTTATGAGTTTTTATGTAGACAAAATAATGTGTTTTTTTTTGGGTATAAAGGTTCTAATTAATTATGATTTGAGTCTCACAATCATATAAACTTGTAATCATGTGGATGACTTTTTTTATGGTTAAATAAAAGTTAGTTCTTCCAATGACAAGTTTAACTATGAGTGTGTGTTTTTAAGAGATCGTCAAAGTTAAGATACTTAAACAAAAAATGAAAAGATTAAACATTGTAAATGAGGCTCCATTAAATCAAATCCAAAATAATCTCCTTAATAACAATTTTGCAAAGCATAGAAATTGGATCATAAGAAGCATAAAATGCTTCTTTGAATTAATTAAGTATACGTGGTGACCGGCCACCACCATAATTAGCTATATAATGAGGTGCACATGATCAAGCTAAAGGGCCGATTGGAAGGTTAGGAATAGCTGGGATTGATGGAATGTTGCTAGGCAGAGTAGGTATGGATGGCAAGCTTGGAAAAGATGGTAGAACAGCAGGCAGAGTCGGCAATGTTGGCTGTGGCAGAGATGGAGTAGTAGGCAATATTGCGGGCAATTGTGGTTGCTGTAAACTTGGTATTGATGGTAATTCTGGCAGTTGCTGAAGTTGACGAGCTGCTAGGCTAATATCGATGCTCGAAAATGTTAGAGCAATGAAGAAACTCAAGATTATCAAATGGTTAGATCCCATATCGATCGGGAAAAAAAATTTAGATTATTTTTCAAGATATAAACTTGCAAGAAAATTGTAATTGTAAATTTTGCTGGCAGGTTTTAGTAGTGCAAAAAGGATTATTGTTTGTGGGATTTTATAGTAGATGATATATTGGTTATTTGCTATTTTAAGGTTGAGAATTAAAGATATTCAAATCCGTACGTGTTGGTTTCTAGTTAATTAGTTCACCAATAATTCGTTATATATGTAGTTCAATATGGAGATGTAGGTAAAACTAAAAATAATTAAGATTATCAAAATTAGTCAATAAGATTTGGAGTTTTAACAATACTTATTGTTTATAAAACTGAAATTCTTGATTTATGAAATAGTTATGAATTAAGGAGGGAGTTCATACGTTTAACACTCAGCCTTTACGAATTCTGCATGAAAAAATTTTGAAAAAAAAAATCTTGATCTTAATTATAGCAATGGCCAGCTTATAAATTCTAAGTCCTTTGTAGTTTATACGCTGCGTGAATTTAGATTGTCCAAATTCAAACATTAATGTTTTCATTAGGTGTTAGTTTTGTTCCAAGTTTTAACGACATTTTGTTGAACATGTCTGTTAAAATGCATATGTATTGTTCTTTATATGAACATGATGTTGAGAAAATTAAAATCGGATAGAGCAAAAGTGCAGCAAATAATTTGAGAAAATTACAGATAAAATGGAATACACAGATTTTACGTGGAAAACTCCTAAAAAAGTAGGGTAAAAACCACGGACAAAAATAGAAAAATTCACTATGAAAGAAAATATGAGATTATAACTTCTCTCTAATAATTAAGGAGATAACAAATTAACTTTCTCTTTAAAATTAGAAGAACAAAAAAATAACAAATATTTTTCTCTCTCTATTTTTTTATCTCTCTCTCAGATTTGGAGACTCCCTCTTTCACTCACAAAACTTAGAACTTTTTATGTTATTTGCTGAGAAAGAACTCTGCCTTTTATAGGCAAAGAAATGGATTCAAACATTGCTCCTGTTCTTTCTAACAAGATTTTGTTCATCCATTCAGTCACTCTATTTTGTTGAGGAGTGTGTACTGCAGTAAACTGCCTTTTGATGCCTTCTTGGTTGTAGAATTCAACAAACTCATAGTTGGTGTATTCTCTTCTATTATATGTTCTTAGACACATGATTTTCTTTCCAAAATGAAGTTTTACTGCGTTTTGAATACTTTGAAGATTGGAAACACACTTTCTTCTTGATATAATACACCCAACATCTTCTGGAATAATCATCTATGAATAATACAAAATACTTTGTTCCTCCTAGAGATGTAACTGGTGTTTGTCATACATTAGAGTGAAACAATTCTAAAATTTCTTTACTTCTAGAATTTGATGTGTTAAATTTCAATCTGTGCTGTTTATTTGTAACATAGTGCTCACAGAAAGGTAAAGACACCTTAGTGAGATCTGGAAGTAGATTTTGCTTCTCAAGAATTTTCATTCCTTGCTCAAATCTTTCACTTGAACTACTTGAAGCAATTGATGCTTCTCCTTCTAGCAAAGTCTCTCCCTTCAACGTGTACAAGTTAGCAATCACCTTTTCTCTCTTTATTAGTACAAGCGCGCCTCGAATCACTTTCATGATTCCTTTTTCAAATTCAATTTTACAGTCAAGGTCATCCAACTGACCTAACGACAACAAGTTCCTTTTCAAGCCTTCCACATTACACACTTGTTGAATAGTGTGTACTATGCCATCATGAAATTTTCACTTGATAGTTCCAATACCGATAATCTTTAAGTCATCATACATGTTCATATTGATGGAACCATTCTCTTCAAGAGGTCATGTGAAATGTGCCTCCCGAGTCAATGAACCACACATCAACAAATGTTTTTCTGCCTTTGAAACAGAAGTTTAGCACGTTCAGTTGACTCTATTTTATAACTCAATAATGTGAGTTGAGAAAATAGAGTATTCAAAACATTGATGTGCTCTGTCTTTGAAGTAAATTATGACATCCACAGAGTGTACAATTTTCTTTTAATAAAAATTTTGTTATGAAGTGATTTGGTCTCGTACATCTTTGTGAAATGATCCCAAATCTCTTTAGCGATTTTCTTCTCCTCAATACTTAATAGTACTCCATCTGCTAATGCAAGCATTCTCATCCATCTCGTTCCACTTAGCATCATCTTTGTATTCCGCCGGTTTTTCATTGATAACTGTCAGACAATTATCTTTTTTTAAAATAACCTTTATTTTTAATTTTCATAATGAAAAATTACTCCCATTGAATTTTTCGATATCAAATTTTACCGTCATTTCTTCTACAATAACTTTGAAAGGTAAATAATAATCTAACTTATTTTTTGATATGGATGGTCCACTTATTAGTGGCAACCACATAATATACGATAAGTAGATATTCACACCCAAACCGGACTTTAATACCATTTGTTGAGAAAATTAGGATCAGATAGAGCAGAAGTGCATCTAATAATTTGAGAAATTAAAGACAAAATGGAACACACATATTTTAAGTGGAAAACTCCTAAACAAATCAGGGTAAAAATCATAGACAAGAATAAAAGAATTCACTATGAAAAAAATAAGAGATTACAATTTTTCTCTAATAATTAAGGAGAGAACAAATTAACTATCTCTTTAAAATTAGGAAACAACAAAATAACAAATATTTTTATCTCTCTAATTTTTCTCTCTCTCAAATTTGGAGACGCTCTCTTTCACTCAAAAAAAATAGAACTTTTTATGTTATTTGTTGAGAAGAAACTCTGCCTTTTATAAGCAGAGAAATAAATTCAAACTAAAATTTTCTACTACCTTTCTTTGAAAAAAAAAAAGAAAAAAATATTTTTAAATATTTCAGCCACCTAACAAATGGTAGGCGGCTGATATTTTTTCAACACTTGAAACAATCTATGGCTAACTAAACGTTAATAATCAATACACCAAGAGGCTATTTATTTATCATTTTGATTTTATGTGTTTTATTTAATTTTTATGAAAAAATGAATTTATTAATAGTGTTCAGTTTTTTAATTTTTAATTTTTTTATTAAAAAAGTGCATTTGACTGTGGACTATCTAGGCTAACTATATGTTAAAAGTTTTCGTAAGTCCCTCATATGTGAGACCCACATCAATAAAAACAAAAAGAAAAAAAATCAAATGTCTTCATAAGCTGCACTGCTCCACTGCCTCAAGCTTTTTATTTTAGGTGCAAATTTTCTTAACTTTGACTTCAACACAACATTTACAAATCAATATAGCAACGAAAAAGCTTCACATTCTAAGAAAAAAGAAATAAAAATAGAAAAAAATATTTATTATTTTTATTCTCCTCTTTTTAAGAGAGAATATATTTATCCTTGTGAGTTGTGAGTGTTTGTAAACATTTTGTAAATTTTTTCTTTCAATAAAATATTTGCTGCGGTCCGGAGAAGTAGACATAATTCATCGTACTCCGTTATTAATTTTGTGTGTTTTATTATTCCTCATTTATTTCGCTTTCTCACAAATCTGATTGTAAAAAAATTGTGTATGTTTTCCAACAACTGGTATGAGAGCTTTGATTATATTTTTTCTATTCTAATACATAGTGATTCACAAAAATTATGAGAAATGATCAATAAAAAGTCAAATTCAAGTGGGAGCGATGGCTGCAGACAAAAGAAATGTAAAAATTAAGAAATTTGATGGTTCGGACTTTGACTTTTGGAAAATGCAAATAGAGAATTATTTGTATCAAAAAAGTCTATATCAACCTCTCTCAAAGAAGCAGCCAGAAACTATGAAGAAAGAAGATTAAAATCTTCTCGACAAACAAGCTCTCAGAGTTATCCGATTGACGTTATCACGCAATATTACTTTCAACATAGCAAAGAAAAAAACGACAGCAATTCTTATGGCGACTCTTTCTAGTATGTATGAGATGTCATCGGCCTCAAAAAAGTATAGTTGATAAGGCGTTTGTTCAATTTGTGAATGACGAAAGACGCATCGATAGCTCAACATCTAAATGAACTCAACACATTTACAACCCAATGGAATTTGGTTGGAATTGAATTTGATGAAGAAGTACGAGTATTTATACTTTTATCTTCTCTACCAGAAAACTGAAATGCTATTGTCATAGCTGTGAGTAGCTCATTAGGAACCACTAAGTTCAAATTTGACAATGCTCGTGATTTGTTTCTTAGTGAAGAGATCCAACGGAAATAGTTGGGTGAATCATCAACCTTTTCAGTTTTCAATACAGA
Source organism: Triadica sebifera (assembly GCA_023653625.1). Lineage (NCBI taxonomy): Eukaryota > Viridiplantae > Streptophyta > Magnoliopsida > Malpighiales > Euphorbiaceae > Triadica > Triadica sebifera. The sequence goes on from CM042896.1 coordinate 24,540,439, forward strand.
GTCAAAAGAAAGAAATTCAACCAGAAGGAATGGACATGTCAGATCGAATTATCAAGGTAGATCAAAAGATAGGAGGTCCAAATCCAGAAATCTCAATAATTCTCATAACTTGAAGACTGTCGAATGTTGAAATTGTGGAAAGACTGCGCACTATAAAAATCAGTGCAAGAAATCATCGAGTGACCATAAAACAAAGACAGAGGCAAATGTTACTTCTACCTCAGGAGGCAATGACGCGTTGATATGTTCTTTGGAAAGCAAGAAGGAGTCTTGTGTGTTAGATTCTGGAGTATCGTTCCATGCTACTTTGCAAAGAGAATTTTTCGAAAGGTATTACCCTAAAAACCTTGGAAATGTATACCTTGGTGATGATCAATCTTGTGTTATTATTGGCGAAGGTGTAGTGAAAATTAAGTTGAACGGATTTTATTTGGGAGCTGAAAGATATCAGACATATTCCTAACCTGAGAAAGAACTTAATCTCAGTAGGACAGTTAGCTAGCGAATGTTACATTACGATCTTCCATGATGATGATTCGAAGATTTCAAATGGCGTCATGATAGTTGCTCGAGGCAAGAAAAGTGACACTCTTTATATGACAGCAAGAGCACACTGTTCAATCCCAATTGAAGATGGCAAAGAAAATTTCAATTTGTGGCACCAAATACTAGGCCATATGAGTGAAAAGTGGATGAAAATTATGCATTCGAAAGAAAACTTCTAGGTCTACAATTAGTAGAAATAGACATATGCAAAAATTGCATACTTGGAAATCAGAAAAGAGTCAACTTTCAGATAAATGGAAGAACACCAAAGAAATGAAGGCTAAATCTCGTTCACTTTGATGTTTAGGGACCGACGACCATCTCATCCATTGGTGGAAAATACAATTTCATGACTTTCATCGACGATTACTCTCAAAATGTATGGGTTTGCTTTCAAAAGCATAATTTTGAAGTGTTCGAGACTTTCAGGAGATGGAAAGCTATGGTCGAAAATGAGACAGGTATGAAAATCAAAAAGATCAGAACCAACAATAGTGATGAATATGAAGACACTAGATTCAAGAAATTATGCTATGAGCACGATATCAAAATGGAGAGAACGGTGTTAAGCACACCTCAATACAATGGTGTAGCTAAACGTACAAACTGAAAGATGATAAAAAGAGCTAGAATCATTCGTATACAGCTAAGTCTACCAAAGCAATTCTGGACAGAAGCAGTCAACACAACAGCATACTTAATCAATCGAGGATCATCAGTTCTATTGGAACACAGAATACCAAATAAGTTATGGAGCCAAAAAGAGATAAAATTATCACATCTAAAAGTTTTTAATTATATAACATATTTGCATATTAGTGATCAATGAAGGAATAAATTTGATCTCAAATCTAAGAAATGCACCCGCATCGACTATGGTGATAATGAGTTTGGATACTGTATTTGGGATGATGAAAACAAAATGGTCATCCGTAGCAGTTATATGATTTTCGACGAAATGATGATATACAAGAACATACATAAAACAGTCGCTAACAACTCATAACATAATGAGCTAGTATTTCTAGATGCATATGATATTGCAGATTATTCCATGTCGAAACCGATAGTAACAAGACCTTATCTAGAAGAACTCATTGGACATAGTAGTACACAACACTTCAATACACCTAATCCAGCTCCTATAATGAGAAGGTCTTCTCGACCTCTTGTGCCTAATAGGAAATACATGAATTATCAGTTATTGATTGATGGAGATGAGACTGAATGTTGTAATAAAGCTTGTGAATTTAATTTCTAAAGTCAATCTTATAGATCTTAATATTTAATTTCATGTAAAATATAATTTTTTTGGTCATTTTGTCAACATATATATAGAAAAATTAATCTGACACATTTGGTGATATTCACAAATGCATCACTATTTTTTTTTTCAAAAATCACTTAAATAGTCATTGATATTTTGATCAATAATATATATATATATATATATATATATATATATATATATATATAATGAGTTTTTTTCAATGTTTGCAACTATATAGAAATTTTTTATAAATTTTAGTATTAAATAGTATTATATACTCATAATTATTGTATAAGTAATTATTACCATTCAATTTTTTTTATATAATATTAATTTTGCATTTAATATAAAAAGAATTTGCACCATATCGCAAAAGTTAGAAGTCCTGTCTATTTCCTGCTCCTCTCTCTTATCCCTCTTCCCAATTCTCAATATGAAGCTTAAGGCCCTCCAGATTAGATTAACAGGGGCCAGCTCTTGTAACACCTCATGATGGTTATAGATATTACAATTTTTTGTCTAAATCATTTTACACATGATCAATGCTAACTATATTCTCTCTCACCTTTTCAATCCATTGAATAATACATTATCCACACTTTCAATTTATATGATGATCTACATAAGATAAGAGAAAATACGAATACATGTTACTAAAAAAATAGAGATGATAAAATTGTTGGTCAAACTACACATGCACCATAAAATAAATGACAATAAAGATGGACGGTGCATCTTTTGTTGACAAAATATTTGGTAGGTAAGATGGTAGGTGAAGATTAATCTTGACCATCCATTTGGTGGGTGGGGATTAATCTTGACCATCTATTTGGTTGGTAAGATGGTAAGTGAAGATTAATCTTGACCATACATTTGGTAGGTGAGACGGTAGGTGAGAAATAATCTCAACCATCCATCAAAGTAGGTGAGAATTAATCTTAACCGTCCATTGAGGAGGTGTAGGCCTATATATAGCCTTAGAAATTCATTTGTAATGCATTCCATCAAAAAGTGAGAGAGTAGCATTAGTGAGAGGTTGTGAGTTGTGAGTGTTTGTAAACACTCGGTAAATTTCTCTTCTTTCAGTAAAAGATCTGCAGCAGTCCGGAGACGTAGGCATAATTGGCCGAACTCCGTTATCAACTTGTCTGTCTTATTAGTTCGCATTTTCTTCGCTTTCTCATAAATCTGACTATAGGGAAATTGGCGTCATTTCCCAACAACTGGTATCAGAGCATTGGTTGCGTTTTTTTCTGTCCTTTTTTCGGGCGATTACTATTCATATGAAATTGTGGTCAGTTGTACCAAATTATCCACGGAGGTGTTCTAATACACAGAGGTTCACAATAATTGTCAGAAACGATCCAAAGGAAGTCAGATTCGAGTGGGAGCGATGGCCACAGATGAAGGAAAGGTAAAAATTGAGAAGTTCGATGGAGCGGACTTTGGCTTTTGGAAAATGCAAATAGAAGATTATTTGTATCAAAGAAATCTGTATCAACCTCTCTCAGGGAAGAAGCCAGAGGCTATGAAGGAAGAAGATTGGAGTCTTCTCGACAGACAAGTTCTCGGAGTTATCCGATTGACATTATCCCGTAATGTTGCTTTCAACATAGCAAAGGAAAAGACCACGTCAGGTCTTATGATGGCTCTCTCTAGTATGTATGAGAAGCCTTCAGCTTCAAACAAAGTGCACCTCATGAGGCGCTTGTTCAACTTGCGAATGACAGAAGGTGCATCTGTAGCTCAACATCTCAATGAACTCAATACAGTCACAACCCAATTGAGTTCGGTTGGAATTGAATTTGATGAAGAAGTACGAGCATTAATACTTTTGTCTTCTCTACCAGAAAGCTGGAATGCTACTGTCACTGCTGTGAGTAGTTCGTCGGGAAGCACTAAGTTGAAATTTGATGATGTTCGTGATTTGGTTCTCAGTGAAGAGATCCGACGGAGAGAGTCGGGTGAATCATCAACTTCTTCAGTTTTGCATACAGAGTCAAGAGGAAGAAATTCAACCAGAGGTAACGGACGAGGCAAGTCAAACTACCGAGGTAAATCAAAGGACAGAAGGTCCAAATCCAGGAATCCAAGTAATTTCCATAGTTCAAAAACTGTCGAATGTTGGAATTGTGGAAAGACTGGACACTACAAAAATCAGTGCAAAAGTGCATCGAAGAACCAGGAAGCAAAGGTAGAGGCAAATGTTGCTTCCACCTCTGAAGGAAATGACGCATTGATATGCTCTTTGGAAAGCAAAGAGGAGTCTTGGGTGTTAGACTCTGGAGCATCGTTTCATGCTACTTCACAGAAAGAATTCTTCGAAAGGTATGTCCCTGGAAACCTTGGAAAGGTATATCTTGGTGATGATCAACCTTGTGCTATTATTGGCAAAGGTGTAGTAAAGATTAAGTTGAACGGATCTGTTTGGGAGCTGAAAGATGTCAGACATATTCCCGACCTGAGAAAGAACTTAATCTCAGTAGGGCAGTTGGCTAGCGAAGGCTATACTACGATCTTCCATGGTGATAATTGGAAGATTTCAAAGGGAGCAATGACGGTTGCTCGAGGCAAAAAGAATGGCACTCTTTACATGAC